>CM021774.1:7806065-7927362 GCA_011076525.1 Nettapus auritus
CTAAAAGCATTACAGAGAACTGGCCCAAAAAGGGAGTAAAATTGTCTCTCAATCCAGAGGTCTGCCAGCGACAGCAGCGAGCTCTCCAAATCCCATCAGGCCACAGACAGTACAGCCAGCTGGAGCAGCAGATCCTGCTCGGGGAGTGCTGGAGTTATTCCCACAGTCACAGAGCTCCAGCTGAGGGCAGCTGGGGGCCCAGAGCCCATCATCGGTGTTGAAGAATGCGTTCAATGTCTCTGCTTTGTTTCCGTCCCTGTCTGAGGTGCCCATCCTCACCCACGAGCAAACCAGCTGTCTCTGGTCCTCCTTGTGCTGTTCAGCAAGCCCCTTTCGATGCCCCCGCAGTGCCGGCCAGCTTCAGCTCCCACCGAGTTCTGGCTGCACAAATTTTCTCCCTGCACTGGGGAACAGCACCCCTGTAGTCTTGCCGTGTTGCTCGACCTTACCTCCAGTGGCCAAACCCTTCCCTTTTCCAGCCCAGCTCTTGAAGCTCCCTGCCCAGCCAAGCTTCTGCCTTGCTTGCTGCAAAATGCGTTCATCTGATTCATGTCAATGTGGAGCAATGCTAGGGCCGCATGATAAAATGTGACCTTCTGTTTTACACATCCTTGTAAAACCGAGAGACTAAGAAAATAAAGATGGTTCGTGTACGTATCTAGTTCTTGTGTTCGGTGGTTAATGCATGGATGTAGTTCTTGTGTTCCGCAATGGACATCTGGCAGGACCGACCTCCACCACTTTTGTGGCTGGACCATGAGCACTTTTAAACGTCCTGTGGGGGGGGAGCCTGCGTGGGGGCTGGGGTCGAGAAGCCTCGAGAAGATTCCAGAAGATGAAGAGGACCTGCTCGGAGGAGGACACACCCACTATGAATATGCATTAGTAGAAGAGAGAGAAACCAGGGATGGGAACTGTGAGGGGTGCGTCTTGGTGGAGTGGAGACTCCCGGTGCACCCAGTGCTGTTTGCCTCTATTCAAATAAATTACCTTTAATTGGAACTATTTGGAACTAATTTGGAACTCAATCGTTATTTATCACAACTCCCATTTCCTCGTATATATCAAATTAAGTTTTTCAGTTTGCTCTTCTTCACTTCTTCTGTTTGTCTTTATCAATGATTAGTTTAATCTGCCAGCTGAGCGTTAAGCAATACTTACGCCTAGCACATTACTGCCACAAATCAATACTTCTCTATATACACAACAGACTCTAATCTTAATGTTATCAGTCCCAGTTTTGCATCACTTCATGGTATTTCAACTTCGCAAACTGTTTGTCAAATGGACTGATTGTAAGCTGTTTAGCAACACAACATATACCTTACAAAGTTGCAAATTAAGTTTAATGAGGAGGACAATATATATATATACACAGTCGTCTTGTCATTATACTAGCCGTCATAGCAGAGATTGTGCTTACGTTGCCACTCTTCATCTATTTCAAAAGTTTAATTAATGGGTCAGAAAATAAACTATCGACCACATACACCAGATTTAACATTTTATAGAAGGCAGCTGTCAGCTGCAATAGCTTAACACCCGTCTAAGGCTGCAAGCTGAACCCAGCCATAGGGACTTGCCTCCACAGCCCAGGCAGCTGAACAGATCGTGCTCACGATTCTGAGTCCCTTCAGTGTAAAGTCTTCTGCTTTGAACTGTTGCTAGCTGTGGTTGCTAACCAGGTGACTTTGCTCTAATTTATTAGTAGAGGTCTAAGTTTAACAGCCTCCAACAGATGGGTCATCCTACCTTAAATTGCCTCTGTAAATTATACAGCAGTTTGACTGTGGTCTAAGAATGAAAGCTCTTACTCCTCCAAGGAAGATTAAGCTACTGAGAACCCTGGCCACGTTACCTCTGAATCTCATTCCATGGAGAATTTTAGCATCCGCACACACAGTTAACAAGTTGCATATGCGCTGTCTTCACTCCCAAAGATCAGCTGCTATAACCTTCCTGACCTTTCATACGCAGATACCGCCAGAAGTTAGGCTTTAGACTGGGGAAAAAAGACCCTGCAGGTTTTCGTGCCCATTACGCCTAATACGCCAAATCCTCTCCTGCACAGATGTTTTCTTGCAGGTTACCTCTTTGTAAAGTTCCGCCCTGCTTGCAAAATGAACAATTTCAATCTAGAAGGGCAGCCTATACGTTTATGTTGTTGATTCTTGTCATGAGTTATGTTAGGGCAGAATAATAGTAATTAAAAAGTTACCAATTTCCTGAGGAGACTACATTTGATACCATTAATTCCTTTAAAGTAACTCTCAATATAACAATCACTAGGGTGAAGAAACTACTGCTATGTCTATAGAGGCATCTTTTGCCTAGGGAAAATAACTGGTGTTTTTATTACTATGTTGTTTGGCCCTTCTCAAAAGGGATGCAGAGCAGCCGCTCTTCATGGCATGTTATTGTGGTGTAATTAGAGTAACATCTACACTGCTCGGGGCTTTAAATCAAAGCTGACATACTCGCTTAATTCATGTAATTAACTTCTTGAATTCACAACAAAGCAGCTGGCATAAATTGTGTGGTGATAATAATAATAATAATAATAATAAAAAGTGCACACTGGCAATACTGTTATTTAGGACAGCAGAGCCTACCGTGAGAGCTGAAGCGGGCTGTCTCCACACAGCTGTTTGCCAGCAGGCCGCACGGAGGCTGAGGTGATTCCATCTCCCGAGGGCCGAACCCCTCAGCGGCCGCTCCGCTCGGCCGGAGGTGCCTCCGCGAGGTGCCACGCTCCTAGGGCCGCTCAGCGCCCCCAGGCACCCGCTGGCAGCGCCCCTTCCCCCTCACCGGGCGCGCTCGGTGCCCCTCAGCACCGCACCGAGGGCTCCAACCCTGTCCCCCCTCAGCACCTCAGCGCGTCCTCCACGAGCACTGGGCGGGAAAAGCGGCGCATGCGCACGGCGCTGCCGGGGCCGGGCTGCCCGGGGCGGGGCGGGGCGGGGCTCGTCCCGGTGCCGGTGCCGGGCTCCTCCCGGTTGCGGGCGCTGTGGCCGTGCCTGCGGGGCCTGCTGGGGCGCGGCGCCGGGCGAGCCATGGCTGCAGCCGCGTGGATGCCCGCGGTAGGTGCGGGGCCGGGCCGGGAGAGCGCCGCCGGTTGCGCCGGGCCTGGGCGGGGAGGAGCGGGCCGCGACCGCCGGTTCCGAGGGGAGGGGGCGGCCGGGGCCCGCCGGGCGCTGCGGGGCGGCTCCCGCTGCCGTGACCTTGAGGCGGCCCGGCCCCGCCAAGATGGCTGCGCCGCCGGCAGGGAGGGATGGCGGGGAGGGCTGGCAGGGCGGCCAGGAGCGCGGCTCCCCCCCGAGGGGGGACCGGGCCGGGGCTCGGGGTGTGCCGAGTCTTCCGCTGCGGGCCCGGTGCCCGCTGCGCGCGTCGTGCTGCCGGCGTGACTCGGGGCCGGAGCCGCGCAGGCGGGGGCTGCCATCGCCTTGGTGAGTTTTGGCTTCCGCGTGCCTCGGAGTTGCGCTCTTCACACGCCGCTGGGCGCGCAGGGCTGCGGCACCAAGCAGGCGGGTGCGAGGAGGGTGAGGACTGAGGCGGCCAGGCTGCCGTGCGGGAACGTGCACCGCTGGAAATGGGCTTTGGGAGCGTTACCTCGATACGAACATCCCGGTGTGGGTGCAACGAACCTTTCGCTTTGCCATCTAAAGCCTCATCGTATCATCTCCTTAGCTGGAGTTACTGCAGCCGTTTCCCCAGCGTGCAGCACCTAAGGGCTACGGCTGCTGTGCACCAGCTTCCCCTCGCCTCCAGGCACCGCGCTCGGCACTGCGGCACGGCCGCGCTGTCCCGGCCTGACCTCGCGCTAGGAACACCCGCGTGAGCAGCCGGGAGCACGGCGTGCTTGTGAGCAGCTTGGCAAGACGAGAGCTGCCCTCTTTCGAGTTGTGTGCTGGTTCGAGACGTAGCTTTAAAGTGACAGGACTTCAAACCGCGCAGTTGCTGCAATATTGTCAGCTTTTTAAAATCCCTTTGGTGCAATAAGATAGCATCTTCTCGTTCTGTGTTTCTGCAGGTTTCGCGATTGCTAGGTGCTTTCAAAAACCAAAAACAGGTGACCAGAAGTTTTGGTAGTGCTGTGAGTATGATAGTACCATTTCCTTTTTCTTTTAAGAAGTTTCTCAAGAAAGGGCCCCAGAAATTGGCTTTTATAAGATTGCTACTATTAATTTTATCTTCTCAAAAAAATAAGGCCTAAATAAGTGAACATACAGGCTCTTAATGCCGTATGGGATATATATTGGTTAATCGCTGTCTTTGGCTATTTCATATAAAAGAGTAAGTGCTAATTTAAAAGACTATAGCTAAAAAAAAAAAAAGCCAGTGGCATGAAACCTTTTCCCAAAATACGGATGTAAGCCAGTCTTCTGAAATTCATCACAAAATGGGCAAATTAGGAAGATTGCTGAGAAGCTTCTCATCTTTATTTTGCAGACATTCTGCTACACGCTGGATTTACTCTAAATCCTGCTGCTTTTAGAGTACTTCGCGTTTACAGTTCTGCCTTTTCAAGGCCCTCTTTAACGTATTTTAGGCAACAGCTGTGTATTTCCCCGTAGACGTTTTACCTTCTTTTTGTGTTTGTTTGAGGTGTCCACAGGCCTTTTTTCAGTGAAGATGGCCTTGAAAACTGCTCAGGCAGAAGCAGGGCTCAGTACCACTGCATGTACCCTTAAGCAGGACTTAAGTTTAAGGAAGAATTGTGGCTCTTAATTCTAAATTTTCTAGAACTTATGGTGGAGAGAAGAAACTGAAGTGTAGCTTGTGTCTTACCCAGTATAGAAAGATGTAGAAGGTAAGGCTCCTCCAGATCTGCTTATACCACATCATTGTTTCAGATAAATCCTTCTGAAATTCTGAATATCCTCTTTGGAGGAGGATGGCAGCATATCTTGTCACTTGGTTCTAGTTGGGATTTGACAAGTAATGCTGTATCCGAGCTGCCTTTTTGTAGGTAGTAATGATCCCTTACAAAAAAGTTGGAAATCTGTAAATAAAACGAAGACTTGGGCATGGAGGATGAAAATAGCAATCATCGATATATTTTTTAATCAAAGCAGAGTACTTTCTTCCCCTGTTCTACAGTGAGCCTAGGGTGTGCAATTTATTTAATCTGTTTGAAGATAACAGAGGAAAGAAAACTGAGGAAATCATGGCAGAAAAAGAGCTTGACAGTATTAAAAAATGAGCCTGCATTTTTATTTATTTATTTTATTTTATTTTTTAGAGAACTGCTTGAGGAGTTTAGATATGTTTTTGGTTTTATTTTTTTTAAGCTTTTCATAAATTAAGTCTTTCCTAGCATGGGTCAGTATTACACAGCATGTTGATAATACTGGAGATGTATGGAAAACAGATGGCAGTGCTGTCTCCTCTCCAGTTTTCAAGAAGAAAGAATGCTGAGATTGCTTATTTCAAGGAGTACTGAGCAGGAGCTTGTCTTTCAAGTTAAATCTGTGTTCTAAAATAAGAACAGTAGGCAAATTTTTAAAAAGTTCTCTTAAAATGCTTGCACGCTCCCTTTGAAAAAAGGCTAGTCATTCCTGCTTCTGTGTACAATACTGCTACTCTTCATTGTGATTTTTGGTAACTCAAAATTTCTTTTCTAGTAGTTACTTGGTGTCTGCAATTTATGAAAATGTTTCCTGCATTGAACATAGCATTCATTAGCTGTACTACTGGTATTTCTTTGCCTAGGTACAAACAGTAACTTTAATCCCAGGAGATGGCATAGGACCTGAGATTTCTGCTGCTGTCATGAAGATCTTTGATGCTGCCAAAGTAAGTCTATTTGTCTTGCTGTGAGCACTGTAGCTTTAACTACCACAACAGACGTTATCTAGGTTATAGTTATAAATGTCTTTCACTTCCAAACGATTGAGTCATGTTTAAGCTATTAAAACTTCTTGGCAATACAGTCTGAAGCTTCAGATGTTAAAAGATAGTATTGCAATATCATGGCAGTGTTTGAAAGTGTTAGCTGGCAGAGTAGTAGTGACTTGAGAGCAAATGTTGCACTTAAGTTCTGGAAATGTGAACTCAATGTATCATGTGAAATCATCTTGTTGATGTAGCAATCCTGAGCGACTGACAGGATGTTCTTTGATCCGTTGTGACTTCTCAGTGCAGATCAAAGCATATGTGAAGGGAAGGGACTATCTTATTAGAAACCTTACTGCGGTTATTCCGCTGCACTGTTAAATCACATTCACCTTTGTGATAATGAAAACAGTCCAAGGAGAACTGTTTTTCTACTTATCCCAGGAACTTCATGAGAATTTGTATCGTTTGCTTGGAATAAAATAGTGTTTTTTCCTGAAGAGGAAAGAACTGTCCAACTTAGATTTGGAAAATGTGAAGTTATCTTTAATTACACATGAAAGCTTGTAATAGCTATGGCTGTTTTTGGGGAGAGAGGCAGGAGGTGTGGCAGAGTAAAACCTACCTTTGTGTATGAGTGCAGGTTTTCAGTCCTTACTCTGATCTGTTCATTTTAAAGGGGATTCTTCTTCTAGTATGTTAAGCCTGGATTGGTTCTGTTTGCTTACGTAAAACCTTGCACCTTTTTCTTTATGGCCTTTCCTGATGGAAAAGGTGGCAGACCGTTTCCTATTAGAAGAATCCCATAGTGAATGAAAATTCAGAAAGCACTGTGGAACACCTTCAGATTCCATTCAGATAACAGATATATCCATGTTATGTGCTGTCTTCCAGGCAGTTTGTATGATCAGTTCTCAGTGAATTCCATTTTCAGATGTCTTGTGTCTCTTGAATACAGGGAACTTGAGAACTCTAACAGGTTAAAGGAATTAGCATGTAAATGCAGTTCTCATGCTACCTGTATATCATTACTAGGGAGGCACCTTGTGATGGTGAAATTTGTGCTGGCATAGTATATTGATCCTACTATTTCATTTTCAATTACTTGTGTTTTAGAAATTGTTCTTATTTTCAAGTTCAAGCATCTCATGCTTACTGTCACTCACCAGAGAAAAAATGTTTAGGAAGGCTTGGACAAAATTCCTCGAGCACCTTATTGTGAAAATGAGCTAAAAGTGGAAGCAAAAGTCTTGATGTTGAAGTTAACATAGAGAAAATGTGTTTAGGCTCCTATTCAGTGGGAAGAGAGGAATGTTACAGCTATCCAAGGACCAGGAGGAAAGTGGATGATACCTCCGGATGCCAAAGAATCTATGGATAAAAACAAAATGGGATTAAAAGGTACTTGGGGGTTAACAGAAAGGTATTAAATACTGTTTTATGGAGAGTTTGGTTTAAAGCAAAAGTCCTTCATCAGTAACATAATGGCTAATTCTTGGGGACAGTCTGTCAGGTTGTCTTCCGTAGTCTTAAAACAGTCCTTCATGTCAAAGCTGTAAGTGTCACAGATTTTCTAGGAAATATGTTAAAGGTGGGCAGTACTAAATATCAACTTTGGACTCTAAACAGAATGCATTTCCAAGGTAGTCAATATACAACAGAATGTGATAATTATACTCTCAATTAATAGTATCTTCATTTTGTTTTCAGTAAAAACCTTTTCTAAACTCCTGTTCCACATGAATGAGGGAAACAATTTGGCCTTTGAACAGCTGATTTCTATCACTCTGTAGTATTCTTGATAGCAGAGAATTCCTGTGGCATTTCAGTGTAAGGGTTACATAGGAATTTGGAGTGCCTCTGTCAGAGTGCCACAGAACTTTACCTGGAGTTTCAACTCTGAAATTTGTGGAGTAGTTTCATTGTCTAATTTGTTTTATTATTTTTTTCCTTCAGGCCCTTTAAAAACCCCAATTGCTGCAGGACACCCATCAATGAATCTGCTTCTGCGTAAAACCTTTGACCTTTATGCAAATGTACGTCCCTGTGTCTCAATTGAAGGATACAAAACCCCTTACACAGATGTAAACATTGTCACGATAAGAGAGAACACAGAAGGCGAATACAGTGGAATTGAACACGTGGTATGTTGCTGGAAGTGTTGTGTTTCTGGCAGGGTTTCTATGTTTTGTTAACAATAACTTTGCCCATCTCAGTTCTTTATTACTAAGAGGCTGAGTGGTATTTTTTTAAGTTCTTTACCTACGAAAATGGTCTTTTATTGTGGTATGCATTATGCCTTGCTGAAAAATCTGTTTTGTTGTTCCAAACGTTCATACTATTGGTTTAAAAAAATAAGCTTCCGTTTCTATTAGCAATGCAACTATTGTCTTTCAGATTGTTGAAGGTGTCGTGCAAAGTATCAAGCTAATCACAGAGGGAGCTAGCAAGCGTATCGCAGAGTTTGCTTTTGAGTATGCCAGAAACAATCAGAGAAGCCACGTTACTGCTGTACACAAGGCAAATATTATGTATGTTGAAACTTCCTTTTAAGAACAACAAAAAATAATAAGCTTTTAAAAATCACTTTAAATTTTCCTCAAATGTCTAACACTAATGCTAGCAGGAGTAAGTAAAATGGGCGAAGTAAATGCCTCCTAAATAAAATGGACAATACTGACAATTAATAGGTCTGGAGTGACTATGTGCTGATGTTTGTATTAGCAAGTCTGTGGGAGTGCTGTGACTTTCTTCCCACAGCTCTTACTTTAAAAATAAGCTAAGAAAAATAATTTTTAAAAATGAGGATGAAAATAGCTAGTGTCTTTTACAGCTTCCAAAGCACTTCATATTGAACTGAGTCACGCTGCACATGATAGATAGTACATGTCACCACCTGTACAAATTTAGTAAGCATTTAGTAACAGAACAAGTCAGTTTGGGAATTAATGCGTGACAGTTAAACTACTGCTCCAAAAACATTTCAGGTGGGAATATAAAACGGTTAACTTCTTTGACTGTACCATGTTTAAAATATAAATATTTAACATAAGGGATTAATAGTCAGCAATTAGGTGTCTGCACTCTAATGTTTTTCTTTATTTAAATCCCTGTTGCATGCCATCTTCTTTACCTCAATATATTGTTTACTTTACAGTAACAGCTGTATTCTCACTTAATTGCAGGAGAATGTCTGATGGGCTTTTCTTGAGAAAATGCAGGGAAGCAGCAGAAAACTGTAAAGATATTAAATTTAATGAAATGTATCTAGATACCGTGTGTCTGAATGTGAGTATTTACCTGGTTTAGTTTTTTTTTTTTTTTTTTTTTAAGTTTACTTTCTTAGCCTTAATAAAAATATACTTCTTTCTAGATGGTTCAGGATCCGTCACAATTTGATGTACTTGTTATGCCCAACTTGTATGGTGACATCCTCAGGTATGGAGATTTCAATTTAAACTAAATCAGCATGTAAAATACTGTTCCAGAAAATTAATCCAGTTACACGCTAGCCAGATGGGTGACCATTTTCTGCACCCAGAATTTAAAACTTCACAAATCAGGCTCTGAATGGGAAGAAAGGATGGTATTATTACGCTTCTATTACTACCATGTAGTTGGAATGAGCTATATGATGAGAAGGTGCTTCTTACTAAAAAAAGTTTCTGCAGGTAAAGGCTATGAATATTACTCAAATGGGGTTAGGTGGAGGAGAAATTTCTCCTCAAGTGTGAAGAAGTCAATGACTCAAATTGTAGCACAGAATGCTTGGATAGATAGTAGGGAAAACTTGCTATTTTTAAGTATTAGGAAAGCTTATGTAAGATGACTGTAGGAACATCACATTTAAAGCAACCTATCCATAGAGTTGAATAATTCTAAAGATTGAAATGTATGGTCTCTTAATATCCTAGCAGCTTTTGGGTTTTGTATTATTTTTTTTCACTTTGAGATTAAATTTCATATTTAAAAAACATTTCTACCGTAGCTACTTGATGTCCTGAAAGCCAAGTCCATCAGCAGACATTTTCCATTCTGTAAAAATGGTTAAGTAGAGTGTAAACTCAATTACTACTACTTAGTAAAATGAAGTATCTTAATCTGAACTTTTTCAGAGTATAACAGAGCACTGCTTCTCTTTGCATGTCCAAGGAGAGGTTGAAGAAAACAGCCTTGGAATTTGATTAAAAATTAAATGACAATTTAAATCTTTAAGTTAATCTCCTGTTTTCTGTACAGATAATGCATAAGAAGAAATGCTCATTCAGCTTTTCTTAAGATGGCATTCTCCCACTGATAAGGATATCTGTTGCCTCTCAGAAAAATCAGATTCCAAGTAATTGCTTCTGGTTTTAAGAACTGGTAGAGGAGTCCACAGGGCCCTCACAGCAGGCGTTGCACTGTTAATTGGAAGATATCACATCAGTCTGAGTCCCATCATCAGTACTATTTCAACTTACTTTACCTAGTTCAGTATTGCCAGTTTTAAAGTTCTTGTAGAAATTGTCAACTTCATACTTTCAAAAAGCTTCAATAGATTTGAGTCTTTTCTTTGAAGAAGGGCACTTGTGTCACTGGGGAAAGTCACCTCCTGTGTTTTTTTTTTTTTTTTGTTTGTTTGTTTGTTTAAAAGCATGAGCATAATATCAAAGGTTTCTTGGCCTGAATAGATACAGAAGGAATCTCTATCCTGAAGCATTAAATACCTTAAGTTACAAGTTTATACCATATCCCTTTTTTTCTAAACTATAGTTGATCAATTTAGTTTAATTTAAAAGATTGTTCTGCAAGCTCATCCAAACTTCTCTGCTTTTTAGTCATCTACCAGGTACCTTGTAAACAACAAAAGTGTGCTTAAATACCAGAGGTTTAAGAGCCTTATCATTTTTTTCAGCTTTGAAGATACAGAATAAAAACTGTAGGCAGAGTTGGTTTTTCCTTTCTCATGCTAATTCTGGAGAAAACTAAATGCAAATTACTAATGTCTGATGGTTTGTTGATGTCAGAATTGTGACTTTCAGGCTGTTCAGTAAAGAGAAGGGTAAAGTCAGTCTTGTGCCATTTGGAACATATTCCTTAAGTCTCATACAATAAACTTTACTAGTATTTCCTTTATCTGAGCATAATTATTCCATGTGTTTTAGAATGCCTTTATATACAGTAAGTGGTTCTGTGGCCTCTTAGGGAAATAAGACTTCGATTTGTACATACGTAGAGATAGTACATCAGAATTTTTGCTAGGTCTTGAGGCTTTTACAGATTTTTTTTTGTGCTTTGAGTACCCTTTCTTGTGCCTATGTCTTAATCAGCTTTATTTTACTATTTAGAATTTCCTTTTTGTTCTTCCTTATTGAAATTTCTCTTGCTAGTAGTTCTGCAAGTTCTCAAATGTTGCAGTGGAATACAAGTGGCTAACAGGATCTATTCTTTCATAATATTAGAGTGTCTTGTTAGAATATTTTATTGTCAAAATAAAATGAGAAATAATAAAGCTATTTTAATACATTGCTGAGAAACAACTATGTTGAAAGAACCTGTGGATTTTTTTTCTAGTGACTTGTGTGCTGGTTTGATTGGGGGTCTTGGAGTAACGCCAAGTGGGAACATTGGTGCTAATGGAGTTGCAATTTTTGAATCGGTAAGACTTCCTTTTAGAGGTCTAGTAGTAATAGTTATTTTGTCTCAACTTGAGAATCTAAAACTTACATGACACTTGATGTAACTACTAAAATAGAAACTCTGTAAAACTATTCTTTACTGTGAAGATGCTAAAATTTTACTCAAAAAATAGAACATGTATTACACACAAACTTTTGCATGTTCTTTTATGGACTATTTGTTCAGTCTCAAGTTGGTTGCATGCCTGAATTAACTAGGACATTTTTATCAACATAGTAACTTTGTAACAGCAAGGTTCACTTTTCTTTTTAGGTTCATGGAACAGCACCAGATATTGCAGGACAAGACTTGGCAAATCCAACTGCCCTTCTTCTGAGTGCTGTAATGATGTTGCGTCATATGGGACTACACAAGCATGCCACAAAAATTGAGACAGCTTGCTTTGATACAATTAAAGATGGAAAGGTAACATGAAGATGTGCAAGTACATAACGTGAATTAAAATAATATTATATCATAGCAAAACTTAAAACATCAACACCAAAACAGCAGCTGCCCTGCTTTGCTGGCCTGAATCATGAGCAGTATCACAACTGTTCTCGTATAGTAATTATGTTACCCTCACTGGTATCAAGTTTGCCTAGCTCCTAAGAGGAATACTTTAGCTCTCTTCATGTCTCAGTTTCCACTAGCTCTAAAAACTAGAGCTGTATCTGTTTTTCATGAACGGGATTAGACATTCAAGTAGCTAGTGTTATTTTCCTTGTGAGGTTTGTAATACAGTTATGTTAAAATTGGGACCCTAAAGTGAAATACGCTCATTTGCCTTTTACAGGCTTAATCACCCATCTCAGTGCTGACTGTAATACTTCTGCTCCTATTTTTCAGGTCACTTATTTTCTTTTTTACTCCTAACTACTTTGGCTCCTTTTTGGATTACTAAATAACAGTTAAGGGCAAAATTATATCTGGTATTTACCTTTTCCCTTAACATTGTATGCACTTTCCCTTGGGCAGTCAACTCTCTCCAGATTCTACGCCCAAAGGGGATTGGGGAGGAGGGAGAAGGAACGAGTTCTGCTCTGAAACCTGACCTGAATTTCTGCTCAGAGCTGTTTTGGTTCACTCACCTACACTGACTTCCACCTTTTCAAAATATAATTGGAAAGATCCTGATGATTGCCTTTAAAGAGGATTAGTACTTAGCCATGCTAGTGTAATTATCTGGGGCAAGAGCATGAGAAGCTGCTTTGTAATTAAAAGTAACAAGCATGCTTAAACAAAAAGCTGTCATCATTTCATAAGTGGTCTGTTTGCAGCTACCTTGCTGTGTGTAGGAGCCAGTTAAAAATCAATCAAACAAAAAACTAAACTTACAAGTGAATAAAGAGGTGCTCCTGTAAAGTTCCCATTTACTGCTCTGGAAATGAAATTCTCCATCCGCAGGTCAGTAATTTTACAGAAGATAACAGTGCAAGTTTTGTGACATGGCTACTTGTTTACTAGTTGCTTACGATCTTATGATTACATGCTCACAATGGAGAGAATCTTTTAAATTTGAAAAAAGCATAATGCAATTAAAATGACAAGATTCTAAAATAGTAACCTTTTACTGCCTCTCATGCTTGCCGTTTCTCCCCTTCCCCACCCCAAGCTATTTGAGATCTGTGTGTGTGTGTGATATAAGGGGAGAACTAATGATTTTTAAATTACCTCTTAGACTGCTTTAATATTACTAGGTTGGATAAGCGTTGTTGCCCACTTTTTTATTATTCTTTTACTATGCTCGTGCTGCCAGAGAGGAGTTGTATCTGAAGGAAGTTTAACTGTCTATTTTTCTATCTCTTAACTAAGCAAACATGAGACAACTGTTAACATGCAGCATTTTGAGAGCAGTCTGTGTGCTTTTTCTGTGTGGGGTTCCTTGGAAAAAATACCCCCCCCACACCCCTTCCAAACCTTACTGAATGATACTCTTAATTAGGTAGCTTTGTGCTGAGTCCTCATGTATCAATTTTACTTCCAAAGGACAAACTTAAGAAAAAAAAAGTTAAGAATACTTAACTTTGGGAGCTTTGTCCAAATTTGCTTTCTTCCTGTAGTTAAGACAATCTCACACTGAGATAACAACGCTCCATGTTCATACTCACTTTTCTCTACCAGCCTCAGTTTGTGTAGTTATTGATGGAAGCTATATGGAATGCAGAAAAACTCACATGTGATGTAGTCTCTCATTTGTATTCAGTGCCTATATACAACGTGTAGAAGATAAAACTGCAGAGGCAGGACTACCCCCATTAAATGTTTTACTAATACCATTTTTTCTTCCTTCAGGTCTTGACAAAAGACTTGGGAGGTAATGCAAAGTGCTCAGAATTCACAGAGGAGATCTGCCGCAGAGTACAGGACACAGACTAAACATCTCATACGGCTTGTAATAACTTTGAGAGGATGCATCACAGAAGTACATTATGTGACCTGGTATCTATATGCATATAACTTTATTTGTCTCTTAAGAGAGCAAACTTTTTAGGAAGGGTCTGTCTCTTCATTAATAAACTTAGTCCAAATGGCTACAGATGATACTTGTGCCTGCTTTCATTTGTTTCTATCTGGTGAACATTTTTATGTAAGTGAACTGTTTTATTTTCTTGTAACTGTCTACCGTTTCAACTAGCTGGTTTTCACTTTCCACAAAGAAAATTTATGTGAAAATAATATTAACAGAATTTGTGAATTCTAATGGCACCTTAATGCTTAAAGCCTTCTTTTATGGGTCTTACTGAAACTTAAAAGGCAGATTTTCAGCCTAACAATAGCACAAGATAACCTTTATAAAAAGAAATGGGTATGAAATAACAGCAATTTTTCATTAAAAGCAATGAAAAAAACACTTCCAGATGCTCTGATTCATGAAATACAGCTTTGTCTTTGAAAGGCATGAATAAAGAAATGCAAAAATCTAGAGATTAAATTTATGTACATAATGAAACAAGAAACCAGCTAGGTGTGAGAATTAATACTAACATAAAGTTGTTTTTCACATCTGTACCGAAGTTGTTCTTAAGCGTTTTCCTCTCTCAAGCACAGCTTAATTTACAACAGAGTTCTAAAGAGAGAAAATTATAAAAACTTACTTCTGCCATATATTGTGAAGGAGGAGTATTAACTTTGCCAATTTATACTGAATATTTTATGGCTTCTGCTGTATTGCTTTTTGTGTTGTATTTTGTTTTTATGCAATCTGTTCAGTGTATCTCATTGCACTGACTAGTAATTTTAGTGTATAAACTCTGAATGTAAGGGACTGGTCCTAAAGGGATTAAGAGAGAGCTGAAGGTTTGGCTCTGGTGCCTACATTTCAGAAATACATTTCATCCCTATGTGAGGGAATCTCATTCTTTTTTCTTCGTGCTTACTAAGCCCAGTGAGCACAAAAGCACCTTTTTTCTTTCCCTCCTTCATCACAGGTCATCATGAGCCACTCTGATCTGGATGTCTTAGGGTATGCTTTCCATTAGCATAGCCTACAAGAAAATGCTCATTTTTAGAACTCATGGCTATAGCATGGGATTATACCTATTGCCAGAACCAGACTTCTTAGAGCTTTATTCCATTAATAGGTATTACTCCTCTTAGTTACTTTTCATTGAGACTGTTTAGGCTGGTTGTTTCAGAATTCAAACTATTTTGGGTAGTGTCTTCTAGCATTGCTCTATGTAGTAAGCATCTCAGCTGTTTTGTACAGCCTAAGGCCATGGTGGAAGAGGGACAATGAGCTTTATTCCTTATGCACTCTGCTTTTGGTGAATAAGATGACAGTTCCTTCTATGTTTTGCAAGCTGCTGGCTGTGTTGTTTCCTTTAATCTTGTTTAAGAACTCCTGAAGTACCATTACGCACAAAGTAGGGAAAAATAAAGTTTTCCAAGTCCAATTGCTTGTTGTTTTTGTAATCCTAGGCTGCTGTCATGTCTGATGCATTGATCTGATTGTTGGTACTTGCAACAACCTAAATTTACAAGCTGTTTAAGACTGATTGTGGAACTTCCATAGAGAAAATATCCTGTTCCGCAAGGTGTTTTTTGTTTTTGTTTTTAAATCAAGAACTGTAGTCTCCCTGCTTGTTAGCCATTATAACTCTGCCAAATATTACTTACTACCCCACCCTCTAGCCCTTCACATGATGTGATTTATATTGTATAAGGGGAAGAAGAAATACAGCTCCCATTTGTAAGCATTAGTACAACATGAATATTGAAACACGGTGGTACTGTTGCAACACAGATGAACTTTCCTTCTAAACATTTTTGCTTTAAAAAGTCCTGTAAACTCTTTAAACTACAATTTTGAACACAAACTTATTTTTATGTGAGAGCTCCTATATTACCTAGTGTGTCTTTCAGTCTTAGGAAGCTATTCCCCCCAACTTCTTGGATTGCTTGTTTTTAGGGGAAATAATGCTTATTTCAACATGGATTTAAAAACTGATTACCTGCTGCTTTCATAAAAGTCTCACTGAAGTCTAGCCCTTATAGAAGAGTGTTGCTTAGGCTCCACAATGGTATGCTATTGAAAATATGCTTCTCCCTTGGAAGGAAAAAAAGAGGCCTTCTGTTTTTTTTTGTTTGTTTTTTTTTAAATAATCATCTTTGTCACTGGAATGGTATAACAGTTCTGCTTAACGCTACTGGTTACTTCTGATCTACTGAAATAAGGTACCTGCTACAGGCAATCTTCTGCAGAGCAACAACAACAAGAAAAGGTTTATCACTGCATAATGATTTTACTTCTGTTTCAGTCTAGAGGAATTGCCCACTTCATACGTAACAAGAGGGTGTCTTTAACCTTGTTCATTTAGGGCATAAAGTAAAAGCTGTATTAGAAAAAGGACACGCTGTAGATGCTTCTATAGGAACACGACAAACTATCAGGTGAGTATCAGGAATAACTAAATTAATAGAGTAGTTTTCTAGTGAAACTAGACTACATAACAAAAACAATTTTTCCTTAATGCTTATGATTAGGAAATACTTTCTTTAGCTCACAGATCTTCCTTAATGCTTGGATGAAAGACTTCTTACTCTTGATAGAAGGAGTCTACTTCTTTTCTGTATTTCTCAAGCACAGTGAGCTGTTTTAACTTCATTGTCGGACCTAAAGAGAAGATGTT
The DNA here is from genome assembly GCA_011076525.1 of Nettapus auritus. Taxonomy (NCBI): domain Eukaryota; kingdom Metazoa; phylum Chordata; class Aves; order Anseriformes; family Anatidae; genus Nettapus; species Nettapus auritus. Next base: position 7,822,691 of record CM021774.1, read on the forward strand.
AGTCACAATAGCAGAAACAGAAACAAAAAATTCTATTCTGTTTAAGCTTTGGTTCATAACATTTTCTACTGAAGAGTGCTGCATGGAGGAGTATCTACTCTGTTAGCACAGATCTCTGCTAAAGGAGAAGTAATTGTACATAAGGTTGCCTCCCTCTAATGAGCACTTCAAAGCCAACTGAGGAGGATAAGGGAGTGATAACTGACTATTGCCAGCTCCCCCCCACCCCAAAAGTAATTAAAAGGCTGACAGTTTTGAAACTTTTTAAACAATTCCCAGTTTATTCAAAAAAGCCTGATAATGTGTTTGGGGCTCTGTTGTCAATCCTTCACTTTATCCTCCATTTTTTGTTAAGATGATTTTTTGGTATCATTACTGTAAATTATTAATACTTTAATGCATAAAGAATTACCTAGAATTGCTTAATTGTCCTAAGCAATCTCAAATTTAGCCACAGTTGTATGCACACTAAATGACCACGTTTACTGTAGATATGTACACACAGCAGAAACTCCAGTTTTTGTATTCTGTAAAATATTGCATAACTTTTTTTCTTTTCTCTCTAGTGGTTGTACCCAGAATTTGGCATTTGAAACTGGATTTGAATACTCTTAGATCAGCAGACCCATTACTGTGTGTGCTCATTAGGATAAATCAGCAAACCTTACCTAGTTCTCCCCCAGAAATGGAAAAATCTCTTGGCAGAACTATCCATTTTTGAATACAATGAACCCTATTTGTAGCATTCATGTTGACTTTGTTGATTCCCTCCTGAATGGCCTGGTAGATAGCCTGATCCCTTGTAGCTACTATCTCTGATACTTTAGTGGCTTTACTACCAGTCTTCTGGCAGAAATCTCTAGCTTGCTCAGTGAGGAGGTCAGTGGGATCTGATGTTTCTGGGTCCAGTACACTCTAGAATATCAGATCAAGAAAATCATCAAATGCTCACTCTTACAAGGTGTTAAATGTTTATTAAATCAATGATCATTAAATGATCAGATTCTCCCCAACTTTTAAGAATCAAAGCAGTCAAGCACCAATACCCAAATATTATTTAAGTCAGAAAAAGCAGAAACATCTATCTATAGAGGGTAGTGCTTCATTTTCTTTCTATTTAGGTATCAAATGCAAAAAAAAAAAAAAAAAAAAGGCTTAAAAGCACGAGACATGAACAGACTTGAAACACATCAATTAAAATATGTCTAATGACCGTGAATTTCTACCAGACCTACCAATTATTTCATCATTATAGAGGAGCATTTAGCTCCACGCTGCATTGTTCATCACTGTATCATCTAACCATAACAAGTTCAAATCATGCTGAGTTGGTCTGTAGTTCCCATGCATTTTTTTTTCTTTAACTAATGCCCTCCTATCAAATTTTGTGTCTTTCTACCAATAGTTCACAATCTTCCTCATTTTGTTAGGTGCAGTATAATAGTTCCACTGAAATGAGTATTAAAACAAATGTACCTTTAGGGTCAACAACATGGACAAAAACTTCTTTTTGTCTCCAATCACCATGGCATTACTAACAATTGGGAGTTCTTTTTTCACAGCATCTTCAATTGGAACTGGAGGCACATTTTCACCTCCAGCTGTAATAATCAAATCTAGGAGAGAAAAAGAAAAAAAAAACATAGTAGTTGAATTCAAATAAATTCTAAAGAACAGGTTAATTCCTGGATGGATCCACATTTCTTATTCTGACACGCAGAAATTCATAGTTTTCAAAAAGAACCAAACCTATTGTTAGTATGATTCTCTTCAAAATAGCAATGCTGATAATTTCAAGTATGTGCTCACATTTTTAATTCTCCTCCACATAACACATTTGCTCCCATGTACACACAATGCAAATTCCATTATAATAGGCTCCAGATACAGAATAATTCAGTTGGAAGGGGGCCTCCAAAGATCATCTAGTCCAACTGCATATAGGATTTCTATACAATCCAGTAACCGTTGTGTCTCATAAATGTATAACACATACCTTTTCTCTGAGCAGTCATCTATTCCCAACTAGTGTAGGATTCACTCTCTGTTTCACTGTTGTTGGCTCACCAAAAAGTAAGTTCATGCTTAACAACATAATTAATTCTTAGAGTCACCAACAGGGGCCAGACAAAAGCAAGTTACTACTACAGGAAGGTTCCACAGAGGCAACACGGAAAGAAGGGAAAGGAACATGAGGAGGAGGATGTCAAGATCAGGGAGAGGAAATTCACGGTGGAAGTAGTCATTCCTGCCGTACACTTGACATGAGGGGAGTATAATAAGAGACTGGAATCTTACTATTTTTGAGGTTTGTAAACAATAGTAGGGATACTGACCATTGATAAGGGCATGTGTAAGTCTATTAGTATAAATTCATTCTGAAGTATAATACACATATTTACTGAAATTTTCATGACTGAGAATTATCCAAGTAAATTTCAACTCTGTTTTCATTACACTGTTGACGTCTCACTGCCCTCAAATAATGGTCTTGGCAGGGTTTTAATAAGTAATGTGCTTCAAGAAATAAATAACGCAGGTCAATGGCAGACCAGTCCTTCGTGTAACAATGCAGATTATATATGAAAGATTGGGTTGATTCCCAATCCCCTGCCAGTGATAAAAGAATTTAGATGCAATCAAGGGAATATGGCACCCTTTCAGCACTCACACGTTTGTTCTTTAACATATCTACCACTCCGGAACAGCAATGATCAGAAATAACTCCCAGTCCATACTCAGTATTCTGGCAGGGAGTACACATTCATCTCATAATTACAAATGTTATTTGTAATGTTATTGTCCCTAGTCTACACAGTGAGTACATTTGAGGAAGCATGACTTGTGTTTATAGAAAGCGATTTCTGTCAAACCACATAAATACAGCAAAGCTGTTGTGTATCCAAACTTGTAAGAGGTTTTCATTTCCTTTCCTTTTGCCCTAATGCCATTTTTGTCCTAGTTTTCAGTCTGAAATGTCAGCTTTTCCCCAGCTGATCAGGAAAACTGTAATAATTGTAACAACTTTTTGCACAACTATACAGATACTACTCCCTGTATGGGCTCCTCTTGAAAAATCTTGGTGCTTTGCAACTTCTCTGGATCTCAGATATCAAAAAGCAACTTTTACTGTTTCATGCTTAATATAATGAGTCCTAAAACTTGTAAGAACAAATCAACCAAAGGAAGAAATCACTAAAAGACGAGCTTCTTTACCACCTTCTATTACATTTTACCTTATTTGGACTTGGATTTAAAACTTGAATGAAACTGGACAGATGCTTATTTTATCCCAGATGTATCCTATCCTGTAATTTAGAGTAAGCGTTATTAGTTCAACAATCAAGGAAGATGTGAGCGCAACACAAATGTTATGACAGAATGAGACTAGAAGATGTTAATAACTACATGAAAGAAAAATGGATCAGATGAGAAAGCAAATTAAAATCAAGGTCACTGTATTTGGTGCAGGCTATTAATAGCATCTACTCGAGTCCTGATGCCTAATAGGCTATGTTATCTTGTGACAAATTCACTCATCCATGTTCTCTCCCTAGTGATTCATCATATATTCTAAGATGATAGTTACTCAGTTTTTAAATCATCTTCTGTTACATGTCTATCATGACAAATCACACTCTACAAACACACATTTTGAAAAAGTGCTTCCACACTACCAACAACCAGTGTTATTCAAGTGAGACTTCAAGCTATGTACTGTAATAACACCCAGGTTTATTGCTTTAGCTCTCCCTCTGCTTTCAAATTTCAGTAGTGGCCTCTGCAAACAAATTGCCTAAGGCATCAGAGGAACCTAACTCTGACCTAACGCAATAACTTTTATATAATAGAGGGCTGTCTCCTGTTACTGTCTAAACATTCTAATGTGTAATTAAGACAACTGGGCAAGATTCAAAGGAAGAGCTTAATGGATCATTAGACTTAAAGACAACACATTAAACCTGCATTATTATTTTATATGACTTACTCTTAGTAATAATGAATAAGGGTCTGGGAGATGAAAAGCCTCATTGTAGGAATTGAATTATCTCTGCCTATCACAGACTAGAGGGAAACCTTCCCTTAACAAAGTATGCCACAGTTTCGTCATAGGAAAGTTTATTTTTCTTTCCTGCTAGATAAATTCTGCTGGCATTAAAACACTTATTTAGATGCACCACATCTGATATATGACTGAACAGTGTTGAATAGTTACTACAAATATGATACAAGATTTTGCTTATTACCTTTAATTCTTCCAGTGACATATAGAAAGCCATCCTCATCGAGTTTTCCTAAATCTCCAGAATGCAGCCACCCATCCTCATCAAACGCTTCTTTTGTTTTGTCTTCCATATTTAAATAACCCATGAAAACAGTCCTTCCCCAGAAACAAATTTCTCCATTGCCTTCTGTGTCTTCATTCACCAGTTTCACTCTGCAGCCAGGTACTGGTTTGCCACAGCTATTGGGGAAGAGCAGAAACGCACAGAGGGAACACAGAAATACTAAATTTAATATCAGCAGGACATCTACAATACCAAATCCCTGAACCTATCAAAGTATTAGTGTCAGTTTTCAGTTGTGTATCTTGCCTTGTGCTTCCTCTTCCCACCACCCACCCTGCCCCGTACCTTTAGGCATAAAAATACTTTTCTCTTTGAGGCCTCGTATTTGAAAGTTATTCTGCCATGGGCCAGGCCTATGCTACACGTCTGATTTAATAACTATGTCCTGCATAAAATGCTGTAGATCTCTTTCAGTGCTCTTGACTTGGTGTGCTATGGAGGCAATGTGTTCAGTTTCTGATTGAATGTTTTGTCTCCCAAACTCACAACGGACTGGCAATGTGTTGAGAGAAAGTAAGTGGTAAGGTCATTGCTGAACTCAGTGAATAGTTTTCTCATAGATATAATGAAATATAACACGTAAAATTAACTATAAAATTACCTGTGCTGCCTGTAATTATATGGCCCAGACAGGCAATGTGGGCCTGTGGTCTCACTCATTCCATAGGCCTCGTATAAGGTGATGTTCAGACCCAAGAAAAAATACAGTGTTTCTGTATTGAGTGGAGCAGCACCACAAAAGTGCTTCTGACAGCAAGAAAAACCCAGAGCGTTGCGTATTTTAGCAAGCACCAAGTAGTCTGCTAACCTTGTCCAAAACTGCTTTAGGTCACTGTTGAGTATAAAACACAAAAGAGGAAGAAATATTACTAAGTCAGAGGAAGAAACAGAATTTCCATAACAAAATCAGATGCAAGTTTTGTTTAGAGATATATTGCCTTTTGGTTTTGAGTGTTGACAGGTCACATCAATAAGAACGGGTAACTTATTTCTCCTTGTTTCATTTATTCAGTGTCTTTCATTGCAAGTGAACTCCAACTCCTAAGGTGTCGGAATACTGCAAATTGAAAAAGAGGCTACAGAAACATACTGCATAAGACAACGCTCTGGTATTCCCGATTCTTTATCAGTTAAATCTTTAAGAACCACTAAAATCTGAAATATACACAACTGATTGAGAAATCTACACATCTGATCTAAGATCAGACAAGGAAATCAGTACCAGTGCGCAGTATCTTTGGAAATTCCATTTTCAGTAAATAATTTCACACTTCATATTTCACATTTTAAGAACTTTGGAACTGTGAATTAAGTTAATATTTGAATTCATACAGTATTCTTTTAGTACTCTTATCCAGGAAAGCAGCTGTTATTCAGAACAGATGATTTATTTAGAATTCTCACAGAATTCAGGGGGTTGGGATAGTCCTTGAGTTTGTATCACGATGAGGTATTCTTGCTCCCATGGTGCATACTCCAAATTGTCATGAGAGAGTTTATGTTTGGGCTGCCCTCAAAATGAGAATTTTCCCCCTTCTCACACAGTTCCTTCAAATTCTTGCCCTTTTTTCATACCAGTAACTAGTACTTGCACAGTCGCATGGTAGGCTGGACCTCTTCCAGCTGAAAACTAAACAGTTAAACTCATAGAAGACACAGAGTTCAGGGAGGTGTTAGTGGAAATACATTCTTGGAGAAGATGGAGAGACCCATTTAACAGTCACTTGGGTTTAAGATTAGCTTACTGTAATTGATAATTATATCCTCCCTCTTACATTATATTTGCAGTGTTGCTAGACCAAATTTTACCTGCTTACATTTAGAGAGTCTCACTGAAGCTTGATATTTCTTATAAGCAGATAGCTACTTCTGGGATGATGGAGATCTCGCTCATAGTAACACTTACCTGCTTGAGCAGTTCAGATTTCTCTCTAAGCTGACTGACATGGCCCATGACAGCATTTTCCTCTTCAGAAATCCTGATTGAGCAGAAGCATCCTTTAACTTCTCCATGATTTTCTCCCACACTCTGGGAACTCCCATGTGAGATGTTGGCCGCACTTCTTTTAGTGTGTTGATCAAGCTGCCCTGTTAAAATCATTTTGAAACATTGCAAAAGGTCCACATCAGTGAAAAAGACGTTTGGTGATACAGTCTGCATCTTGCAATAACAACATCTGGAACATCACTAAACATGTAAGATACGAACAAGGACTGCTAAACCTATTTCAACCAAGTATACTCACTAACATGGATCTGCTCTTACACATCAGGGGAAGTATGTACTCCAAAAGGAAAAAACACAGGTGGTTTAGTTCCTTCTGCCTCCCTTTCTCCCAGAAATTTCTTATACTTCTGCATTAGAGGCACACTTCTGCCTTAATTAAAGCTTACAGACCTGGACTACCAAATTTATATATACATTCAGAATATTTTGAGTATAAATTGTTAAGTTAGCTGTTTAATTACGGAAAATGCTGGAACTAAGATCTACTCAGTCTCTGTTGTATCATTTATGAGCTTTATGTAGGTACCAGTTCCAGGCACACTCTTTTTATAGCAGTTTACAGACTCATAACTACAAAGAGACTCTTTTCTATGCAGTTTCACCACATGGGTAAATGGAGTCCAGAGCACTGCATCTTGAATCTAAAGGATTTTAATTTTTCATAATTCTTAAAATAATGGACTCTCAACCTTCATCTTCTGCACCTCTTCAAAAACACATTTCCTCCTTTGGATGTTTTCTAAGACAAAAAAGTGTAAGCTTAATCAGATGCAATGCAAGGCAGATACCTTCAGAGCATCTGGCTCAGCAAAGTAAACTTGTTCTCCCCATTTGATTCCAGTCCACAGGTCATATATCTGTGCAGCTATGTGGCTGAGTGGAAGATAACTGACTATGGACTCTTGTTGGACCTCTGCAGGTTGCATATCTCCTGCTCTGCTGCAATGTGCTGATGTCCAAGTTATCTGTTTAAATAAAAAATAAACACATTAGATTTTTTTTTTTTTAACACAAACTAAGGATCCTCATGCTATGCCAACAAACCTATGACAAGTCTGTTTACAGAAACTGCTGAAGACACTTCAATCTTTAACAACATAGCAGATGGCCATTCTTCTGGTGCCATCCAGCCAAAAGCAAGATGAACTCATCCAGTAGCAACAACGGCCTGCAGATAACAGAAGTAAATGTAGCCTTTCTGCTGCCAGACCTGCTGTAAACACTACCAACTCCCCAGGCCCTAGTGGCGCACTAAGTAAGGCTGCCACAGCCTGGATGGAGAAGAAAACCAATCTTCCCCTTCTTTTGCAAGTCTCCTACTGAGCACGCTTTCTATCAAGCTGGCACTTTTCACCAGTGTATGTCTATAAGTTCACCTGAAAAAGAACAATAAATAGCGATCAGTGAGCTCACAGGACAATTAAGTATCTGCACGAATCTCATCACATTGTATTGATCACCACATGGCTTCAGACAAATGAAGATGATTAGCAGCTGTATCCTGTTCCTCTGGAAGCCTCTGGGAAACTCACCACAGTGGTTCACAAGTGACACCCACACACACACACCTCCCATAAGCAGAACTACATATGTGAATAATGGTTAAGATTCGCTGCTTGACTTCTTAGTGAAACTGTGTTTCCCCCTTTTCTTCCCTGTTCTTTATCTCAGAAGATGCAGCCAAAGGATGCTAAATATACATATATTCATTAACAGAAAACAGTATATGCAAGATCCACAAATATGTGTGATGGTAAGAGGAAAAAACATACACATGTGCACAGGAGAAAAAGAGGAGATGGCTTTTTCAGAGGAGTCTAATCTAAACTGGGTAGGACAGGACACAGAAAAGAAGTTACTCAGCACAGCAGGGAAAAGATATAAATCGTGCGATACCTGCTCTCACAGTATGTTCCAGCCAGTCGCTTTTCTTCAAAATAAATTTCAAGGTTAACATGAGAGTAGGTTTGGTCTAAGAAAACAGCAATTCTCCAGAAAAGCTTTTAAGGAGCAGCATGTTGTCAGGACAGGCCACTCCAAATTTAGGTGGCAGCATTGGTCAAGCAGCTATTGGAGACTTAAACACAGTAGGCAGAATGGGATGTCTTTGAAATTTGGCTATATTGATTGCTTATCCTCTTTATCCTCCAAAGCCTCACAGCATGCAGGCATGCTCACAGTAGATCTGTGTGGGTGCATATGACTGACTCAGCATTGGTTTTACAGATGGACAAACTTCTTTTGACTAAAGAAGGCAGCAGCAGTTACAGGCAAGGAGTGTTTTCCACTGTTGGTCAACATAAAAATAGCCTGTTTGTGATCATCAGCCAGAAATAGTTTGGCAGCTAATATGGAAATGACACCAGACTCCTTTGAGACAGAAGAGCATGGAATTTGCAACGTCAGATCAGTCTTTTTGTCCATCGACTCCACTATGTTCTCCTTCTAGATATTACTGTGCTGATTCCCTGCATTTGGGTGAATTGCTCACTATCTGTAATAGTTTCTGCATTCTTCTAAGAGGAGAGGTGACAACTTAAGCCAGCCCTTTCACAGACTAAGTGTTCAGAGAGGCTCTCTACCACTTTCCACTCCTGCTCAGCCACCTTAAGTAAAATAAATCAATTACAGTCCAGATCTTAGCTAGTACACCTCTGTGGGAAGCCATTTTTGCAGTTGACTTTGCTGTTCTCCATCAGCGGGCAATTTTCTGTTCACAACAATACAGCTAAGGTGATTATGAATACTAGGACTAAAAAAAAAAAAGTAAAATTTGCAAAAGTAGTCTGTCTCAGGCTCTTCTTACAGCAGCTGGCTGATGCATATGATTTGCTTTAAAGACGATGTAACAACATCACTGAAACATTATGGCTATATATAAATTATTTGCAGAATTAAAGCACTTTATCTCACAAACAACCCAGCAAGTAACAAAATGCATATTCATAAACCACATTCAAATTTCTGAAGTGCTACTTAGAATGGAGTTTTATTCTTCACCGTGCTTAAACATAATCAAAATCAGATCACTCCACTTTGAATATTGCTTTGTAGTACACTATCCATGTTGCAAAACCAGAGGAATTTCAAGGCTCTCCTATTATGCATCAGTCATTAAAAAAAAAAAAAACAAAAAACACAGGAATAAGTAACCTCATACTTTGCTATTTTTATACTAAAGGAGGAGTTTGAAGTACATACATTGTCATGACTCAGCATGGCTCCTTTTGGCTTCCCAGTTGTTCCGGATGTATATATTAGTACACAGCATTGATTCGGCTTTTGGGAGTTAATAATATCATCCAAAGTAGCATCAGATATGTCATCTCCCAAGTCCAGAAACTCTTCCATCTAGAGCATGTAACAGAAAATACAGGATATCATAAGCCTTCTTTCAAGTGGAAAAGATGCAGCACCTTACCAGCCTAAAAAGAACGGCAGAAAAAGTTTAGTGCCTTACTATGAACACATTTCCAAGACATGTTTCCCTCAGGTCTTGCTTAGGTAAAGAACATAAGACTAGTGTATAACTTTATGTGGAAACTGCAAACAGACTGTCTGAAATTATGCTGCTACGCGTCTTCCCAGTGCCTATGAAGGGAATGGTAGTCCCATTCCTCATCTAAGACAGATATTAAGTCCTAGTGAATAAAATTCTGTTACTATCTTACACCTAGGAGGACTATTCTTATTTAAAAGAATCTGGATCTACATTTTTAAGAGTACACTTATGACATTCAAGTTACAATTCACCATCCTTGTACATAACTATATAAAGCAAAAGAATGAAAGCTTCTGTGCAAAAGCGTCATCATCTAGATGTGTGAATGCTTGCCCAAATTCCCTGCTATTTAATAGCAAACAGAACATATAATGCTGGTCACAAACTCCATTCAAATTTGCCTCCATCTAGAATGAGCTAAACTTTTCATGATGGTGGACTTTTGTGCAGCACAAATTCGTCACAGAAAAATGCTGAGCCTGATCATCTATATTTTATTGGTTGTTCTCAGATGCATCTACCACATGCACCTGATATCCTGCTGGGTATGCCACTGATTTCAATGCAATGAAAATTAGGGTAAATAAAAATTAGTCAATAACCCAAGAGTCAATTTCCCATTGAGATCCAACGATTCAACCAGTGCTACAGAACTGTATTATCTAAGAGCAAGCACCTCCATTCCACAATGATTTCTTGGAGATATATCTAGGACCACGGAGTAATAAAGAGGATGATGTGAAGGACAGCAGAGGTTAAAACCTCCCCTTGTGCATGAGGGGGAGTTCATTCCTTCCTTCAGACCTCTGCTGTTGCTAGTGTGCTACTAAGGTTACAAAAGCTAGCCTCTGTGGCACTCAGACTTCCTTTTCTTGGGTGACAACACTGTCCTAGCTCACTGCTAACCACCAGTGAGTGACAAGCTTCATACATTCTTCCACCATATCATCTGTCTGGGAAGAGGGGGAGTACAAAGCACAGCTCCAAAGCAAGAAAGGATTCGTCACATATTATCTCTTCCCACAGAATACAGCCGTATCTATTTCACCAGCTCCTGGAAAGTCTGGAAGTGTCAAGGGTGTAATTGTTTCTATGTGACTTATCATTTGCTCCTGTTTTCCTGACCTTACTGTCTTTTCATACCAGAATGTGTTAATCACCTGTGCATCTGTTGCCCAGGCTTTATTTACTGAACAGTACCTGCAATAGCGAGTGTTCCTCTTTGGGAGTATGAAAGGTACAAACAGCCACACACATTACTGACTGCATTTGCCTTCTGGTAACATGCGCTGATAAGAGAACTAAAGCTTGGCCCCTACTGCAGCAATCATCTCCACTGTCAACTTGTAACATAAATCTCTTTCATCATATGCCATGTGGTTTGGGTGCCTTGCCTTCCATCCACGTTATAAAACCATTTCTGCCCTTGGTGATTTGATCTCCAATTTTTCCTTTACACAATATAAACTAAGGCAACTGTCAAGACTTTCTCAAAGCTACCTTTCTCCATTGAGAAAACGTGTCCAACCTGGCACTTGAACAGGGTGGTTTTCAAATGAATCTTTCAGTAACAGAATAAACCATGCATTAATTCTCTCCTCCAAAATTCTCAAGCATTTAGGCTTCAGCAACAGAATGTTGTTCCAGAATTAACTGCTAGCCTTATTCCTTTTACTATGAAATATAAGTAGCAAGATCTTTGTATCACGTTTTTATTGTACTGGGATGTAAAGCATACTCCATACTGATATGTACGGTGTTGTAACACTGATTACTGTTTACAAACAGTATTATATCTATGAAATTCAACATAGAGTAAGTATTGCTATGCTGTTCCCTCTTCATTAAGAGGTTTTTCAGACTGGAATCTGATAATCTGAAGCCACCTAAAAAAGATAGATTTTGGAGTCTTATTACATAACTATTTTCAATATATAAAAAAAAAATTACAAAAAACAAGTCCTAACATTTCTTAAGAGCTGGACTTCTATGACTCAAATTTATGATCCTGCATTTGTCCCTTTTTCTGCTTTCTTTTTACCATGCGACACGAAGATTCTGGACATGCTAAGAAAATGCGCTGTGCTTTGTGTAGCTTGTAGTTATTTCTCTTCACCTGTTGCCTGACACCAGAAATATTTGGTGCAAACATGATGCAACTATCATCAGTAGAAGTACAGACGTTTTCATGTCTTTGGATCCAGTGTAACCACCCACAATTCAGCTTTCGCTACAGCCAGTGTACAACTTATTTTTATTGGTTTGAGAGTACACATTCCCACCGAGAGCCTACAGGTGTTTTGTTAATCCAGTTAAGAAAAAAAAAAAAAAAAAAAAAAAATTACGACAAAAGACAGTCAAGCAAGGTAACTCTAATTTTAAATGTCAAGCATCAAACAACAAGTTACACTTAAATTCAATAGAATGCGCTCATGAAGCTTGTGAATGCTTTTGCTGGAAGACAGCAATGCATTCTGAACAGCAGACATTCCACAGATCAAACATAGTAGAAATTCATCAAATAAATAATACCCTAATAACTGTAACTCTGTTCTAGCATTTCACATACCGTATACAGATTTGGACATCTCTCTGGAATGGAGTCCTTGTACAGCACAACAGCTTTCAGGTGTGGCAAACGATTCCAGATCTGTTAGTTTTTTAAAAAATAAATTTATAAATTGTTATTTGTATCCTGTGTTTTTCCCCACTGAAGTACTGCCAAAACTGTAATTGGGTCGACAGTCAGAAGAAAGCTCCTGTTTCCCTCCTCCCTCAAATATTGTCCCCTAAACTCACAACCAACTGGCTCAGAAATAAAATAGGGGGAGGAAGAGATGCTACACAGTCTGCTAATCTGCTAAGTCTGGTTTCAGTCAAAAGACTTAAATTACACAAAAAAGGTTCATCAGTATCCTTTCTCTTATTGCATCAAGGGGCGTATCAAGGAACAGTCAAGCTCACACTGAAAGTTTACTGCAGCTCCTGTGGTTCCCAATAAAGACAGAATAAACCCCCTCAATAAAAACTGTTAAACTGCTAAAAATAAATAATGTTTTATCTTCCTAAAGGAGAAGAAAAAAAAAAGAAAAAGGAAGCAATTTCCATATTTTAAGGATAAATAAAAATATAAAGCTGCAGGCTTACAGTCTTTCTCTGCTTTGCATGGCCTTCAGAGAGCATTCATTTCACTCAACTTTGTGGGACCCTGGGGCTCACGTATCTTTGACTTAAGCACATTATGAACTGAACTGATCAGTCTGTGCTAATACAAATGCAGTGGCCTGATGATAGCCATTTTGCATATATTAGTAGATGGCTAACAAGTTACACTTTTTTTTTCTGAAAGAAGCAAAGACTGAAGTAATAGTTTCAAAAAACCCTCAGATGGATACAGCAGGTTTGCCACAGCTGTTTTTTTCCTATTTCTAGATAGAAACATGTATGAACCAAATCTCTTGAGCTCTTCAATTTCCATTCTTCTCTCTATGTTGATGACAGCATAGCCTGGTATTTGGTCAATGAATTTTTGAGCCACTTCATACCTGCATTATCTTGTCCAGTTGTTTCCGATTTTCCACAACCATGATGTTGGTTTTGCTGTCATAAGCAATGTAGTGGCAGGCCTCTGGAGAATTGGTTGTATATATTCCTGTGACAATTCCTCTATATCCAAAATAATATATTAGAACGTATATTTATATACACACATACATGCATTTAATATCCAGAAAGAGAGTAAGAGATCAGATGAAAGCTGGAAATATGAAGACATGGAGGTACACATTGGCACAGCTATCACGTTTGTTTCAAGCATTCGGATATACATGGATGATATATGCAAAATAAATCCCTAAACTCTATTCAGTAGGAGATGCTGTAGGCTAGGATTCATTATTTTAGCCTACTTGAGGCTACAGGGGAGTTAGTTCAATAAGTGGTAAAACAAAATAAAACAAAAAACACCATGTGCTCTTTCTGTTCAAGCTGCACACAGATATCAGTTTGAACACGTATCAGGACAGAAGGAATCAGGCTAGCAAGTATTTTATCCATCACTTTATTCACTTGAAGTTACCGTGTATCACTGACATAAATTTCCCACGTCTTTCAGTAAGAGAAGATACTTGACTGTCACAATTAACTCCATAGCAAACAGGTTCAATTTATGAGTGTCTGGACTATTCCAGATACACTCAAAGCTCTGAGACTCCAGCAGGTTGTTGAATAGGCTAATCGGCTGCAGCACAACTTCCAGGATGTGACACCAAATAACGCTTTGCTACATTTCTAAACCTAGCACAACAGAAACCTTGAAAACCCTACACAAAGGGAAGCAAATAATCCTACCCAGCAAAAACAGCTCCAACAGCTGAGATGAACCATTCTGGAGAATTAAATCCAAGGATTGCTACGCTGTGGAATCGTTCAAGACCAAGCTAAAAAGTAATAAGCATAAAGTTATACAATATAGGCATGTTGGAGAGAAACATACAGCACAAAACACACACAGACATACAAAACAAGGGAAAGTTTTGATTTATTATTTCAGCATTGATAAGATGTCCACCTTTGGCTCTGTGTTGACATCCATGGTAAAACCAGAATCGGTCAGTAACTAACATGATCTAAATGTTGCACTGCTTCTTCCTGCCTGCTTGAGCCCTTTTGTCTAGATAAGCCTAAAAGACAGAACTTTTCAATATGGACAGAAGCACAAGGAGAATTAGCCTTATCCCCGGTTTACAGTGGTTTTAGATTTATCTTTATCTTGCCAAATTCACAAGTGCTGCTTTCACTTATTTTTTGTCTCAAGATTAAGGCCTCATGCAGAACTTTGTACCTGTGCCTGAATGAAACAGTGGCATTTACCTGCAATGGCAGGAATGTTATCTCTTTGACTGAAAACAATTTTCATCATTTATTTGTTTATTTATTTATTTATTTGAGGAGACAAAGGTAGAAAAGGGAATTGTGTTTTCTGTACCTACCTTCAAGAAGCTCTTGGCTGCTTTCCTGGAAAGGCAGTAATACTCTGAAAATGTTATCTTCTCCCACTTTCCATTTTTTCTGCTGGCCAAAGCATTAAGACATCCATATTTTTCTAGGCTCTCCTTGAACATCTGATGAACCGTTATGGGAGTCTGTGGACATGAGTTATCTATTCTCAATCTGACTCTGCCATCAGCAAAGGAAGTCCACAAAGACTCTGGAAAATAAAGCATTATGAGGGCATTCTCTTAGTGAAAAATACTGTGTGATTGCACCAAAAGATAAGAGGACTGAATGTAGTTCCATCGATTCCCATCTTTTGAGGAAAGGGCTTTCCAGTTTTATAACTTTAATGAATATTCTATGTAGAAAGAAAACTCTATTTCTTATACTTTGTTCTGTGTCTTGAATAGAAGTGCTAACATCATTCAGAATGATGCTGATCTTCTGTGGTACAGGCACACCACCAATCTGTGAAGACTGTTCATGCTCAGCCCAGCACAATCCACTATCCCTTGAGCTAATGGAGCAGCTCCTGAAGCAGAAGGCTATGTGGCAATCTGAAATCTCTGTTCCTGTCCAGCATCCCAGCCCCTTTTGCTCATCCTAGTCCTTTCTTCCCCTCTGTTCTCCCCAGCTCTTCTGCTCTATCCTGCCCCTATCCCCCCCCCACTGCTTTATACAGTTTTTTTTCCTGTGGTCATCTGCCCTATGTTCTAGTATATCTATCTACAGATCTCCACTCACCCGTCTTGCCCCATTACCACATCAACTTTTGCCTTCTGCTCTTGCCTTCCTCATGCCAACCAGCTTTCCACGATT
Organism: Nettapus auritus; assembly: GCA_011076525.1. Classification (NCBI taxonomy): domain Eukaryota; kingdom Metazoa; phylum Chordata; class Aves; order Anseriformes; family Anatidae; genus Nettapus; species Nettapus auritus. The sequence goes on from CM021774.1 coordinate 7,838,364, forward strand.
CTCTAAAAAAAATAAAACAAAACATCTTTTCCGCCCATCGCTGACAGGACACAAACAGGGAGCACCAACTAACTCACTTTGCTTTCACCACCGCTGCCAAGGACTGTAGGTGTCCCTGGCATTCACAACATGTCCCTGGCTGCCTTAACAATCCTACTTGGCTACCACTGACCCAGCAAGAAGCAGGCTTAATATCAATACATTCTTTAGAGAATTTAGGGGTTAGTAAATTGGCAAAATTTATGTGAATTCTTACAAGAGAGACAAAAAGAATACTCACAACCCCCCGGCCAATTAGCTAGTTCCCATCCTTCTGGATGAAACAGTACAAGAACAGTTTAAGAATAACATTTTTTCCTTAGATTTTCCTTAGATTTACTTTCCTAAATGAAGCTGGTTTGCTGCCAGCATTCAGTGAAACTGTTTCTAAAGATTTCACCACCCCCATGCTCTCACTATGTGCAAAGCATTTAAAAAAAAAAATACTTAATTAACTTTTCTACGTTTTCCCAGGCAAGGAGATACTAACCCTGGTGCAGAAAGTAATTAGAAAAGTCAAAGCCATGATGCGTGTCAATCTGGGATTACTGCTCCTGACTCATATTATGCCGCATTCATGTTCCTGACTCACACCCTTACTTTTGTTCTCTTGACCCTCCTGACAAACAGAAAGTAATGATGACAGAAGTAAATACAAATAAAGCTGCTTAATCTCCATATGCCTTCATTTTCTCATGTATAAATTGTATATAATGATTTCAAAACATAGGTGTGGAGCTTTACCAAATACTCTCACGTGTCTTAAGGTCAATGGATAAAGGACACCACAAATCCAGGCAGCAGTAATGGAGGAGGTTAGGTAATGGACAAAGAGACTTCGTCGAAGTGTAAACAGTGGCACCCAACAAACATTTTTTAAGTGTGAGGGCAAAGCAGGTGTTTCTGCTCCTAACTCCAGTCCTGGTGTGAACAAGATGCAATGAGACCCGTCAGAGAAGGAAGCTACTGGTAATCCAAGTGCTTATTTTCTGCATGCACACAAAGCCTGGGTGAAAAACCCTCTATGATGTCCTGGCTTCTAAACCAACAAAGATGGGAAGGATCACAGGTGTGATTGGGCACAAAATCATAGCATACAGAGCTAAATTACAACATCCCAGTTCACCTATTACAAGAAAAACTCTTCAAAGTCTCTCCCTCGTTCTCTCCAAGGGAACCGAAAATATTAACAATATTCCTAGAATAACATCACAAACGTTGCATAATCACAATATTTTCACTGCAGACATCCAGCAGATAGTAGCTTCCAGACAGAAGAGTGAAAGATCGCATCATTGCAATATCTATATATGAAAACCAAAAGTGTACTTTGAAACAGGGAATCGTTTTGTTTTTATTTAAGCAATTTTTCTGGTGTCAAAAAGGCATCTTTGACCACACCAGAAAGACTAAGAACAGAATCAGTTTCACAGAGACTCAACGAGCCACCTTAATAATAAATATGCAATATACTGCAAAGGAATATAAACTTGAACACTCATTCAGTATCTGTACTTGCATGTATTTGCAGGTAAAGCTTAAATGTAAAAATAGTTCTTAAATCTAGATCGAAGCCAAAAATAATAATAATAATCTAAAGATTGCTCTCCCACTGAGTTTCTATAAACAGCATAAAATGAACAACATAGTCTTGTGTGTACACAAAGGGATATTAAGCAGAGGGCTCATTCTTCCCAGAAAGAGCCTGGGAAAGTATGCCTGGCTAAATACTGAATGAACTGATTAGAAACTGGGAAAAGCAAAATAGGTGCTCTGCCTCACTAGCAGCTGAAAGCTCAACTGCAACGCTCATGACAGAAATGAACTTACCACCTGAACCAAAGTGGAAATCAGAATAAAGATTCTTTAAATAAACTATGAGCATTGATGCATTATACACCTGTTGGTTTACATAGAACATAAAACGAAATAAAACAGAATACCACCACAAGTACTTAATGCCACTGATAGTTCTCTATATGCAAGCAAAGAGGAGTATTCATTCCTTTCCTCTTTCTTGTAGCAACTCCTGCTATCTGCATTACACTTTGTACCCCAAAAGCTTCTTTATTGACTAATATATGACCTCGGCTCATGTCCTTCACATGAATTCAGTTAGTCAGAGATGGTGAGAAAACACGTTCCTAAAATATATTTTATTAGATAAAACAAATGAGCACAGATTTTATTCAGATAGGTACTCACCTTTGAATATCTCAGTCCCTTCAAGTGTCCCTATCCCACCCCCTCAACTCCACCATTCTCCTCCAAGGTACGATTCCTTATCAGGCTAATTTTGCCATGTATCATTTTCTGTGTAGCTGGAGGAAGAGGCAGCTCGGAGTTGCTGCATCCTGTGTAACAGGATGACCATTGCTGCGTTTTGTCTGGCAAATTGTTCTAATTACATCTGATCAAATATTTTGAATTTTAAGCACACAGTGTTTCCAGTTAAATTAAAAAAAAAAAAAATCACAATGAAACATTACAGGAAAAAAAAAATACTTTGAAAGTTTTCAACTGGTATTTCGCAATTCAATCCTAGACTTGTGAACCATCTATAAGTGAATTCTAATTTATAAGAGTACATTTGCTATTAAAATATTTCCTACCAAATTTGAAATAATACACAATATAAACACACCAGATTTTTTTATTTTTGTAAGCCAATTATTTCTTTCCACTGTGTACGGCTGAACAGTTGCAAGATGGTAGAGGCTGTCTTTCCCAGCCTAGATACCAAAAGACTGTTGTAATTTGGCAAGCAAATAGCAAAACTAAACACTTTTCTCACATGCACAGTACGTCTGGCTGAAATGCCTGGACCTTTGGAATATATGACAGACGCTGTGATAGTTAAAAAAAAAAAAAAAAAAAAAAAATTAATCCTATAATTTAAAGCCAATACATGAATGAGACCTTCTCTCTGTTCACTACCTGTCTTTCAAGTACCCTGGTGACTGACTGCCAGAATGCACTTGGGAATGTAAATGAAATCTCATGTTAATGGAAGAACTCCGAGCTGTAGCAAATGCAAAAGAACCAAGGTCACCTTTCACACAGGGAAACAGGTAATAAAGGCTGATTGTGGAACAGCCCCGCTGCATGACCTCAGTTCAAATTGTTATGCCAAGGATGTACCTGAGAAGCAGAAACTAAAACAATAATTAAACTTCTGCTTGAAACTCATTCATTTTTAACTCACAAAACAGTATCTTGATTATATGCCACTTCCTGCAAAACATCACTCTGCTCTAATGACAAGAGAAGGTATTTGGCTCTTAGCTGGAGGCATTTTTTTGAATGGATGGTTGTCATCCCAGATTCCACAGCTGTGATGCCATCACATTCTGCTGACAATGGAAATACATCATTCCTCCTCTCGCCCATTACTATTGTTAATTTTCTTCAACACGTCTTTGGCCCTGAAAAATAAACTTCTTTTTAGTGAAAGCTGAAGTTGAATATACACAGACTGGAATCAGAGAGCTTGGCATCTGCACCAAATTTTCCCTTGTGCCAATGAACAGATTAAACGGAAAAATACAAAACTGAATTTCAAGTGAACCTGAACATATGAGCCAGAACACATACACAGTGACTCTTTAAAAAAAATAATAAAAGACTACAGAAACCACCTTTCCCTGTTTCCTGTCTATAGCTTTAAACTCTTAGGCAGGAAAAAAAAAGAATAAAATAGAAAAAATATTTTTAAAATTAGCCAAAAAATACAGGAATGTTTTAGTTCATGGAAGCTTTTAACTTTACCAGTGGACAAAAAGGGAACGTTCATGAATCATAATAAAACACATTGCTCTGCAGATGCAGGAAACTGCTACCAATGTGGATCAGAGATGAGAGATATCCTTCAAAGAATGGTTTTACAAACTGACATGGAAGGAGTGGTGCAGCAGAACAGACAACTACGTACAAAACAAGCTTTGTAACAATCGTGACGCTTCTAAAACTGATGGTGATGCACCAAAACGAAGGTGTGTGCATAATCACACGGAAACATCACTGCATAAACATTGCCCAGTCACGCAGAGATAGAAAGTCCAAAGTCAGTTGAAACTGTTAAGGGACGTGAAGAGCCACAAGGGCTTCTACGAGTACACTGAAAACCAAAGGGAGACCCAAGGATACAACGGGCAACTTACTGACAGAGGATTTGAGGAGGGCTGATAGACTCAGTGCTGCCTTTATCTTGGTCTTCACTGACAAGGTTTTCTGAGCTTCTGTGCCCAGTGTCAATAGATGAAAAGTTCTACCTACTACAGCAGAGCAAATTCCAAGTAAGAACCTCTACTGCAAAAGTCTGTATTACACATACAAAAACTTCCATGGACCCAAATGGGATTCTTCAGGCTCAGAGACCAGGCCCCATGCTATCCCAAGGCTGCTCCCATCACCTTAGAAAAAGCATGGCAATCTGCTGGGATCTCTAATGACAAGAAAAAGGCAAATGTCACATCCATCTTCACAAATAGGAAGAAAGAGTACTTGAGTAACAACAGGACAATCCGACTCACCCCAGTCTGTGGGAAGGCTACAGAACAAACCCTCCTAGAAATCACTGTGAGGTATAAAATGGTTACTGAGATCAGCCTGAATGGATTTACCAAACCCAAATCAAGTCTGTCCAACCCAATTGCCTTCCACCACAAGATGACTGGCTCTGCAGATGGAGAGAGGAGAGCAGTGGCAGGTCATTTACTTTAACAAGGTCTCCCACAGCATCTTTGAAGGCAAACTTCGAACATTTGGACCAGATGGAGTTAGAGTACCAGTTGAATCAAAACCAGGTAGGATAATTAGTCTTGGAGAACAGTGGTCAACATTTCCAAGTCTAGCTAGCAGTCAATTACAAGTGGCATTCTTCAGGCGTTAGTCCTAAAAACAATATTGTTTTAATGACTGCATTGCAGTCTTGAGCAATGGAATGCACCCTCACCAGCTTCAGTGACGACACTCCACATGAAGAATTGGTCTGGCACAAACCTCAAAGCCTGACAATGGTAAATGTTAAGTCCTGCACTTGGGCTAGGATAACCTCATGCAACAGCACAGACTGGGTGCTGGCTGGCTCAGCAGAAAAATCCCTGTGGTTCCTGGTGGAAGACAGGCTATGTGAGAGTCAGTATTGTGTTCCTGAAAGGCTAGTTCCTGGGCAGCATTAGCAAGATAACAGCCAGCAGATCAAAGGAACTAATAATTTCCCCCTGCTCAGTACTCAGTGAGGTTGCCTCTGGAGCAGTGTGCAGCTTTGGAAGCTCCAGTGCAAGAGATCCTGACAAACTGAAGGAAGCCTAAAAGAGGGCCTCTCAGATATTCAGAGGACTGGAGCACACTGCACACAAGAAGCCCTTGAAAGAGATGCGTTTCTTCAATCTGGAGAAGACCAAGGGTGAATATAACTGCAGTCTGCTACATACTGAAGGCAGGGCAGGGGGGCTATAGAGAAGGCAGATTCCTCTCAGAGACACAGCAGAAGGACAAGAGGAAATGGAAAAGAGATGCAGCAAGGAAAAATCTTGCTAGATAAAGAAAAAAAAATTCACAATGCAGGTGGCTAAGACCAAGAACAGGGTCTGAGAGGCTCTGAGAGGAATCCCTGTCCTTAGAGGTTTTCAAAACTCTGCTGAACAAGGCCATGAGTTCAGCTTTTAGCAGGAAGCTGGACTAGCTGCCCTCCAGAGGTCTTTTCCAAAAAGTTATTTTGCATCTCCATCAGAATATAACCAGCATGCACGAGTTCTCATTTACTTTTACACTGGTTTAAAACCAATGTAATGCTTGCTGCCAAGAGTGAGGTTATTCTGGTTTTATACATGCATTATTAGGAAAACCAAAGTGTGGCTTGTTTTCACAGGAATGAGCTTCTATAAGGTGGTGGAAAAGAATGAGTAGAAAATTCCAAAAACAACTTGAGGTCTTCATTAAACATATTTACATCTGAAATTGCAGAACTATCAGTTATAAAAAGAGACAGTTCACAACTAGAAAGCATCAGAATCTCCTTTTCACCTGACATACAAAGCAAACCCACTGCAGCTGAAGACTGATTCATCAACTTAGAAATGTACCTAAGCTCAAATAAAGGAACTGCTCAATTAAAATGAATGGGGCATGACTTGTGATTGCAGAAAAATTATCATGGAACAGCTGGAATGGCTTCTACCCTTCATTGTTTGCCTCACCTTTCTTCCAGAGGCCACAGGCACCTATGCAGGAGTGGCTGAAGTGGCATGTACACTCCTTTCTGAGCACCGTGGTTTATAGACCGTGGTTTATAGACTACGTAAACTGCAGCCAGTAGCAACCTCTGGGAGAGAAGCAGGGTGGATAGCTGGTGGCACTAACTAGCGTCCCAGATACTTTCTCTTAGAAAAAATAGGTCAGAGCCTTCACAAGCACACAAGCAAGTACTCTGCAGAATCACAGCCTCAGCAATAATCTACGCATGCAATGTGTCTTAAATAGCTCAATAAAACATGCTAAACATTTAAAAAGAGAAGGTAATTGTCACCTTTACCTGTACAAATTTCTCCCCTGCTTACTGAACAACAAAATGCGAATGGCTGGCAGTTCAATTCTTGGGAAAAAGAAAAAACACAAGCAAAAAAACAAACAAACAAACAAACAAAACGCACTGTTGTGGATTAAGGAATTGCCTTTTTAAAAGAATATGTATGTACACGTTTATGTATACAAGTGCATATTTATATGTGTAAAGTCTGCATATCAGATTCCTACATAAATCTGTTATTTCTTCACGATCCGTTTGTAGTCACTACTCCATTTGTCTCCTAGTACAAATAACACCATATTTAAAGAAGCATATTTAGATAGCAGTCTCAACAAGGCATCAGGGAGCTCCCTCAGGGCTGCAAATCTTCCAAAGCAGCTGCTTATGTTCTGCCTGCAAACATCCCTTTAGCTGCATGGTAGCAGAGTTCTTTTAATATAACACTGCACTTGGTTTAAAATTGCAACAGCATGCATGTGCTACAATACAATGCAGAACTGACCAAAGGACAGCTATTCCTTCACAGCCCCCAGTTATTACAGTAAGGCAAATCCTTGATAGCTACTAGCTGGTAAGCAGGCTGTAATGCCAAAGTTAACACCAGGATGGGGATGATCTTGCTGGGGAACACGCTATTTTTCACTTTTATCTAACAAATATCTCAAATACAGACAAAAATCATGAGAAGGTACCGAATTCATGCAAGTTTACAGAAAACTCCTGAAAAGTTTTCAGTTGCCTGATTCTTTTTTTTTTTTTGGGGGGGGGGGGCGTGCTCTTCTTATTGCAGCCCTGAAAAACTGACAGTTTGCTAAAACAGGCACAAAGGTTACATGTTAAAATTCTAAAAAGGGTTCCAATTTCCAAAGATCACCTTTCATGTGCTCACCTGCTGGCTGTTCTTGGGTCCCTTCTCTTGGGTCTCCTCTCTCATCTTGGGTGTCCTCAAAACGAGTCAGCAAATCTGTGCAGGTAGGCTGTTTATCTGTAGATATTCTGAAAGAAGATATAACTATTAATGACGTAATACTACAACCCACATACTAATACATCCAAAGGAAAATAAGAACACACCTGGCATACGACTGCAAGGAGAAAACACACTGTGGAATTATGGCTTGTTGGTAAGATGCTCTATCAAAACCAAAATGTTCTAAATATTTGGACTTTGGCTGCAACAGTTAAGGCTGGCATTCCGCATAAATCATTTAAAGTTATTTTATTAGTACAGGGACAGCATGTTCCCAAATTAAATTACCAATTTAAAAGGGTATTTCCTATGTAAAATTTTTATTTAACCAAAGTGTATGATTCCAAAGGTAATATATAAAAACCTCTACAAAGCACATGCAAAAGATTTGAGCGTATAAGTCATTTTAGCATGCCAATTACAACAAAACGAGTTCAAGTTATACAGTGCTGACCAGCTAGAACTCAACAAAACATACTCCTGTGCAACACCCATTAGCATGAAGGTTTTTTGAATGACAGTACTTCCTGACAGGCCGGGATTTAATCGTGAGGTACCATTCTATCAAACAAGACCCTGTCAGCTGCCTGAAGTCAAGAGACCAGCCCTCCCCTGAGGCAGAGGCACAACAGGCTCAGGCTGGCTGGCCCAGAGCCTGGCGCAGATCCCAAAGCAGCTCCAAGCGCCCGCAACTACCGCCCTACGCCGCACCAACTGGCTGCTAGACCATACTGAAGCTCCTCTCATGTATCAGGTGAACCAACAACCGAAATCAAGAGTCTGAACATTCTCTGTAGTGGATTAACAAAGGGAAAAATTCCATTCTTTGTTTCCAAGACTGAAACAGCTCCAGAGAGTTCTGTCTTTGCAAACCAGCAGAAGTAATGCATGTGCAACTGACAGGGTAAGAGCACAACAGTGACTGATGTAACTGACAGACCTCCTGAGCCCTTGCTGTGGGTGAGGATTCTGCAAAAGAAAGGCATCCAATCTGAGCTTGCTGGCAAAGCAGTTAGCTTAGGAAGAATAAAAAAAAAAAAAAAAGTCTTTGAACAAATCCAATGAATACAGTACTGTTTCTTCTTGGAAACAAAGAAATTTAATATAAGAGCTAAATTTCCCCACTCTGATCATTATGAAATGTCAGTCCTCATGCGCTTTATGTTATACATTAGGAAAAACTGTTATTAATGTGATACTGAGTGTCTGATTAATGACACTGCTTGTTGTGACACTAGTTTCTTTTTTCTTTTTAAAACTTCAAGGGACTTTGGAAGCAGCCTTTCACTTCCACAAGCTCTACTTTTGTTTTTCTCTGGTACTTGGAATTTCTGCATACATCTCACATCCTAGGTCAAATGCAGTCAGCTCATTTCCTGTCCTTAAGGTTCTCTCAGTAAAATCTGATGAAAATACTAAGAATAAAACCTAAAAGAATGTGTAACATTTAATATGATAATGAACTGATGATTTCTCTGGACATCAAAAATATTTTTACATAAATTCTTACTTTAACAAACCTCACAAAATACACACATATGATTAGGTTAGAATCTTTTCTCCCATATTTCAAAACAAGGAACTAGTTCAACATATTTTGGCCTTAATTCTGTGGAGTGCTTCCTTAGATCAAAAACTGTACCAATGAAATCTGGACTTTGTTATGCAGCAAATTATTATGAAATTTAAGGGGAAGTTAAACTCTATGTATAGTGGCAAACAAACAGAAGGCTCTTATTCTTTTTGTATTCTTTCGTATTATTTACCACTATTGCTCAACTTCAGTAGCTTTCTCATTGTTAGATTTTTACCAGTGAGCATTAGATTTTTGTTTTAAAGTCAGCGTTCTATAAACTTGCAAAAATATGAACAGTTGATCAAATGATAAGAGTCTGTGTATATTGTTGATACATTATTCAGTACGAGTTATTTTTTTAGACCTCAGGATATTTAGTCACAACCCCTTAAATATATACAGCAAGGCAAAGTACTTAAAGTCTGAAAATCATATTCATAACTAGTCACAAAGAAGGTTTGAACAAACAGTTTTTTTGCAGTTTAAACAATCAGGAGTTCGGGCTACACTTCCATCCAGAATCCACTACTGCTGTCAGGATTTAAGATGAAGCCACCATCTCATCCTCCCTTTCCTGGTATTTCTAATGCAGAAGCTTCTCCCATTGCACAGCTGCTCAACTCTCAGCTCATTACTGAATCATGTTGTACTACATGGATGGGGTCACCTTACAGTGAAAACATTTTTATTAATAAATTCTGTTCTCAGGGAGATTCTCTGTTATCTTAGGGAGAGGGTTGTACAAATCCCCATTTGTACAAGTATTTATTTCTCAAACATACTTCTGTTGCCTTCAGCTTTCCCAATTATTAAAAAATAATCCTATTTAAACACATGCAAATGAGACTGAACTAGAAAACATGCATTTTTTTCCAAGGCAGAACCTCTTCATAAATTTCATTTTCATCTTTCATTGCTTGCTTCTTCTGACGATTACTTGTAAATTCCTACAATTTGGTCGTTTAATTTACACAGTAACAAAGCAAAGCAAGTGAAAAAAAATAAAAATCCTTCTTCCAGTCAGTGCGTGTCTTTGGCTGCTTCATTCTTTGAGACCAGTGTTAAGAAATATTTGTCTGTTTTAACAATTGGATTTTTTTAATTATTATTTTTTTTGCCCCATAAGCGTTTGTTACTTGTTCTGCAGGGCAACCAAGCTATATAAAATCCACCAGCTTTAATTTACATTGGAGCTGCTTTTGGCAGTGTGTTTTGGGTCTGCATCTGCACTTTCCAAAGTAGTTTTCATGGGGTGTTAGGTATTTTCAACAGGTCACTTGGCCATTTTAAGATGGAATCATTAAGTAATCACTTGACAATTCTTTTGGCAGCAAAAAGCAATGGGCCAAATTACCTATGGGTACCTCTGAAAACTTGAATAATCCTGGCATTTTGCCCAGAAACTTCAGCCACTAACCATCACCATCTGGATCCCATTCATGAGTAATCCTTTCCCAATTTCCCAGGCATCTTGCAAGTGCTGACTCCAATATTTTAAAACAGAACTCTGGAGAGAGGATGTGGGAGGGAGCACAAGACAATAAATTTAGAATCAGGAATCTGTCAGATATCTAGACAATGACAGTGAAATTACTCAGATTCAAATCTGAGTGACACAACATGACATAGTCCCAGAGCTTTGATAGCTCATCAGATAAATTCTGTGAGCAACACAAACAGCTGGGTAGCAAATACTACCTCTCCTGACTGAGAAGTTATGAATTATTACCTAAAACATTTTAAAAATGGTTTCTTGTCTTCTACTGCATCAAGAAAAACAGACAGTAATAGCACACAATATTAGCTTGTTAAATCCTAATTCTGTATCACATGTAAAATTCTTCCCGTATTAAGGAGAAAAGTAAGGAGAGTCATAAGAGGTCCTCATGGTCCTTTACAGAGGCATTGCTGTCTATTACGAGTGGTCTTATTTACCAACTACTCTTCCTTTTGAATTAGAGCAATATTATAATACATTCCTTATTTGTTCTATTTAAAATTTCCCTTTTTCCTCAAAGAACAGGTTACATTTGGGTTTTAATTAGTTTCGTGCTCTTAGGAGACTTAAAAATGGGGCAGCCCAGATATGTGCCTACTCTTGCAAAAAGGCTCAGCTGATTAGATAATCAGTTTTCCTCTCAGAGTACACAAGAAAACCATCTTTCTCAAGTTACTAATATAACTTCTTCTCACACAAAGGTATCTTTAAGAGCAACAAAAGTTTAATAAAGAACAAAGAAGTAAAGATAAAGATAAGAGCTGAGATCTGTTTTGCTGTATGCCAGATTTGACGCTCACCTTCCAGTAAAGCCTATCTTTGCAAAAAATAAAAGTTCATTTTCTCTTTTGTATGACTAAATTCCCTCCAAAAAAACAGGTCATTTATTTTGGCAAGCAGACTAGTTCTACAGACAGCTGAGAATTGTGTGGGTGAATAGGAAGGAACGTATCAGCCCTTTTACCCTGTTCTACCCTACCCAGCAAAATCCCACACCTGAGCCTGAAATCTTCCAGTAGCTGCCTCTGTACAGCAATCTGTAGGGATTACAGCAAAGTTAGGTCACGCAGAACTCATTATTTCCTCTCTTTCTCATTTTTGAGGTCATGCTGATTAAATTTCAGCCTAACCAGAGGCTTTTTTTACCTCTGTACATTTTGCTAGAATCTTAAATTCTTTGTCTAGTTTTCTCTACCTGAAATCCTACTTCCAGCATGAAAAAAGAAACTGCCAAACTTCAAACCACACGAGGTGGACACCACCATTTAGCAGGACAACAAATACGCACCAAAAACAAGGACGCATTTAAGCAAAGGAAACGGAAGGCATCAAAAGCATTCAGAGTTCTAGTTTGACATTCTTTCAATAGAAATTCAGAAACAAACCATACACCGAACATTTTTTTGAAATGAAGTAATATACAAGACACTTAAACTTTCCATTTGCAAAGGCTGAAAACCACTGTGTGTTTTTAAATTCTTGTAGCATTTTTTTTTTTAATAATGGAAACCCAGAACACCTTCTTTACTTAAGCATGCCACAAGTAGAACCATGCTTGGACTAAAACAGAGGCATTGCTACTAACATACCAAAATTCTAACTTCTGCGGGTCAGCGTGTACATATATCTACACCGATCCCAAGTGAAACTGTTTCATGGTTTTGGGGCAGATTTAAAAATGTCAGTCTAGTGTTAAATACTTTACTGCTCCAAAAGAAATATATATATTATCAAAAGCTTTCAAAGATTTCTTCAATTTTTTTTCTTTTCCATAAAAACTTTTTCTACAGTTTACTCCTGAGTGTGCTTATCTGGGATTACAAAGCCCTGAACAGAAGAAACCATTATGATAAAATGGACCCAGCCACCTATTTAACTGAGAGGATCAAGCAAATCTTTCAAACAACGTAACATGCAAGTTCTTATGTAAGTAACGGTGAAGTTAAATCTAACTTAACAGAAAAGTGTCTACCTAATATGATAGTTCAGCATATGGGAATCAGTAATTAACTCAGTGATACTGACAAACTTATAATAAGAAGCGAAAATATTTCCTGTGAGATTTGTTCATCTATCCTTAAAATCTTAGGCATTTTGAAAAATTCTAAAAAGAGATGGGGAGATTTTCTCACAGGAAATACGATTCCAGAAACAGAGTAACAGGAGAAGGGAAGTGTTTTTCCCTTTTGTGTTGCCTACCTAGGACAAAAAGAAGAGAGCAGCTAATAGGGTTGTCTTTCACGTAAAAATGTAATATCAACTCTGAAATAAACTCTTTTAAAACTAAGTTCTCCACTCTCTGCTCAAAGAGATGGGATACCTATTTAAGTTCAGTTGCCTTTGATGGGGAGATGACGCTCAACCACAAAGGCAAATTACGACCTAAGGTTTATTCCTTCAAATTTAGCAGGGAAGAGAGCTCTACATTCATAGCTGCAGCAGGGTATTTTTGAAGGTCCATTCAAAGTACATAGTATGAATGGTAGTATGTGCAGAGCAAACAGTACCGAACTTCTGGTCTTTGGTGCTGCTCTACCCATCAGAGACACATGAAGGAATGGTTCAGGAGCATGACCACTCTTTCTTGCCTATCAGAATTTTGCTATTTTCTGGTATTTAAGAATGTATGTAATCTTACCACATGGTTGGAAAGCCATTCATCATTCAGTTCTCTGCAATATGAGTCTAGTAGCTTACCGGCATTTTCAGCTAGCATTCCACGTCTTTACTAAGCTGTGAGCAGCTGAGCCACAGGAACTCAATGTACCTCTTGTTGGAAATGCTATACACAAAGCTCTGCCGAGCCCATTTCTGGGACTAAAAGCCTCTGCACTATAAAATGAACGCTACACAATTAGATACACACAAATAGATACAAGCAATGTAGTTCATACTGAATGAAACTATTGGGATTAATGAATGACAAACTAGAAGTTAGCATAGGAGAGTAAATCCATTCAGAATCTTCATTACAGTTTTCTCTCATTTTAGCCTCAAAAGATACTTCTTATTCTGAATCAGATTGAGTCACTATTAAGAAAGTAAGGTTTCGTGGATCCGCATGGTAGAAGAAGACAAATTTAAGTTGTGAAAAATTGAAAAATCAGTTTGTTAATATAAATACTTTACCCATTTTCGTTTTGTAATTTTTTCGCAAGAGTCTCTCCACTGTTAGGCATGCTGACAAATCCTCTAAAGCTGGTGACAAATATGCTAAAGAACTGTAGAAGGTCGGGCATAAATAAGCCACTTGAACAACAGAAGAAACCAACACTAACTGGTTATTTGTTAGAAAAAAAACAACACGTAATAAAGAGGAGGAGACTACAGCTACAAAAGCTGTTTCTTTCTGATTTTAACATGCTTGAAATGTCGCAGTGCCTGTGAGCTGCTTACTGCTAAACTTTCTTTTTTATTCAGTTTTCTTTAATTATCCATGAGAAGAATGTTAATGAGTCTACAATGCTTTAAGATGCAAATCATTTCTTTTGCCAAGATTTTTAACAAATTAGTTCACAGAAGTTGAATCAATTCTGATTTTTATTACCTCTATTTTCAAAAAGGAACATTCAGCTAAGTTAATTTCTTAAAGAAAACACAGATTAATTACATTAGGAAATGCCTGCAAGTCAATTATACCAATGAAACTCAGTACTGCAACAGCCAAGCACCTCCTCCAGCATCACAGCCACCAGCACTTCATTGACTCCACCAAACCAGGCCTACCATATACTGTAGGAGTTTCTACGCATGACTGAACCGATTAGTTCCCAGGATGTAATAAAGTCCAGTTTGTCCACTTAGGCTACTTCTCTACTAATAAATAAAAGCCAGAGAATAGCTCAAGCCACCCACTGTGAGCATCTTCCCTGGGACAGCTTTGATCTGAGCCAACTGGTATTTCCCTACCCAACTGCCACAGAGGGGCTAACTTAGGCCAGGGGCAGTTACTGGAAGACTGTGTTAACAGCAACCCTTCTCAAAGGATGCCAGCTGTGCCCTGCCCTTAGAGCCACAGAACATGCTCTAGAATGTTATTTACTGGTACAAAGCCACATCGATTAGGAAAATGTAGGACTAGTAGACTTTATAGACGCTTTATAGAAATATTCATATTTTATTCCAGAGTATCTTGCACCATATCCGAATGCCTAATTGTGCACAATGCAATTTGAAATGAAAGGAAAAGAAAGAAAACTTCACAGTGGGATTTTAAGGGCCCTATTTTCACCACTCACAGAAAGTCACTTTGAAAATCCCTGAACACAGAACAGGGGATATTTCAACTGTAAAAAACACATTACCTTATACAGCCATGTGGTTTTTGTTTGTTTGTTTCTTTGTTTTTGTTGTTTTGTTTGTTTGTTTTTGTCAGGGCTGATTTAATTATTTCGTTCTGGAATAATTCTCACTTTGCTCCACGGATTGTTTTCAGAAAGCCCCTTGATATCTTACCTGAGCTTGCAACTAGCTTTCCAGAAGAATTTCAAAGAAAATAAAGAAAAAGAAAGCAAACAAACAAACAAACAAACAAAAAAGACAAATCTGAAACTCTGTTGCAAGAAGTCTTACTTTATCTTTTCTTCTGGTCATGTGAAATATTTTCCTTGCTATGTTAAAGGAAGGAATCCAAATAGATGATCACATTACCTTGTGTAACTTGCATCTTGGTGTTGAACAGCTAGTCTCATGGAAGGAAAATGGCTGTTAATGCTCCAAAACTTGTGTTTTCATTTAATAAACAGAAGAAAACATTTCTATATAGAAGAGATCTCTTCTATAACTACATTTTAACTATAGAATTATGAATGTCATGCTGTAAGAAAAAGTTGCACGATGAAAATGTCTTTGCTGTCCTAGTACAACATTTTTCAGTACTCTTCAAATAATATATCTAGTAAATGAGGTTAATTAATGTAGAGTTCAGTAAGGAATCTTGACCTTCAAACAATTTTTACATGCTGCAGTTTACACAATGCTGTTGTTAGCACAGTAAGTGTTCTCTTTGATGCCTGTATACAACATGCATGAGATTGCACAACTCACAGACTGAATTCTTGCAATGGGACAGGCTGCTTCTTCCAGCTGCAGGTGAAGCTTTCTGGGCATTGACAGGCTCACGAAGCTATGAAGGAAATGAAGAGGTGAATAAAGCTAATGTGCTGTTTATGTCCTTCATTTTACAATCATGATTGGTACCTTCCAGGAATTAGTGTTAAGACACTGTCGCTGCAAACTTGTGCTGTCACAAGATCCCAAACAAATATTACAGACGCCAAAACAAAGCCGTGCTGTTACCATGGCCCGTAACCAGCTCAACCACAGCGCAGAGATCAGCCGACAGGTGGGTGGGGTGCTTGGCACTCCATTCGTATTTGGGATGGGATGTTTCAGGTTTAATTCACACTGCTGCCACGGCAACATGAAGGTGTCCATAGCTGCGAGCTCTGTCATTTCTTCCATTGTAAGACAAGCGTGTTTATTTCACTTACATTCTTACATAACTTACATTCATTTCAAACAAGTGGAGAAATATACTAATTCTGGATGCTCCTTGCTGATTATCCCAGTTAGTTTAAGCAGGCTGTTGATTCATGCAACAGAACAACTCTGCGTGATTGGCTGTTTTGTTTTTTTTCTATTTTGAAAACTGGTAACAAACTTCTTAATGTAGAACAATGGTTTTTGGTAGAAGCATGATGCTAAGCTCGTGGTCCTATTATAATTTCAGACTTCCAGCACTGAGTCTAAAAACAACAAATACCATAACCAGCAAAAGGTCTATAATACTTTTTCAGTTCCTACTTCAAGGGCTTTATGATATTTAAAAAATGGTACCACTTCTAACCTTTTTTCATTTCAAATCAGTTCTCTTACAGCCTGACAGTTTTTCGGTTTTCTGCTAATACCAGCCCTGTGTCTGCTATGTTCCTGAATGCTGTTAACTGCATTTACTGTGATTAGATGCAGCTTTTACACAAAACAGTTCATTCTTCCTTAAAAAGTTTCTCATAAAATTAAATATTTAATTTTGACCTCTGCATTTAGCTAAAACATTCTAATCAACGCAGCAGTTATTCTTAAACTTAAGCAGGTTTCAGTGTTTAAAGCAAAATTCTAAACGCAAACAGTACTTTGGTTATGCTTCCAATAACTCTTACTAAATAAATGAGCATTAAATATTAAACCATTCCTGGAAGATCAACTAATTTATGTTAGCTTGGGCCAAGCAGTATTTAAGAGTAGGTTCCATAATGAAAAGCCTCAGGCAAGCAACATCTTTCTAAACTCACCCATAAGCCTTCTACCCATTCATTTCTAACAAAGAAATTCTGATTTATATATATATATATATAAAAGGACAACTTTTACCCTTAGCTGTGTTTCAATACACTTTCAGAACTGAAGAGAATTTATCTGCACTCAAATCAGCATCTTCTTTACTGTGAGGGTGGTGAGGCCCAGGCTGCCCAGGGAAGCTGTGGCTGCCCCATCCCTGGCAGTGCCCAAGGCCAGGCTGGATGGGGCCTGGAGCAGCCTGGGCTGGTGGGAGGTGTCCCTGCCCATGGCAGAGGGGTGCAATTAGATCATCTTTAAGGTCCCTTCCAGCCCAAACTGTTCTGTGATTCTATGGTCTCTAGGCTAAAATGAGGCAACTACTTCACAGACATTGGGCAGGAAAAACACGGTTTAACCCACAAAACACTTTGCTATCCACGAACATATCCAGCTGCCGTGTATCTGTATTTCAAGAAATTTCCAGTAGCAATCTCTAAAAATGTTTTCTCTCATTGGCCATGCCACAGCAACAGGAATTTCACTCTGCCTTTCTGAAGAACGCAGTCTGCTTTCTAAGGAATTGTCCCACAATCAGAGAAAAAACACCACAGACAAAGCTGCAAAGCTGCTGGAGTCGGAGCATCTATAACCAAGCCATCTTAGATTTGTTTTCAACTACAGTTTGTACTGATGGAAGAAGAAAATTGTAAGAAAAAAGCAGTTGTGAATACACATCAGGAGACAGCTGTTTCTAAGCACCTAGAGAGAAGAATGTGACCTGTAAGGTCAAAACGACTGCTGGTCGGGGAACAAGCACATCTAGAAACAATTTTGCTGCTTCCTTCTGAGGAAAAGTCTGGTTTAGATCACAAGTAACTTGCAATCTCACAGTTACTTACAGGTGCTTGTGCATCCAGTCTCAAATTTTATACAGACCTTAACCACTGAGAGCTGCACAGCCTTAACTGATTCAAATGGTACTATGGAAACAGGTCTCTCTTACTCATTTTGTATTACTATCACTTGAAGTTCATTACTACAGACTGTCATGTATTTTAATTAAAACTTGGCTCTGAAAAATCCTCTGCAGATGTTAATCACTCACTACAAACTGCCCTAACATCCTAAAACAATGCCATCATTTCCATTTCCTTGCAGATATTAGTCTTTTACTTCTCACCAAGAACAAAAATACTTTCCTAAGAGCTGATTTCTGCCCCAAATATCCTTTTCAATAATTCATTCTGTGGAAAGAATTCCAGTACCAGTTAAAGTCCACTACATGAAACTGTTTAAAAACTTTCTGACGTATACTTTAAGAAAGTCTAAAAACTATAGGTTAAGTACATCATTTAAAAGGTATTCTCCTAATGCACTGTAGAAACCATGATAGCTGTTTAGGTTTGGATACTGGAAAAATCCATCTCAGCTGCAAGGAAGTTTGTTACGATTCAGATTTCACCTTTGTGAGGGACAGCTGAAGCTCTCTTTATGCAAATGTCAGTGCTTTGAAAACACAAGTCCCAAGCCCCCAGATTCACTTTTTTTTTTTTTTTTTTTTTTTTTAGGTTATTCTTGGAACATCTTTACAAAAAATCAAAGGTGCTCAAAGAAACCCCAGCTGCAGTTCAGCAGACCGCACTCTTACCCACGGCTCTGGGACGCCGTTTCCAGTAATTGCACCACAGTTCAGAAGACACGATTTACTCCGTACGGTGTGGCCAGATCAGAGAAGCAAACACAGAGATTCTGTGAGTATTTCATAAAATTCATACTTCTTGCAGCCTATAATGATGGATGTTCCGAAGGTCAGGTTGGAGGGAATGTTTTGACTCATTTTGTGGTAGCAGTGAGAATACCTATTTTAAAACCAAACATGGAGTCCCCTGGTGGTTAAATGAAACAGGCAGAAGGAGCTAATTACTCCCCAACTCCCAGTCCAGTCCAGTCCAGCCTTCTTGGAGAGAACAGAGATTCTCCACTTGTTTTTCTGTTTACACCTAGACACAAACTCGGTAAGTAAGAAGTGACAAGGTGATTTGTAGTGTTGCATGCAGCAGGAAAGGAAGGAAGGGCAGGTAAGCAACCGCTGGTGAGGAACGAGACTCGAGAAGGAAAGGGGTGTAGCAAAAGAAATTGCATCAGGCATGTACACACTCGATCACCAAGCTACTACCCTAGGAGATGAAGGAACTAGAGCTGCAATTGCTGAGAAACATGCCTACATGTTTAGAGGCTGAACGTTTATAATGAGACATTACAGGAATTAAATCAGCTGTTAAAGATTCCAACTCTGTTCAGTAAACACGGCACTGAAAAATAGGAAGCGTTTTGCATCAGACAGCTGGAGAAGGGCTGTGCTCCCCTCAGGTACCGCAATCAATGCAGTTGTCAGACTAGAGGAACGCAGATGCTAACGCCAACGATAGTGATGGACTGACAACACATCCATTTACTCAAACACAAACACCAGCCCTTACTACTTTTCTGCTAATTCTTTAACTAAATAATTAGTTAGGTGTCCCAACTGGCTCCAAAGATGGAGAAAATGAATACTTGATAATAAAGTAACTATAACCTGATAACTGATCAAAAGAACACAAAGCAAGAGGCCCAATGCTCTTCAGTACCTACAGCTGTGACTGGTAGCACACAGACCAGGGCTCGGAGTTCCCGCTGTACTTACAACATCTACACGTATGCACACGGGGGTTCCTACCCCCAGCAGCGATGTACTGTCTCTTTGCAACTTGCTTTAAATTGACCTTTGGAATTCAATTCTCGGTGAATTCATGATGTGCTTGGAAAGCATCTGGCCTGCCAGAGCATTCAGCTACTGCAAACCGGTTAACTGGTTTAAGCTTACAGCTAATTCATCTTTCAAGGTAAAAACCATTAAAGAATGATTCCTTGAAAACAAACAAACAAACAAAACAAACAAACAAAAAAACCCACAGCCCCTCCCACCTTACAATTTTTTTCTGTAATCATTTAAGGAAGCAAGTTCCTCTACTTGCTTGCCAGGGCAATGCCATAATTTTACAATACATATATACGTGCTTTGCTGTTACTAATCAGGCATGCAGAAGAAAGTAGTTATTGACGCTTTGTGGTGTTGAACCGTTCCCTTTATCAATGCTTTGATTTTTCCCTGGGGCTTTGCCCCCCACCCTCAGGTACGCCTGCCAGGTACCAGGCCACACACAGGGCAGGCAGTGGGACCTCGGCCCGAGGGCTCCTCCCGAGGCCTGGGGACGCGATCGCAGAGGCCCCGGGACCAGCGGGGCCGGGCAGGGCCCCGTAAAGCCGGGAGGCCGCGCTGCGGGCACCCAGCCCGCCAGCCCTCACAGGAACAGCGGCTGGGGGGGGGCTGGTGCCGGGTGCTGAGGGGAGCCGGGCGCAGCGCACGCCCCTGAGGCGCCTGCGGGCGGAGGCTGCTGAGGCCCGGCCCGGCCCCGCCGGTTACCGGGGGTGACGTCACGCGCAGGGATTCTAGACCGTTCCAGGGCCGTGACGTCCGGCGGCGTCATTCCAGAAGATTCGGCCGGCGCCGCTATAAAAAGCGCGGAAGAGGCGGGGCTCGCTTAGCGCCGGGCGCGCGGGCAGGCGGCGGGGCCGGGAGGCTGCGGCGCTGAGCGGAGCGGCGGGCCTGGGGCTGTGACGGGCGGTGAGCGCGGGGCGTCCCCGGCAGGGCACCATGGTGAAGGAGACGGAGTACTACGATATCCTGCAGGTGAAGCCCACCGCCTCCTCCGAGGAGATCAAGCGCGCCTACCGCAAGCTGGCGCTGAAGTACCACCCCGACAAGAACCCCAGTGAAGGCGAGCGGGTACGGAGCCGGGGCTGGGGCCGGGACCGGGCTGGGGGCCGCGGCGGGGCTCGGGGCTCCCTGGGCCGGGCAGGCTCCGCGTGGCGGCCGCCGCCTGCAGGCCTCGGGGCTCCTCCGCCGGGGGTGCGGGGCCGCGGGGCGGCCTCCAGGTGGCGGCTCCCGGGGCTGGCGCGGAGCTGGCCGGCCCCCCGCCGCCCGGGGGAGCTGCTCTGTTCCTAGCTGCCCCAACCGGAGGACGGACGCAGTGCCCTGACTGCGGCACGCGGCGTGAATGAAGGCTGCGGGCTCACAGAGCGGATAAAGAGAGCTCGGCGAGGCAGCAGGCCTGATGCTCGGCCGCGGCAGGAGGGCACGTTGAGAAGTGGATGTGGTGGTTCCTTCCCGTGGGCATTGCTCTCACCACTCGCTGCAGTTGCCAGGAGTTTGTTCTTAGCAGTGACGCTTTTTGGAGCAGGCAAAGCTAGAAGACTCCTGCTGCCTTAATGGTCATCGTGCCGTATTGGATGTTGTGAAGGTCAAAGCTAGATCCACCTGCCAGCACTACTGTGCACGCTGGGGTTGCAGGGGATGGATTTGTGCCTCTGAACAGGATGAGTTCTTCAGAGGAACCACAAACGCAGGAGGACAGGGTAACGACCCAGAGGAAGCTATTCCATTGGGCTGAACCATGAGTGGACTGTGTACAGCACATCTATTTTCTTTAAAAAGACCCACTCAGCTTCCTATGTTATGTATGAGAATAAAGGAGCACCACAACTGGAGAACTATGGAAAACAAATCAAACTTGAATTATAGGTTTATTTACATAGAAATGGGTCTGATAATTCTTACCTTCATGTAAGAAACTCAGTAATTGTATATCTAGTATAGGAATCTACAAACCTAAACTAGTTAAATAGTGACATAGGCTAAGTTAACTTCTAATGCTTTTATTTGTGGTCTGCCAGTTTACCTGGTCATAAGTAAATCATGTTGAAAATGAGCAAGTCATTTCAGTAGTAGAAAATAACATTAAAAATGGGTTATTTTAGTAATAGGATTTAGTAATAGGAGCCTCTGGATGGCTATTTAAAGAATGTCACATACCTGGATAAGGATGTTCTGATTTGTATCCAAATTCCTTCCATTTGCAGTTACACCAGTGCTTTGTCACTTAAATATTTGCTTAATTTTAGCTGGACATAGGAGCTCAGCAGCCATGAAAGATCCCTGTGTAGCTCTAGAATGACTAGTGCTGCTGTGGCCATTGAGCATCTGGGGACTCCCAAGACCTAGGGGATAGAACATATACCTTCCTAAACAGGTTTGTTATAGGTGTATGATGGCTGCAACCAGTGAACATCAAAGGGGCAGTTTGCATATGCCTGTAAGTTGGATGTGACTCTAAGTTTGTGTGGAATATGCTGGTGGGTGGGAGGGAGAAGAGGGCTGTTCTTCCTGGACAAAAGTGTATTATTAGGCTCTATTGTTCAGGGAATTTGCTCTTGGAAAAAGACAAACACTGCAAGAGCATTGTAGTGGCTCAATCTGAAGATTGAGTTGCACATGAGAGGGTTGCTTTTCCTCTTGGTCATAGTTGTTCAGAGCTTCTTTTTTCTTTTTAGTTTAAACTCATATCCCAGGCATATGAAGTTCTGTCGGACCCAAAGAAAAGGGACCTCTATGACCAGGGTGGGGAACAGGCTATTAAAGAAGGAGGCCTGAGTGGCGGCAGCTTCTCTTCACCCATGGACATCTTTGACATGTTCTTTGGTGGTGGAGGCCGAATGAATAGAGAGAGAAGAGGTACACAGTTCTAAACAAGTTCTAGAAACTCTAACCATGCACTTAAGCATAAAACACGTGTGCTTTGGTACTGCTGTTCTGCTAAGTGCACATAGCGTGGGTTTTACTAGTTGACTTAATAGATCAAGTAACCTATGAATTCTAGTTCTTGTAGTAGTAAGATTCTAATAAAGTAGATAACATGATGTGTAGCCATAGCAATATTTCTGATTAGTTGTGCTTACTTTATTTTGTTAAAATGGGTATGGGTAATTTTTAGGGGAGGGGGAAATACTTGTCAAGATGGCTAGCAGATAAGTTTTTAAGTTATCTTCTTTCAAAATTTGTGCCTTACTTGCTCATATGCTTTGGGCAACTTGCTTCAAAGGACACCATCAACTTAAGTTAATGTTGAATCCCATGAAAAGATTTGGCAGAAGTTACGTGGCACTGAGTACATACTGTTGCCAAAAGCACATAATGATTTCTTCTTGTTCATTCCCAATGTCTGTTGGAAGAGCAAGTAGTAACTTGCTGACATCTTTGAAATCATGCTATGAAGTGGCATGGAAGTATATAGGTAGGCCTAACGGCAATTTCTAAATTGACTAGATCTGAAGCTGGTAGTGTCCTTGCATCTTTCTGTTTTGGTTAAGCTTATAAAATTATGGGAAGAAGGAGGGGTTGGGTGGCTTTAATGATGCTTTACCTAACTACAGCTCAACTTCCTTCTCACCTAAGTGGGTGCAGCTTAGTGGAAGCTGATGGAACTGCACATGCTTTTAAGGGGGCTGAGCTCTGTTCAAAGTCTGGAATGAACGTAACATTTCTTCAGTGAGACTGCATGTATGAACAAGTGTAGAAGTTTTTAAATAAGCATTAGTCCTCCCAGTAACTGAGCCAGAATTAATCTTTCTTTCTCTGTCTTTCCAAGGCAAGAATGTTGTGCACCAGTTAGGTGTATCTCTTGAAGACTTATATAACGGTGTTACAAGGAAACTGGCACTGCAGAAGAATGTTATCTGTGGGAAATGTGAAGGTAAAATAAGCAGTGGTTTCAAACACCCTATTCCAAGGTTTCCTTGGACAACATGGTGGAGGGTTAGGAACAAAGTATGATTTTTTTAAATGTATTTTTCTTTTTTTCCCCCTCCATGAATCAGGCTGTTTTATGCTGATGTTTATCAAAGAGTAAGGCCCTCTTCCAAAACAGTGGTGTTAGCCTATTGGTCTAATGGCAGACTTGAACTCTATAAATTATCATTAAATAAATATTTGAATTGGAAGCTTTAATAAAGAGCTGATTGGTTAAACTTTTTCTTGAATAACTGGCAGTAGAAGTGTAGCTTGAGTTGTGCAACTCAATTTATACTTCTTAAGCATCCATTATGCCTGATCTTCACTGAGGAAAATCTTAATGTAGTCTTGTATCTTAGTATGTTCTTACATTTTTAGTGAACAGATTCTTACCAAGGTGTTAATGGAAAATCTAGCTCTTCTGTATGTTTAAAACTCCTAACTTGTGGGGTATGTTTGTCATGGAAATTAAATTCTAATTAAATAGGAATTGTATTACAGAACTACTTAAGTTGCCCTAAAGGTTCTTTTGAAGTCAGTGAGTTGTAGCTTGGCTATTGTGGAATAACTTCTTTTCCCCTGAGATCACCTTTAACTTCTTTTGTTAAAGGCTATGGTGGAAAGCGAGGGGCAGTAGAAAAGTGCCCTGTGTGTAAAGGAAGAGGAATGCAAGTTCTTGTTCAGCAGATTGGACCTGGCATGGTACAGCAAATCCAAACCGTGTGTCCAGAATGCAAAGGCCAAGGTGAAAGAATAAATCCAAAGGACAGGTGTGACAACTGCAATGGCTGTAAGGTTGTAAGAGAGAAAAAGATCATAGAAGTTCATGTTGATAAAGGTGAGAGACCCGTGTATTTGTTCTGCATCCTTAATCCCATTCTAGTAATTCAGTTGAGAGTAAACTGCTTTTCTTCTGCAGGTATGAAAGATGGTCAGAAGATAGTATTTCATGGAGAAGGTGACCAGGAGCCTGATCTGGAGCCTGGTGATGTTATAATTGTACTTGATCAAAAGGATCACAGTGTCTTTCAGAGGCGAGGGCATGACTTAATTACAAAAATGAGAATTCAACTCTCGGAGGCTTTATGTGGCTTCAAAAAGACAATTGACACTCTTGACAACAGAGTCCTTGTCATATCATCTAGGCCAGGTGGGTCTTAAGAATTCTGATGCCATGCAAACTGCTTGTCTTTTGGATTGTGCTAGAGCTGTTTCTTAATCTGCTGATGCAAGAAATCCAAACTGTGCTTGCAGTCATTTAAATCAAGAGTGGCAAGACTAAAAACTGAAACATTGCGTGCAGAATTACAGCTAAAGCTGTCAAATGCTTCTTAGGAAGTATCTACTTCAGTTGCAGGATAGACAGGCCAGGAGAGGCCAGGAACTTATGTATTACCTGCTAATTCAGCCTGGAGGTTGTTTTAAGAAAAGCTGAGTTGCCTACAGTAGAGGAAATATTCAAGATGAACTTTTATTTGGTGTTTCTCTTGTTTAGCCTGGTTTTAGTGTGTTTCAGTATGTGCCATTTTCTATAGATTGCTCTGTAATCTAAAGATGTTTTTTATTGGTTATGAAACCTCTGTCATGTAAGATCACTTAAAACTCCTGAACTTTGTGCAGGTGAAGTGATAAAACATGGTGACCTGAAGTGTATCTACAATGAAGGGATGCCTATTTACAAATCGCCAATGGACAAAGGCAGCTTAATTATACAGTTCTTGGTAAGTTGCCTACTTGCTTTTCTGTAGCAAAGAAATCTAGCATCAGGAGTAACTATTTGATTTTTTTTTTTTTTTTTTAAATAAAATTGTAGGTCCAGTTCCCGGAGCACCACTGGCTTCCAAGGGAGAAACTCAATCTGCTGGAGGCTCTGCTTCCTCCACGAGAAGATGTTATGATTACAGATGAGATGGATCAGGTAGATCTGGAAGATTTTGACCCTAGTGAGCAAACCTACCGTAACAGTGGGGGAGAAGCATATGAAGAAGATGAAGAGGGTCCAAGAACAGGTGTACAATGTCAGACATCTTAAAGCAAGGTGGAATGGCTATCATCTAAAATGTAAATTTTCACAATGAAAACTGCATGGCTGTAATAGCCACTGCTTCTGGTTTTTGTGTTCAGCAAATTGAGTTGCTGCGCTGTCAGTATCACTTTTTTTTGTAACTAATTTATATTGTGTTCTTGTCTTTATATATAAAGCAAATGTCACACAGCTGAGAACCAACTGAGTTGGTATACATTTTCTTGTGCTGTGAAGGTTCTCACTTTATTTCACCTATGCTATTTATATAAGACTCTGGCAATACTGCTAAGAAGTGGAGTGTCTTATGTAAATATTTTCATACTGGAAACTAATTTCATAGAATAAAACATAGCTGAAGTTACTTCTAATAAATAGAACTTCACACTTTGTCTTTTCTCTTTGCTTTGTAAGCTAGTCTATTTAAATGTGTTTCTTTAAGTTCCTGCTTCTTTGTTCAACTAGTTTAGATGTCTTGGTGTATGCAGTCTATTATTATTTGTATTTCTAGAGTATTTTATTCCTGCCCCACGATTTCATAGAACTGTTCTCCTGTCTCATCATTAACTATAGATGAGAGCAGGCTACTTTCATCGGCTTAACTCTCTGTGAGTGTAATGAGGAGGTTATGAAGTATCTGTCCCCTGTGTATACAGTCCATGACTTCAGAAAGATTTAGCTAAAGCTGCCGCCCCCCCCCCCCCCAGAAAACACTTTTTTCCAGAAACCTAACCTCTTAATCTCAGGTAATCTCAGGCTTTCCTAGACGGTGTTGTTGTTCTGTACTTCCTAGGGCTTTAGTAATTATGTCCTAACTAAAATGAATACTCTAACAAAAGGCTGTGCCTTGTATATACTATTACTGCTTAGTATTATGCCAGGATAGCAAAGTAAAATTGCCTTTTATCTGTCCTCATAAAAGCAATTTGTATTGAAGTAGGGCTGAAAACAGGTAGTACCCATTAGTGAAATTAAATCATGACGAAGCCGCCACCTGTCACCATACAATGGCTGCAACAGGTGTTCAACTTGAATGACCCTGTCCCACACAGGGGACCAACATTAAGATGAGTGAAGGCTATCCTAATCTCAGTCACTCTTCCTTTTTCTAAAATAAGCTTGTTCAAGCTGGTCAACAATTTCTAGCTCCAGTCTATTTATGTGGGAAAGCCATGGAGAAATACCAGTGGTAGATTAGCTGAGCAGTTACCTCACCCATGACTATGTATTTCCAAAAATACACTTTTCCAAGGATTAGTTACAAGTTACTTGCAACTCTAGCTTTTATTTTAAAAAAGTAAAGCTTTCTCTCATGCTAAACAATAAAGGTTGCATATAAATTTATCTGTTTTTCAGTGGGAAATCAAATCAGCATTACTAGAATGCTTTTTATGAAATAAAACAAGGATTGCAGTGTTTCTAAGAACTGTCACAGAAGTTAGCCAAAGGATCTAAGTCAAGACATTTAAACAGGACAATCATAGATATGGATTTCTTGGTCATCTCCAACAGATACAATTTTGGACCCACTTCCATTGTATTTCACTCCCCAAACCTGCAAATAGGACATAACAGAGGATTATGAAAGGGAGGTACTGAGACAAAACAAGTATGTATTTATCTTTGCACCAAGTAACGTGTATCAACTACAAGTAGCAAAAGAGGATTACTTAAGATTATTTAAGAACACCCTATCAGCTCTGATGCAGTTACAATTCCTGCTTTAACACGTGAAAAATACAAAAGTGTGCTCACCCCAGTTAGCATAGATCTGACCTAACTTTTTCACTCTTGGCTCCCATCTTTTCTTGAGCGTACTTTATAGTGCTTTTAACGAAGCAGATCAAGTGCTTTTCTAGCAGACCGAGAAGCAGCATATGATAAAGAATGATCTACTTTATCCTCTGGTTAAGTCATTTACTTATCAGTGCAAAACCAAGAGAAGTTCAGATCAGTCCTCTGGTTTGAATTAAAAACTTACACAAAGCTGTAAATGACTCTCACTCATCCCTTTCATTAGGATAACATCAGGAAGAATGAAGTCTATCCAGCACATTAACACAAGATTACAAAATAGCTGTATCAACAACATGTTTTGGGGGAAATCTTGTATGTTATTTTGCTTTGGTATATATAAAAGAGAGGGATCAAGTGTTGGAGGAGGGCTGACACCTCCCTACCTTCCACAAGTCAATGTAATTACAGATAACTAAACACTAGAAATCCACTTATGCTTGGTATCAAAATCCTCATAGCTGTAGATAATTGAAAAGGGGGGTACCAGCAAAAAAGTACTGTGAAAAAAAGACCCCAAATAAAATCTGCAGGAATTTCCCTTCTTAAGTTTTCTCTTACACACTAAAATACAGCCTTGTTCCACTTAACACTGAACATTTGGAAAAGAAGTAAGCTGGTTCCTAACCTCTTTGCTCAATTACAATTTTTCTTCAGCAAAAATAAAATAGGATTTCAAGGACGGTTTCAAACATTTTTTAAAATACCATCCTCTTAAATAATCCCTTACAGCTGCACACACTGTGTAAGTGATAAAGAAGACCATAAAGATAAAAAAATACAGTCTGGTAAGAATCCACTTGACTACTCAGGATTGCCCTTGTTTGCACCTGTACAAATGGGTTCCATGGAAGAGCTCAGCCTATTATACTCTTGGAATATTAGACTGATAGTAAGTGCCTAAAAGTTACAGCTTTTCAAATTTCATTATAGCAAGCTGAAGTCCAACTCCACTTTCAAGCACAAGCACACACAACTGCACAACTTAAGTTTTCCTGTTTACAGTGATTTAGGTAAAGTGACAGTAGACAGACAATTTTAAGCTGATAGCATACCTGATCTTGGTGGTCAAAGAAAGTGTGAACACAGGTTCTTGTTCCAGCATCCCAAACTTTTACACTTTTATCAGATGAACTGAAAAAATAATAATCCAAATTTAAATTAATTAACTATAGTTTATTTCAGAGGGAGAGATTAACAAAGATTTACATCTTCCACCAGGTCCCAGTAACCCTTAATTTACATCGCTGTTTCAGTACCTGCAATATGAAAATGAAGACTCCCATTTTAGCCAGAAAATTCTTTGAAAATTCTTGATCCAAAGATAAGAAATGTCTATTACATGTACTGGGTCCCCCAACTGTCTAAGCAGTTTTAAGAGTTGTTAAGACAGTTCAACTTGATCAACATGTTGATACATACTACTACACGAGGTTGTACTTGTTTTTGAGCAGCAGCTTTTCAGATACTTAGAATCAAACTGCCCTTCTTTTTGGTTCAAGTGTTTTTCACTTGTAGGGAACTACACTGCAGTGAGATGACGTACACTACAAAATAGTACTGACTACAACTGCCATCACATCACAAATTGGCTTGAGTCTTTTATTGTAAAGTTTGCTATTCTGTTACAGATTTCACTGCAATTTGAATACATCTACTTTCTGATCAATCTCCATTTATAAATATAAAACTTTTTTTTTTTTTTTTTTTTTTTTAATAAGCATAGAAGAGTTTAAAATCCTCATTACCTGGAAACAAAGTGGGTATCATCAGGACAAAATGCTACATTTAATACCCAGGATCCATGACCACTTAATGTGCCGGCCAAGTTTGCATGCTGTCTGTAGAAAGAACAAATTTAGAACAGAGAATTATCAACATTCGGTTTGTGAATTCCAGGAAAAAAGCAACTGGAATATACTGTAATTAGCACAGTCACAAATAGTTCAGTGGAAGGATCATGGAAGGAGACTTCAGGACGTTTTTTCAACCAAGCTGTCTTGTGTTGCAATAGGTTCTGATTTTCCATTTCGGAACTTAAAAAGAGGTCACTACGAAGATGCATAGGTGGACAAAACCGTTTGGCCTGGAAAACGTCTATAAAGAATGCACAGTAATGCAGGTATAGGGGCGTGAAGATGACTGAATCAGTGCCTTTTCCTCCCCAGGAAACTCCTCCAATTTTTGGCATAATGCAAGAGAAAAGAAGTAAACAATGTCACTTCAGGTAGGTACAGGTGTGTAAACACACATAGGAAGATACACAAAACAATTAGCCTGTTGCTTACAGGGACAAAAATGAGGAAAATTGATTTCCAACTAAGACTATCATCTACCTATGTACTTCTTAAAAACTACAGGATTTAATGTTTTATTATTTAAGCTAAGATTACTTATTCAATAAAGAATTCTCCAAAAGCCAAAAGGAATTACATTTTTTACAGTAACAGCTTTTTCTAATAGGTACTTTACTGTTAGCGTATCTTGCAAAATGAAAACTCACACGTCATAGATTTTGATATAGCCGTCATCTGAAGCAGTTACAAGTAACTGAGAATCTGGAGAAAATGTCAATGAACGAATAGGCATCGCATGACCTGAAATTCAAAGGTTTGCATGGCTCAGAATTTATCTCTACTGCTTACTAATGACAGCAATAGTACTAAGAGTTATATCAGAACAGCAGTTCCTGTTAAAAGCAAGCAACCTCTCTATGCCTCTGCTGGCTTCTTCACACAACATACAATGGAAACTGGCAGTAATTCTGAGCTTCAAATGTTAAAGCATGTCCAATGCAACACAAAAGTACTCTTTCCAGCTGAGGATCTTAATTAGAAGTGATGTAGGAAAACAATTTTCTGATCTCACAATGCTTTCTAATATGACAATCATCATGTTTTCTAATATGATTTCATAACATCTGAAGTTGTTGGGTTCTATATTACGCACTGGACAGAATCTGCATGAACAGTAAAAGCACACATCTTAAAAATGCTTATCTTGCACAACATAGTATGTGCAGTTGTTTTTTGAAACAGGAATACTTTGCTATAAATCTGATACCACATTCAAAAGAAAAATATGCATAGCAGCACAGATTCAGCTTAGTCTCACTTGTGCACTACAACGCAAGAAGCAACTGCAATTTAAGAAATGAGTTAAGTATTACTGACTTGATATTTTAAGATAGGGATGGGATTTATGCTACAAGCCTGAGTTTACAGTTTGCCTCTTACTTTGCAAGTTAGAGTACACTAAATAAGTAAATGAATAAATAAAATCTAATGGACAGAAACATCAATTCATTTATGCTGTGACTGTTGTATCCCACTCTGACCTATGTTATATCCTTCTGTTTTCCTGAATGAAGCTAGAACTTGGGTACTGCAAATAGTCAAACCATTACCTTCTAGCGTGTGCAGAAGTTTTCCAGTTGCAATATCAAAAATGTTGATGATGCCATCTATCGCTCCACTGGCTAAGTATTTCCCATCTGGACTCTGTAATAAAACACAGGAGGTATGCACTTAACAACTGCATGAATTTGTGCTATGTACCTCCCCTCCCAATGCTCTTAGCAGCGTGTCACAAAGCATGGCTGACAATACCACATAGAAATAAAGTGATGAAAGAAAAAAAAAAAAAAGGTTTGTAACATGTTACCACATATTTCACATAAGAGATGATCAATTGTTGTTCTTACATATGCAATGCTAAGGATGAACTTTCCTCTGGTATCCAGAGAATATTCTTTTTTTCCAGTTTCAACACCAAAAATATTCACTTTTCCCACATGACTTCCTGTTGCAAGGTACTGGGAATCAGGTGAAAAAGCCAGGGACCAAGCATCAACTATATTAAAAAATAACAATAAAAATAAACAAAACAAACAAACAAAAACCAACATTCAGTTAGCTGAATATTGTTGTTAGTCCTTAACCAATAATGTCAGTTCTGAACACATACATTTAGACATTTATCCCTGGCTACTCTTCATACTCCAAACTCTACTAAAAACTCTAGGAGCTTAGAAGCTCATTAATGTGAACTTCCTTTTAATGGAGTAGAGCATGAGACATTTATTTAACTTTAGTGAAAGATGACATTTTCTACTAAGATCTCGAGTTTAGTAGCCACTACTGCAACAACAAATTTAGCGTTTAAGGCTGCATATGCAAAGTATATATTTGTTCTTTTCTCCTCATGCTGACAGCTACTGAACCAGTGTAAGAAAGCAACAACTAGCAGTTAGGAAAGCACGGAAGATGCAGGAGGACCATGCAGATATATGAATGTAACATGGATCAACATGCCTTGCAAGTGAATTAAAAAACCTTTCAGAGTAACGTATTTATCTGGCACAATGTAATTCACAGATTTTTCTATGCTCTTATGATTAATTACCTAAAACACTCAAAGATTGTTCTTAATTAAGGGACTGCCAATGGATCAATGAAATAAGAATCTTAGGCCCTGCTTTCCAGCTTAGAGAATGTAACATCAGTCTAGACGTCAGCTTTTCCCTACTTTGACTTGCTCCCTTAGGCTTGGATGTACTGCATAAATAAGCATCACATATATGGCTTAAATTCAATTCAGATATAGCTAGAAATCATTAGCAAGCTCAGACTTTCTTTGTAAACCAGTCTGAGTAAGTGTTTGGATCATTTTTAAAAATACCTTTATATTAACGTATCTGTAAGAGCAAGCTGTTTTCCATTCTGCTTTACCTAACAAAAAGCGTATCTAAAAAAGTGTAAGTAGTGTAAAAATGTAAAACTGTCTGATATTACTTTATGTTGAGTTGATAAAAATCACTCAGATTTTAAGATTCTGCAAATGAAAGATTTTAAAAAATCCCAGTCATCCCACATACCCTAATTGTACAATGTACAGTAGTTACCACCTAGATTTAGGAAATTTCTTACACACAGACAGTTTAACACTGATGTCTTACCAGGACCAGCATCTATTGACTTGATCTGTTTGCCAGTTTCTAAATCCCAAAGGCGAATATGGGCATCTAGGGAGCTCGATGCTGCAATGGCACCCGTGTGGCTGATATCCACAGATACCACGCCTAGTTGGTGACCCTCTAACGTCCACTGTAGATCCAATTTTTCATCATTCCTTTTGTTAAACAGAAATAAAAGGCTAGTTAGGAATAGCTGGCGGTACTTAACCAAAATCCAACCTCAGATAAAACAAATAAACAAGTTAACCCACAGTTCTTAATTCTGGTCAACTAGAGGAAAATCAAAGTACCCATGGAAAGCGAGGACAGCTATGCACAAGTTGCTCACTGTACTCAAAGGAAAGAAACAAGGAATCATTTATTGTATTTCTGAAAAGCATGTACTTCATTTTAAGTTTGCAAGGAGTCCCACAGAAATCTCCATCACACAGCAGTGCATGAGTACTTGCACAGCAGACTTAATCTGCCAGCACAACATGAAACTGACTAACATTTTTAGAATATCACACAAAGCTACTCAAGTAACTAAAGTGAAGCACAGATTTAATATTGCTCTGGCTAAGAGAGAGGAAAACTTCTTTGCAAAAGTACACTTCAGAGGATTATGAAGATTTCTTTCTTTTTTAGTAAGAAAGGAAGGTAACATTTCCCCTTTTACTTTGTTCTCGTTATTCCTTTCACAGTATACATGCTCCCAATGCATTGTCTCATAAAAAGCTTCATTTCTAATTCTTTGGTTTTAAAACACATCAGGTCCTACCATTCTCTGGCAGAAGACATGTAAAATTGAATGTGTATTTTCAGAAGGGTTTGTGTTCTTCCCAATTTAAAGCACACTGGAATGCTACCACTCCTGGAGAAAGCACGTACCAATGAAGACAAGTTTGCTCAAGAGTTGTGCCACACTACCCACTGTGGAAATTTAAGACTGCTATAACTCCACACGGACTACTTCCCAGGGTTAAAACTGGTTTTAACCATTCAGTATGGAGCGCTTCACTTACCACTTCCAGACCTTCACTAGATCGTCCAAAGAACCAGAGATCACTGTTTCAGAACCATCCTTTTTGTTCTTTCCCCAGGCGACTGACCAGATGGCATCATCATGA
Source organism: Nettapus auritus (assembly GCA_011076525.1). Lineage (NCBI taxonomy): Eukaryota > Metazoa > Chordata > Aves > Anseriformes > Anatidae > Nettapus > Nettapus auritus. The sequence goes on from CM021774.1 coordinate 7,871,826, forward strand.
GCTAAAAGAGAATATAAGCATAGAAACTAAAAGTTAAGGTGGTTTCTTCTGATGGAAGATGACAACCAATTTTTACTTCCCATTATAGGCTGGACATCTACGTAATATTCAGAGCAGATAGACCAATTAATGTCTTGACATGACACAGAGTAATTCAGTTTAAACCAGGAAACTGCTCTTTTTTGTGTTCTTTTAAAATGTTAAGATTGCTTTTACAAAGATCTACATTGTAGCTGTATTTTTACATTTTTATGGAAGGAAGTTTTAAAGTTTATGTAGCTGGTTTATCAGGCAAAAATCATGGAGTTTTTTTATCCTAAGTCTATTTCATCTGCTGCATAAGAACATGCTCCTCTAGTCACAGTACCTACACACTTCTCCTGGGTCAACTTCAGTATATGAGAGTCCTATCAGCAAAAAAAGTCACATAGGCTTTGGTATGCTAAAATTGCCTGTTTAATGTTAGCAGTAGACCCCCTTGTACTTCAGGTCTGGAAGCCTTGTCACCGCTTTTATTCTTTCAAAGCACACAAAGTCTTTGTTCACCAAGGTCACTGTTGAAAAACAGCATAGATATGTTTAAGCTATTCAGATTTACATGCCATATAAACATAACCCAGGTGATCTCGGACGCATATCTGCTTTACATCACCCAAGAAAGACAGTATTATTTAATATATATTAGTGTCTTCTCACCTTGCTCTTGCTTGAAGAGAATACCGTACTAGAAAGAAAAAATAATTAGTATTATGCATGAGTAGCCTAAAAAAGTATATACCAACAATTACTTCACTTAAAACTAAGTTCCGACTTACCTGTGTAGTCATGTCTATATGGAAGCAATCTTAACTGGAATGCTCTGGAAGGAGAAAACCCATTAGGCTCAACAGTAAGACTCTGCCTCAGAAACACCGCTCTGGAAGGAGAAAACGCGGCGGGCACAGGCGTAAGGCATGAAGAAAGCGCTGCCTTTGGGGCACCCCCGCCTCCCCACGGGACCCCCGCCACCACCGCTCCTCCGTCACGGCCACAGCGCGCCCTGAGCCACCGGGCCGGGCCGTGACGGGCCGTGAGGTACCGGGACGCGCCCTGAGGTACCGTGACGGGCCGTGAGGTACCGGGCCGAGCCGGGAGGTACCGGGAGGGGCCGAGCCGGGCCACCGGGCTTTCTGTCGCCGCCGTCGCGCAGTGATGAGGGCTCCTCGGCGCCGCGACGATAGAGAGGGGCGGTGGCGACGCCGCGCTCTCTGCCGCCGCCATGTGGCGATGGAGGCTCCGCTCCCCGCGCCTCAGCTGAGCCGCGAGCAGCGCCGTCCCCAGTGCCGCTGAGGTAACGCGGGGTGAAGGCGCTGCGGGCTGGTCCCGCCGCCCTCACGCGTCCCCCCAAGGCTGCTGCAGGTCCTCGGGGAGCGCCTGGCCCGCACAGCCGGGGCACTGCCCGCCCGGCCCCGCCACCTTCCCGGGCACGGCCGCTGAGGGGCAGCCGGCTGCACGCCTCCCGGCCGCCCCCGCTTCTCCCGCTCGTCACACGCAGGCAGCGACCTCACCGGGCTGAGGCACCAGCCACTGTGCTTGTCCAAAAGCGGTCAGCATCTTCTGGGTGGCCTATAAATAACAAGAATGCCCTTCAGTGTCGTGAGGGCAGCTGTGGAAAACGTGAGGGACTCGGGCAGCAGCAGGGCTGGAAGTTGCTGACTGAAAAGTGAGACTGGCTGGCTTTTGTCAAGGGTGTGGAGGAGCAATGCCAACCAGGCAGGGAAGACTGAGCCCCATATTTACTTCTTATCCTAGGTATTGGGTCACTTCATGAACAGCCATCTCCCAAGGATCCTGGAGCTGCAGGAAATGTTAAGCAGCACTGCCCGTTTCCCCAGCCAGGGCACAGAAGTCGGCTTTAATGTCACAAGAGGGAGAGGAAGGTGGTGACAAAGAAGGGTGACAAAAAAGGTATGACTTCTCTTGGAAGCTGACTTTTTTCATGTTCCATTTACTGCCTCTGCTTAAGTTAGAGCTGGGAAAAAAAATCAGAATTAAAGTTCAGGAGAACAAAGCAGCTTCCCTGAGGCTTTAAACTAAAGACAAAGGATCAGTGGCCTTTCACAGTTTTTAATCAGTCTTTATGTGTACACAAAGCTCGCTGAGATCAATAGAGCTTGTCAGAGTAAGCAAAGTAACAACCAAAACAGGAATTCTGAATGTGTCTTAACACAGTTCTGCAGTCAAGAATGAAAATCTGGGTAAAACTCTTACAAGTAATTACAGAATCCTTAGTTCTCTTATTATTTAGATTGAGCTTTGAGAGGCTTTTAAGGCAAGCTGCTTTAATACACTGAATTTCAGCTACTAATGATACACTGGAAAGCATTGTTTCAGTAGTCAGGTAAATTAGTGTATTAATGCATCCTACCAGGATTCCCCTAATAATTTTTTCATTTTAAATTTGTGCTTAAAATATACCACTTTCACCCTATATTCAACTGTCCATGACTGGGTTCTGCAATTCTGCGGTACTGTCATGCAGTCTTTGAGAGTCAAAGTGTTTCTAATCCCTCCAGAATTTTCACATCACACAGAGTTCTCCTATGTACCAGTATTAACTTTGTACACAGAACGTTAGACCTTCATGGGAAATCATGGGAAATGATTGTTATTGTTCTCCTGCAAGTGCGGAGTGAGATTGTGGGTTATTTCCTACAACACTTATGACACAAATCTGTATTTGTTAAGAGTTAAAGCTGATTAGATGCTGCTTTGGTGCATCAAGAGGATAATCTGAAGCAGTGTGCCACGTGTTTGATTTATAGATAAACTGCCTTATTGGAATGGTTACTAGGAGTGTGTTTCTGTATGTTTGCCCTTGTTCTGGAGCACTAGCATGCTCCGTATCTGTATGGATATTTTAACCCTAATCAGAATAATACTTTATGAGTGTACATGTGTTTAAATGCATTTTTCTTAAATAATATTACAAAGGAAAACCTGATGTATTTAAAAATACAGTATGGTCACCTTGGTATTGTGAACAAGTAGACGTGATTTAGGTTAAGATTCTTTTTTCCTTTGGGATACCGTACAAAAATTGCAAAAGGCAGTTCCCAGACAAAAGCACAGTTGCAGAGGACAAACTGAGAGACGAACAGCTAGTTTCAGAAATAATAGGTTGAGTGCCCTTGTGGCCAGCTATTGCAATCATAATTCAGGATCAGCATTCACAATTCAGCACTTGCTTGGCCTTTCTCAAAAGCCAAATGCCAAGTGAGCCTTGATTTATGAAGGTCTTGAAGACACCTGAACCTGCATAAAGGGTAGGTAATTAATTTAGAACTTCAGTTCCACAGTTAGATGAACACTACAGTATTCAAATGTTGTCAGACATGCCATCTCTTCTCGCTCACCCATGCTAAATAATTCCTTAACTAGTGGGTTTGAGGAAAGTGGTAATGGTACTTGCAGTTATGTGTGGTGTATGCTGAAGTGGGCATGTATACAGAGATGACATGACTATGTATTCTCATGGTCATCAAGATGGAGCAACACGGTCGCTTTGGAATGGGACTATGTGACATAACTACATGCAGAGGGCTGGATTGGATGACAGCCCTTTCAGGGCTGATCTATAAATTTCAGGTTTGATTTTCCATGTTAGGGTTCTGTGTAGGATCAGTCGTAGAAACCGTAGCACCTGCAGGCAATGCAGAAACAAAGAGCTTGGCGTCAGCGTGCAGAGTTATACCATCTGCCCGTTGTGGGGCAGCAGCATCCAGATAATCTCCGCCTCCTTGTAGCAGCAAAGGGTTGGCGTACACAATGACACATTAATCATTCTGAGTCCTTCTCCCTTTAGGGACTCTGAACAGTTGTGGCAGGGGGAAAGATTCCTCTGCTTACATTGCCCTATGTGCCCCTTGGAAACTGCTAAGAGACTGTGTTCCTGGGAGCAAACTGGAATGATATTTGCACTGTTTGCTCATTCATTTCAGGTATTTGTTCCCTTCATCAAGCTCCAGGAAGACAGTTACACATAGAACTTAGACATTTTGCTTGAAAAGCAATGTATAAGCATGTATAATCCACGCACCAGCTTTGTAGCACGTTACTGTCAGGATAGTTGAGACAAAAGCAAGAGCCACAGAAAATCAGACCCTAATTCAGTCTACAGTTCCACTTTTGAAGCGATCCCTACACATTGACATTGCTTTAAGGTTGCATTTAAATACTGAATTGCTTCTCTAGCAAAAAAAAAGCAAGCCTTTCTATGCATTCAGTCAACAAGCAGTGAAAAGTCTTTGAGACAGACAAAAATGGAAAAGAAAATCAAAGCTGCCAGAGACTGAGCCAAACAGGAATGAAAATAATACTTAGCACTTGCAGGAACAAATCTCTCTGACTGGCACCCTGCAGTTCCACCCCAAGGCACCTTTGTAGGGTACTGGTGAGAGGACAGCTTGGCCTGGATTTCAAATGGGCGAGGTGGGCAGTGAGACCAGAGTGAATGAACAGTTTATTCTGGGAAGAAAAGGAGAATATAAAGCAGTTAATTAAAGCAATAAATCCTAAAAAAACAGACTCCCTCCTCCATGGAAGCAACCTCATCCCCACCATTGCCTGCAGAGAAGCCAGAATGTTCAGATGTAATTACAGGCCTTTTAGTCTCTAGGTTATAGCATTTATAGGCTGAGGGGAACCTTTCAGAGCACAACTGTTTTGAAAGGAATAATAGTAGTAAAAAAAAAAAAAAAAAGTGTTGTTCATTGTGAGAGACTTTCCAGCTATTGGTCTGTGCTTGGTGATAACTGAACCCAGACGTTATTCTCACCCTGTCTTTTCTTTCTCCTTGTGGAAAGATTTCAGTTCTTCCTTCAAGTATTTGCTGTATTTAATCTGAATTACTGTATTTTATTCTTGATTTTGTTCTTTCTTGCAGCTTCTCTTTTTTATGGGGGGAGAGGTGGGTCAGAGAGAGTTTCTTAGATCTTCACGTGAGCCTGAAATGTTGAACTAGTGTATGAAATGCAAGTACAATAAAAGAAACATCTGGTGCTCATTTGTCAGGATTGGAATAAGGCACTTTAAAATGTCATGCATATGGGACTTGCTTTTATAAAGCACAAAGTTTCAACTAGTACATCAAAACTCGTAGTAAAACTTTTCTCTCCATTACGATGTATCTCACATGTTTCACCCAAATTTATGTATAAATTGCTATTTTCACTTCAGATATACATGGCAGCTCGTGAGGACCTAATCTATGACCTTAAGCACTGAAAGCAAAGTACTTGAGCTCTAGGAAAATGTCTTTGGTTGTCAATAATAGGCTGTTTAGTTCTGAGCGACAAAATAACAGTCGTGTTGTCTAAGCTGCTATTTTACACCCAACAGTGTACTTTTTAGTTTGGTGTCCATACCTGAAGCTACAGCAGAAAATGCTCTTACACATGCGTATGGGTAGGCTTTCCTATGCCAAACATCACCCAAGCAGCCAGTTAATTCTCAAGTGTAAATGAACATCTGCAGTCACCACCTGTAAGGTATTGTTCTCATAAAGGAAGAGTATGAAGGCATCAGGGATCCGGTGCTCCTGTGCGCCTTTTTTACCCAGGTTGCTAATTCTCTTTGCATCTGGGTCATGTGAAGTTAGGATGGGTGGTGGCAAAGGAGACCAGGGAAGGCATCCTTTTTTTTTTTTTTCCTTTTCTTTTTTTTTCTCTTTTTTTCCCCTGATTCCTGCAGACAAGTGCTTGAATGGGTTGCTGAACTGGAGGACAGGGCAGAGAAGGAGTTTTGAGTTTTTTCCACTGGCTGTGGGACATTCTGTGCCTGACTAAGCTGTTCACAGTTCACTAAAGAGGAAGAGAAGGCACAGTGGTTCCAGTATCTGCATGTGTTATTTGCTTCATTGTAAAATGTTATTAATTTTATTCTTCTTATGGACTCTCTTTCTAAAGTGACAATCCAGTTAGCTGCTTGAATTGGCTGTAAGCCTACTTTTTGTGGGAGTGGGGAGTCAAAAACTAAACTGGCACTGTGGCATCTTTGTAATTTTAAGGGTCTTTGTGATACGAAAAATGTTTACAAGATCAAATGTGGAGGGTGCAACTCTGGCTGTTGTGAACAATTAGTAAGAAAACTCAAATTAGTACCCTTTATTCATTGGCAGTAGATGGAAAGCAGGTTTGTAATAGCTCGCTAAGAGACTTGAAGAACATTTTCAGAAGTTGTACTTAGAGTTTGTTCCTATGTATTTTTGTGTCACTACCCCAGAATATATTTACATACATGGACACTCGGATCTTCAATGCCTAGTATCCATTTGCGTGGTTTGCTGGCAGGCAGGCTACATGGGCTCACACTTGGCTCAACCAGCCAATTACTTTGCCACTTATCTTCATGTCACTGCCCTGCTTTGTTATTGCAGCCTTCAATGCCACTTCTGTCTTCATCAACACTGTCCCATTCATGCTGTTTGCTTTGATGACTTTGCTGGGCAACCTCTTTCGTGTCCTTGTCTCCTTAAGAGGGGGACTTATTATTTTTCGGTTTGCTAGTCTGGCTCACAAGCCCTTGTGAATCAAATTGACAGTATTAATCTTACAGAGGAGCCACGCTGGAGGATAAACGCCAGTGCTCTGCATGCTCTGGCTCCTGTGGAAGTCAGTGGCAGGAGGACTAAGCATGGCACATCATCAAACATTACGTTCAGCTGCTTTCAGATGAGATGCTTGAACCAAACTGTATAAATTTAGCACATCTTTGAACACATTTGCAGGCCCATTTTACAGCGGTGATTCCACATACTGCATAGCAAAAGTATGTTTTCTTGTCTCAGAGATCTTACTAGGTCCTGAGCACACGTTCCAGTTCTCTGGTGATACGATTCCATGTATAATATGTATCACATGCTGTACGCTTTCCCCTGCTATTGTGAGTTCTCGTCTCGACTTTGTTCACATTTGACATTATACCATCAATGAGAGTGTCATATAATGACAAAAATTCCAGACTTCTAATGAGATGAATGCCTGTTGTGGGCCACCTCTGTTTAGGTATTGTGTTAGTGAGATAAGCAGAAGTGTGGCATGAGGAAATCACGGATTCTGTCTGTGAGATGAGCATCATCTAGGTCCCAAGCTTTCTAGGACAGACACAGCACAAAAGAAATAACAGAGGAAAAACTTGTCTTTATTTCAGTGAACATTAGATCAATTGCTGTGACTGGAGGATCGTTGCCAACAGCACAGAACATCGTATTGGAGTTTGGACACTGATCCCAAGGCAAGCTTCAGCACCATGAGTCTTTCCCAACAGGAAATCCTGTTCTTCGAGAACTGCAACATTTGAGTTAATTTATGAGGTGGTAGCCAGAACCCTGAGCTCCTAGTAAGAGATTCTTGAAGTCTGGTGCTTTCAAAATGCCATCTAAAAATGCAAGTGCTCCTCCCAAGCCAGACTTGCAAGTTTCTAATACTGTAGAGGGAAACAGATGAGGAAAGGCTTTCTTGCAGGGATGGGTCTGTTGAAAATACTAACAGTGCAGTTTCCCTTGTGGTGTGTTGGCCCCATTGATTCTGCTGTCTCAGGAGTGGACTTGGCAGTGCTAAGGGTGAGGAGGCCCTAAAAGTACTCACTGCACGATGTTCGACAAGTGTTAGTGAAGGGTGTTTGCACTGCTCAGGAGTCTGGGCCTTCTGTTTGATCTGCAAGAGGGAGCTACCAGCTTATGCAGCTGTACTGAGCTGTGTTTGCGTTTGTGACCGAGCTAGCTGAAGCTCTTGATGCTTCTTCCTGGAAGGAGGTCACACACAACATTTCTGTAATGACACCTCAGCCAGAACCGACCCTGCAGGGAAACATTTATCCACTGATCCCAAAACTTCTGGGGTCAGGTATGAAGAGAGATCTTTTAGGCCCTTGCAATACACCCTCGAGTTCAGTGCAGTGCAGTCAGCAGCTCTCATTTACTGCTCTTAGTTCCTGTGTTGTTACTGGCAGCGATTAGCAGCTTTTGTTTGAAGTGCGACAGCCACCAGAGAAATGACTGGGATAGTTCAAATTGGAGTGCCATCACTGGGCATAACTGGGAAGAAACAAGTCATAGAGTATGGAATTGGTGCGATTCTATAACCGGTAGTTTCATGGTAAAAGCTGTGTTGTAGAAATGTTACCCCTAAGAACGGTGTTGACCAGCGCGGCATTCACCAGTCTAGTGCAAACAGGCAAATACAGGTCCCATTCCTGCCCTCGGGGGCACAGCCTTAGAAAGCAGAGAACTATTGTTTTCACCCGGTAGCTCAGTATAGAATAAGAGAAGGGACAGCAGTGGGCCATTATAAACAGGAATTTTATGAGAATGCTCAAAAAGCAGAGGGTTTTGTTTTTCCCTTTTGCATGGCTGGAACCAGTCCATACAAGGTGCTGATCCAGCAGAGTATTTAAGCATATGCCAAGCATGTTAGTGTTGAAGTAAAAGTATTTTGAAGCACAATGTTTAAGTATTCTGCTGGTTCTGAGCCTTAATAACAGGAGTTGAAGGTAATAAAAGTCCTCTCCCTTCTGTTCTGTGCAGGTTGTTGCCCAGATCCTGAAGAATCAATTTTAAGGAGGTATTTTATACTGATATTTTACCTGGGCTATATTCTTCAGTCCCTGAAGTGGGGATGCTCCCAGAAGAGTCTCCATGCATTTTGATTAAATGCATAAGGGTCTGGGGGCCCTCTGAAGTGTCACTTTCCAGTCTAAAAGGTGCTCTGTCGAGCAGCAGAAAAGAGAATGAGAAATTCAGGTTCACAGCTGGGTGGTCTAAATATTGGCACACGATCCTCTGCAGCAGTTTTAGATTTTGAAAAGCAGATTTTTCAGCACATGTTTAGAATTGGAATAATTTACAATGTGAAGAAAAAACAAATGACAGATTTCCAGTGTAAGAATCAAGGACCAGTCATCTCTCGTTTCCATATACTGCCTCTTGTGCCAGGTTGCAGCTTCTGAGGAACTGAGCAATGCCCAGGAGAAAGCCTTTGCTGGAAGGATAATGCACAAAAGCTAAAAGTGACTTAGTAATGTGAGCTGCAGTCTGACTTTCTTTGAACCTTTAAGTCCTGGAAAGCTAGATTCTAGTCACCTTCATTCTGACCCTGTGAGTGGCACAGCCAGTTATGTTCCATGTGCATTCACCTCTCCTGTGCAAATCACAGCAGAACGGCTCCTTTTCCAGGGATGGGAAGTTCCTGGGATTATCAGATGTGTTAATAGAAATATGTTACAGCAACTGCTGATAAAGCACTGATTGGAAGTGATGCAGACTGTAAGTCATGGGCTTCAGTGGACAGTGTTGCCTGAGAAAGACTGAATGCAACAGTGAACAATATCTTGAATTTAAGAGCTAGATTTCCTCCAAAAGCAAGTGAACAAAATCCATTTGTTGTGCAGAGTGAGTCTGTCCGTGAGGATTTCACATTGTATAGCTCCTTAAAGAAAATCTCATCTTGCTGAGTAAAGACAATCTCCTTTGCTCTGCCATCTTTGCACTGCTGTCTGCACAGATTCTTTTTATTGCTGCTTTTTTTTTTTTTTTTTTAACACGAAGTGGGTCACTTTCCAGTCTTCCTGTATTAGGCCGTGGTGACAAAATGCAATGTGACAGCTCCCCAAATGTTCTGATGTTTCCAAGAGGGAGGTGTGAGGCAGTGAAGAGAGGCTCTGCCCTTGAAGGAATTAAATCTCTTGGAAAACGCAGTCTCAGGTCATTCCACGTGCTTCAGTGACCGACGTTTCGGCAGACTGCTGGAAACCTAATTGGACCATTTCGACTGGTAAAGCAAATCTGAACTTCCTCAGAGTGCTGCATGTGCAAGAGGAAAACAAAGAGCCCCAGGCTGCTGCCACTTCCTTTTACCTTCTTCTCTGTGGTGAAGTCTGGCTGGTGCAAGTCTCAGAGACCGCTTTGCCGAGGCTGGGCAGAATGTGCAGACGCTGGGCCCCAGGGAACCAAAACTTCAGCGTGTGCACTTGGAGAGGGGGTTGGAGGGAAAGACCGAGGGAAGTCCACAGGAGCAGAGCCCTCAGCTGCCCAATACATGGCTGCGTCGTGCTCTCCATGGCCTGATGCGGCTGCAATACGCAGTGGCTGAGGATCACAATCACCCCTCCTCCCAGAGCAACTTTTTTGACACCATGCCTGTTCCATTTTGGAGTGCTACAGTCCCTACTTCTGATGAAACAAAATCTCCAATTCGTGTTCTGAAACATGCAGCACATACTGAATTGTGATCAGACATGTTGATCTGAGGGTTAAGATGATCAGAATGATAATATCACTGGGGTGATATCACTGGGGTGCATACAAACATACGCACTCAGATGAGTTAACGCAATAGACACAATAATTGTGGTTGAGGTGCAGATTTCCTGGCAAAATTGTTATAATTGGAAGCGCTGCTGTCATAAGCCCTGGAATACAGAACCGGAGTGGTCTAGCTGGTGGCCGTGGGCATCCAGAGATTGCACACAACCCATGCTGAGTAGGGGAAAGAAAATATGTTCTGAATTATTATTGTATAATAAATAATCTCCAGATGAAATCACTGGATTGATTTCAAAATCAGTATCCTCTGAAATAGTAATGTAACAAGAACAGATGTATCATCGTGTTTACACGTGTTACAAGCAAAGTAAATAAATGACTGCTGTAACATCCATCAGCTTCTATCTTGTAATAACTGGGGTAAGAAATTATGGATAATTAGCATAATTACATAAACTCACATTCAATGAGAACCACAACATTGCACCATTAGCTAGTTTAGAAAGCTTTCAGAGGCAGATATGGCTAGATTTAAAGCTGCACTGCTGAACCCATAAGCTCATCTATTAATCTTTCATCTGTGCCCAGGGCTGCCTTCTTTGCAGTTAATAGTCTTTCTTGGTAATGATGAAGCTGTTTAGAAATGAGCATTGGTAGAGACTTAATTAAATACCATTAAAAGATCAGAAGTAGCTCTTGTGGCCACAGAGAATCATGCAATCGTTGAGAGATGATTGGACTTAACAGCTTCGCTGAGCAAAACGCCTCCTTTCAAGCCTGAGTCTTAGGCTTTCGTGGGACAGCAGTTGAAATTCCTTGTCATGAGACCAGCATGATGAAGAATGGCATTTCCTTGTTTGGTTGTTCTTGTGTTTGTACAGTGGGTAAAGCTCTGTTCCTGTGTGTATTATGCTTTATTAGAAAGTTCAGACTGATAAATTTGGAGTAGATAATAACTAAAAACCTGGAGATGACTAAAGTGTATTTTGAAGATGGGGAAGGGTGAAAACCAACGGCATATGTAGAGTTCACGAAGTAAAAAGGCGTCTTCAACTCTGAAAGTGGCACAGATAAGTAATTATCTGCTTTTCATTGTATTTTCCCTTTTACTATATACCCCTATTTTCAATTACTCAGAGGGTTAATTCATTAAAAGTACCACTCTAAGTTGGTGGAAAAAAAATATTTGTTTATGAATGTGACATGCATTGCATGGAAAGTACGTCAAATTGTGCAATGTTCATAATGTTCCAGGTACAGCTCTGCCTTTTATAAAAGCTTGCTTAGTGAAATCAGTCTCATAGATACAATACTGTCATTCTAGCTGGAGGATTGCACAGTTCTCTTTATTAGGGGAAAATGGTTAAGGAGGTGCTGTATACAAAGAATATAGTGCTTTTTGACAGGCATAGTTCTTACAGTGGCATCCATTCTGATAGGAGATAGTCTTCCCAGAACTGATAAAAGTGGTAGAGGAATAATGACTTCCTAAAGCAGCAGAGCATATTAGCATTTGTGGGGGGGATTTATGTTTCTGACACATTGCCCCTGCAGTGCTTTATACCACTGGGGTTCCTCTGGAGCTGTGAAGTTCCTTGGTAGTCTCTTCTTTATTTTCTATTCCTGCCCGACCCAGAGGCTTATTCTGTCAATGTGCTTTCCTGTGAGGATGGGGATATCGCAAGGGTTTTTAAAATTTGATTTCTGTTTTGTTTTGATTTGTTTTTTCCTTATTAAGTTCCAAGCCTGGCATCTCACGTGAACACGTGAGCTTTCTTTCATGCTGTCACGGTAAATGCTTACCGTGGTGAGATACAGCTGGCAGAAACAGCACCAATTTCAAGCAGTAAGTTTAATACAGAAGTAGGTGCTGCATCGAGTCTTTCTGGAGATCTGTGGCTTTGCTACCACTTCTCTTACTTTTTAAAATGGTTTTCTTGACACTGTAGCTTTGGTAAAGATACAAAAAGGAACATGGAATGATTAAATGCTGTGGCCCTGGTTAGGATTTACAAGATTTCCCTCTCCTCTCCAAACTACAACTAACTCGGTAGAGCAGAGCTGGCTCCAAAGAGAATTTGAAGAAAACATCAGAACATACTGGATGCTGCAATTCACAAAATGAACAAGTTGAAGAATATCAGAAGAATGTATTTTTTCCAGTCCTTGTAATTTACAGGAATTTGTAAGAAAATCTCAGACAGATATCACTTTTCTTCTTTTTTCCTTTAAATTATGTCTGTTTTATGTAAACATAATATTCAGATTATTTCAGATATTAAAACTTTACATTCCTACAGTACTACTCTTTTTGTGTTGCAAGCTAGGGGAAGTGGTTTTTCTTTACTTTCTTCTGATAAAATTCCAGATATCAATTTTTGTCCCACAAGTGAAACAATTAGACTGGGAGAACTGCCAAGAGCTTAAGACCTCCTCCAGTATGTTGGCTTGTACATCTGATAGCTTTGCTAAGTAAATTCTTCTAATACGCCCGTCATTTTTCTGTATATGTACACAGTGCTATCCTCATATTCTTATCTGCTACGACACCCCATGGTGTCTAGAGACTGTAAAGAGTCAATCAAGCAGAGTCGCTCCAAAGCAAGCAGTGGTATCATGAATAGATGACCATTTCCCTTCTATTGCTGTTAGTGCCCAGGGCCAGGAAATGATAGGTTTTAATCTGAGCTGAAACCAGTGTTGATGTGCTGCTACTGGGCTTGGACAAGCAGCAGTAAACAGTCTTCTGGCTACAATACTTGGGACTGTCATGCAATTAATTAGGTCTATATGAGCCCTAGCTGGCCTTACATACTATTTGCCTTTCACTTTTGATACACCTTTACAATCATGAGACCATGATGCAGACTTCTTTTTTTTTTTTTTTTTCCAGCTTACTTATGGGTGCACTGGTAAGAGCTTGTCTGTGCCAAGAATTACATTACAGATTCTGCAAGGTGCGGAGGACGTCTGATTCTTGCTTCAAGGAGCATACCTGCCACAGTATGAGTCCCATACAAGTGGTCTGTTGTATATTTGTCTTTTCAGTGCATCACTTACCCTTTCTGCTCCTGTCTTGCTTTTCCTCACCACTGTGATTCTGTTTCATATTTAGTACAGTGCCCACTTACTCTCCTTGTCGGGTATAATTAGTGTCACAGAGTCCACAGGAAGGAGAGCCATCTGAGAGCTGCCTGTACCGACTTGTTCCCTCAGTACAGCATGACTGGTCAGATACTTTACCTATTTCTTTGCCTAGCTGTTTCCAGGCTTGGGGCTCCATCTGAAAGGTGTGCCAGCTGAGCTGACTGTGAGTCATTTCAGATGGGTGAGATAACGGCTTAAGCCAGTAATACATTACATATATTTATGGGGTTTCTCCCAACCAAAAGAGGTTAGTGGTGTGGTGTACTATATATAGGCACTGTCACGCTGCGCACTGCATGTGCGTATGGTACAACTAAGCCCTTCAGAACTGTCAGATAAAACAGCATTTGAAACCTCTAGCCAGCAGCAAACCGCTCCGTCACATTCATTAGACTAAAAACATGGGAAGTGCATTAGAGATTATTGTGAAAGTATATTCTGTCTAATCACAGCTGCAGGCAGCGTGTTCCTTAAGCAAGAAATAAATCAGCAGAATGAAGGTCTGATTTAACAGCACCAAGTCAGAAGGAGCTCACATACTGTTTACTTTAAAAGGCATGGTGAATCTTGTTTCTTCTGTCCACAATTGTAATGAGTCAATGAAAATGTTTCCTTATTAAGTTGTGCTTAGTCCATTTCCTAAAGGCAAATATTGTTTCTGGAACGGTGATATCTCAAAAGGATAAGCAGCAAGGTATTGTATTGCAGGGAAGTTGGCTGTTGCCACTTGAGAAAATCAGCAAACCTCTCACACAAATAAGAGTGCATAAAAATAACTAGCCTGTGCCACAGTCTGGCCTCGTGCCCCTCACCAGGAGGGCGCAATTCCCTGTCACTGCACCAAAATGCTGCATCCTATCCAGTTCCAGTTCCCTCCATCTCTCGATGCTCCTACCTCTCAGTTTCTCACTTGCAGGTGCAGCTCCCACATCTGGTGCCTGGAAGCAGTGGGATTCGGTATCCCACAGACCGATTGCCTTAGCACTGGGTCACCTATGCCACAGTCTACTGAAGTCCTTAGTGTATCAAATCCTTTGTTCTATTTCTTCCGGAACCGTTCCTGCTGTGAGATCATTGATTGCACAGTTAAACCTTCTGCATCAGGAAACTGGCCATTGAGTCTTTGAAAAGGAATTTCTCAACCACAGTAACTTTATTCTAAATAGTCAGCGAGTTCGGATTTCCAAGGCACAACAAGGTCCCGAATACAGTCTGGTTGCCTTGATATCTACCAGCTTTTCCCTGTTGATATAAATCAAAGACAGCCCTCCTAGCAATCTTGCTTCTGGTAGGGGCACATCTCTTTGTTCAGGAAGGTAGCCTCTCTCTCTATGGCAGTTGGTCTATGTTTTTTCTTTTCATTACCACTACCCTGGCAGCAATGAATTTAAACCAAATCAGAAACCAAAAAACACACACATTAGAGAGTGTCCGTTCAAAGTCGGTGATATGATGTGCAGAACCTCTCTTGTTAGAGAAAGAAAGGTGCATTCACCCTAGTGGCTTTCTATTATAGCTCATTAAGGAAAATCAGAATTAATCAATATACTACAATTTCCTCGTTTCCAGCTGTGCTAATCAGAAGTTATGTCTGACATATGGGCTCCATTTCTCTTTAGAAATTCTGCTTAGGCTTGTAGACTTCATTTTAGCACAGATTCAACAATCTGGGTCCCAGATATATACATTGATTTGTTTGTGCCAAGAAAATATCATTCACAATTATTTATGAGTGAAGAAAAGTAGACAGAATTAGATCTATAGCACCTGGCATAACAGTGACTTTAATCTTTGGAAGGCCTTTTGAGTGCAGTATTAAGAAACAATACATCACTGAAAAAGATGAATGTTGTATGCGTCCACAAGCCCTTTTATGATGTAGGTCCAGCTGTCTATGTGGAACTATTGAATTTTTCTTTTTGATGTAGACTTAGTGTTGCTTTTAAAATGTGCATATAATGCCAGTTGTTCTCCTTTTTTAAACTTTATCTGCCCAGACACAAACACTTTATATGATAGAACAAACAACGTTCTATCAAACAAGTTTAACAATTCCCCTTTAATACTGCGCCTGTATAATAATCCTTCTATTGTTTGTGTCAGCTTTTATGAACATACTCTCCTGAAATTCAGTTGCAGTATCACTGCAACTAGTAGTAACCCCTTCTTTGGGGTTGATACCTTCATGTTACTTGATGTAATATCTTGTCTTTCTCCTGTGTTTTTCCTTTTAACATTATTGATGGAAGATGCCCATAGGAAACTGCTGAAGACTGAAGGCAGCTGTGATTCAGATGTAAGGGCTACGTGTGGGTGCGATGACATGGAGCATGCTCTGCACTAGGTGGTGCTCATGGGAGAAACTATAGCCCCCTGAGAGCTCCAGGAAATTTACTCCCACTACCCTTAAAATAAGAGGAGTACAAAGATATTTTGAGACATACAGAACAGGCACTTCTTAGATTTTAAATGGACTGTTTTGAGGACAGGACTCTGAAGAAACATGAGACAAATTCCATTGAAAGTGACTTACTTGTGCTAAAAGGTTACATGAATGTCAAAATATATCTGCTGTTCCTAAGGGACTGAAGCTGCTAGTAGTACACTCCTGTATCTTGGCCAGAATTTCTGCTTTTCCAGGGTATATAGCACAAAGATCCCTCAGCCTGTACAACCGCTCAGAACAACAAACTTACTATGTCTTACCTAAACAAAGGGAAAGAATTGTCAAAACCAGGTACTTCACTCAGAAGTATTGTTGAAAATAAAGTGGATTCTAAAACTGTAGATTTAGAAGTCTGAATACAGCATCTTCTTTTGGGAGTTTTGTTCATACTGTCCAAATTTGATTACTTTCAGCTAGTTATCTAAATGCGTAATGAGGCATGTAAATAAAAACATTGCTACTCATAGAGGTGCTGAGCCCTCTCTCTTTTTACTGACATCAGTGGGAGCTTAAATTATTATTAATTCAGAAGTCTGAGGTTCTTTTATAAAACTTGTAGATACCTTTTCATGTAGTTCGCTACAAGTTTCAGCATACAAGTTTGAAAACTGTGGCCATAATCACCTAGGTCCCTAGAGATGACCCCTCAAATTTTTAATGGTATGGAAGTGGCTTGAGTTATCTTGATGCTTTCCAGATAATTTGTAGACAAAGAATGTCGGCATTATTCCTTTTCACTCTGAAATGTGCAGATCTAGTACTAGGGAGGAAGCCTGGAAAACAATGACCTCCTTGTCAGAGATGCTGATTTCAGTTGGGAACGGTCACTTGGCCTGTTTAGTTAATAAGCCCCAGAAACCTTCTGAATTAGAAAGAGCAAAGGATATTAGTTTAGAGGGTCAGAGGGTTAACAATGGAAGGAGCAGTTGTATTCAAGGTCATTTTCTGAGCAAAGTTTGGCAGGACAAAACAGAGAACGGAGAAGGATGGATAGGTGTTAGAACACCTACAGCTTACACATTTCTGGTCCTCGTCTTCTGACTGCATAAATTGACATAACTTCACTGGAACTAGTAGCATTACAGTTACTTGTGCTGGGAAGGAGAAACTGCAAGCCCTTAGACTTATTATTGCTTTGAGATAGGCTGATGAAAAACCTTTGAAAGCGCATTTGGAATTCTAAATTGAATTAACAGATGAGATTCCTATTTCCTGGTTCTAATTTACATGGAATGCTAAATACTGCATTTTGCCACGAAAGGGAAAATGAATTTTCTTCATCTTTTTGTCTGCCAGATGTAGTGGAAAGCTTTTGAATTTAACATACACACAAAGGTCAGGGCACAAGAGTAAAACCTAGGATTGTGCAAATGGTATGGCCCCTATAGCTTCAGGACATGGCCCTGCTGGGACTTCAGTCCAGACCTAAATGAGAATATACTCCTTTGAATTCAGTCATTCTTCTTCTGGACATGTGGAAAAAATAACATGGTCCTCCATCCCTAGGGACAAAGATCCTTTAAGAGTCTCCAATATCTAAGGTAATCCATGCATCAGCTTGGTCCATCTGCCTGAGTAAGTAAATCTTAATAGACCTGGGTCATCTTCAGACAGGAGCTGACACAGGTTGATTGCTTTTATATTGACAGCTTTATTGATGCCTTTTTTTCACACAAAAGAGAATTGCAGAGCTCCTGAAAGCCTCTGTGAAAATCACTGATTTCTAATTTAATGATAACCCTTTCATGAGAAAGAAACAACTTTTCTGCATTAGTGATTGTGGGGAGTGTTCCCAATTTAACAACCACATTTCAACAATGTCAAATGTGGAATATCAAATCAAGGCTGCATAACATGCAGAGCTCTGCTCTCACTTTTCAACACCCTCAGTTATTTGTCATGGGCACACAGGAAAACTACCAGGCACAGCTCAAAGGAAAGGTTGGGTTTTGAGAGTAGCTTTACCAACATTTCTATCTGTTGCCTGTCTTAATTGCACATTCAGAGGCTTCTATTTAAAACATCATATGAGGTATTAATTTAAAAGCCTCCAATAGGGGAACAGTAACTTTGTTCCTCACTGTTGAGCATGCCTACAGAAGCTTAGAGCAAGCAAGCTTGGCGAAGGCTTGCTTTTCTTTCTTAGAGAGTGATGCAGACCAGTGTGATCTGACCTTGGGAGCCCAGGAGGCAGATTTGGGCTTCAGCAGCCTCTGCCTCAGGTCCTCTGCTTCCCTAGCCTAGGTTGCCCGCGAGCAAGTACAAGTGACTCTAGTGCTTAAAGAGTTCTTCATCATCTTATCTGAGGTGAAGGTACTTGTCTGGACAGAACCACCCCCCAAATCAGTTGAAACAGTCTGAATAGACTATTCTGTGTAGCTCTCTCCAACAAAGAATAAGCTGGAGACGGATAAGAGAAGGCTAGAGTCTTATTTCCTAGTTTGTCATTCAGAGAGCCACCCTTGATTCACAGATCCACATAAAATCCATTTAAGCATGCATAAGGCTCTTCACAGAGGAGGACTTTCACTGCCAGGCCATTCTCATGAGTCACGGGTTCTGAAATTCAATACATTCTTTTTTTTTTTTTTTTTTCCTTTTTTTTCCTGAAGCACATTATTTTACCCAACAAAACATGAAAGCTCTTTTTAATCATGTGAATAGATTTTTTTCCTGTTCATACAAGACTATTTTAAACTTGGCAGATTGTTAATGTCCCTTCAAACGGTTCCCTTCTGCCATGTTGCTTTATCTGAGCTAGGAGGCTGGGGACGGATATCTCCTTTGCAGCAGTGAAGCCACATGCAGAGTCTGACTTTTGGGAAACAAGAACTGAAGTCTTGTGCTCGAGTCAGCTGTTGATAGCTGGACCATTTAGACAGAAGGTGTCACTTATGGTCTGAACACACTCAGTCAGTGCTCAAATTCTGTGCATGTCAGTTAAATGTCCAGCTATTGAAAATCTGTATTGTTTGTTATTCGGTATGACTGTTCTGCATAAAGATTTGGCCATTTGTAAGTGGGTTTCCAAAGCAGCAATTTAAACTATCACAGATAGAATATTAGTCTGAGACTGAGTGATCCCGATCTGCCTCCCCACTGATACTGGTGATGCTGCCCCGAGAAAACACGCCCGTGAGCACCTCTAAACCACAGTCCATACTTAGTGCATTGCTGTTGTTGCTACCGCGCATTGCTGGATTCCAATCAAATTGCTCAGTGGTCTGCAGAATTAATGTGCAAGTGAAGAGACAATCAAACTCTGTATTCAGAGTAAGAGCAGCAAATTATACATTGGTTAAGAAAACTTTCTCAATTCTATTGTATTCTCATAGCAGTTCATAGATAGAAAGAGCAGGTGGCCAGCTTGAAGCCTGAATGTGGGAGATGACACAGATCAATGAGTGCCTCTTGAAAGGGAATGTCATAGGAAAGGAATTAAAGTGATATTTATTTTTCTTAATGCACGTAAGAGTGGCAGACACTTTACTGCCCATCTTTAACAATATGAGTATTCATTTGTGTTCCTATGTGTTAGGTCTCAAAACCCCAAAGGGTAAGTGGGGACTGGAAATCCCTCCACCACGTTGGGAACAGTGGGTATTCTTTTAACTGTTAATGAGAGTGCAGTAGACAATGCAACACTGCAGAAATGCTTTTTATTCCGCATACATCTGTATTACATTTCACCTATTGTCATGCTAGAGGCTCGTGGTAAATTAATTTGGCAGATAAATTTATGATGGCAATTTGCCTTCCAGTTGTATAATTTATTCATGTCAGAAATAATGCATTATATTCTCCTCTAAACCGTTATTTTTTTGGAGGTACCACCTTAGTAAATAAAATTTATTGTTTACCCTGAGCCTTGTGTGACTTCACAGTGGTCAGTCAATAACCTCAAGGGGATAGTTTTGGTCACATTACTGGTCACTTGTTTGGATGGATGATGGAGTACCCCGGTCCCATCTGTACATATATTACTTTCTTTTGTCTTAGGGGCACTGCTGGAAAGATTAATTAGGTCCATCTGTGGGGAAAGATCAGCCTTAGGGGATTCAGGTAAATAAAATAAACGCCAAGGGGAAAAAAACTGCTGAAGGGGTTGTTTTGGAAATCAAACTGTTTCCCACATATGAATGGGGAAATTAAATACAGAAGGAGACTGAAAGAAAAGTAAAACTACTTTGTAGTCCGGGTTATTTCAGCATGACCTGATAAACATCTCCTCTTGCTGCTGTGCTAGGATAAGGATCTGTGATGAGGGGTAAAGCCCAATGACAATACTCTCAGCTACGGTAAATCAGTACAGCTTGCTGACCTCAGCAGAGCTACCCTCACCTTATGACAGCAGAGATCTGAGTTGTATCTGCCACAGTGATATTATTTCTCTCCTTCATTTGAGTGATCCAAGACACGAAGTAAGCTGATCCTGATTCCCGTTGTCCCCTTATTTATTTATTTATTTATTTATTTATTGTAATGGTGCTAGATTCTTTATGGCTTTTACATCCCACGTCCATTTTCTTTTCCTTTCTCGTGCCTTCCTTTAAGCTTCTTGCCATATTTTCTTCCTTATCTTTTTCTTCCTTTTTTCCCAACAAGTCCAGCGTGCAGATTAGTCTAACAGCACTGAGCTAGCTGATACATGATCACAGCTTGTAGAATAGAAACTCAGCTCTCACTGACTTGTATCTCCTTATTATTATATGCATAGTTAATTGGTGTAACTGGTACATAAGACATGAAATTTATTGCAAGTTATATCTCATTCCGTTGCCTTATCAGTCTAAGGGAGGACTTGTACACCACAATGAAAGGGGATTACAACCCCAATATTTTCATAAGACAGGAAATGGAAAAGCAAAACAAACAAACAAACAAACAAACTCATTTTTCTCACTGAATTTTACCTGTCTTAAGGGCCTGGAATGTAGGAGTTGTTTTGCTTTTAAACTTTTGTTGAAGTGAAGTTAGATTCTTTATGAGATTGCAATTCAACTGCTGATGGTTAAATGAATTGGTAAAGACACAGGAATGGGAGGACATGTTGTTGAGATAGAAAGGGAAAACAAATGATTTAAAAGGAAAGAAAAGACTCCTACAGGAAGGCTACATGGAAGAATGTAGCTCAGAGGGCAAGGGGGAAATGGCTGTAGGTGATCAATTCAACTTCTGTATACATACGAAGCACTTTGGGTGAGAAGGAAGGCATGTGCTCTCGAAACACGTGCCTGTCTCCAGCCCCGTGCTCACAGCACTGGCAGGGACCAGTCTCAGAGGAACAGTTCCTGGGGGACTGAACTTTGAGTTCTAATTCTAAAGAGCTGGTGAGCCCAGTCTACACCGCTTGAAGGAAACTTGCTCTGTGTATAAATGAGGTGTGAAAGTGTACACGTGTTCATACAAAGCCAATTCAACACCAAGAGTGTATCAGGGGTTTTGTTTTAGAAACTGTACTGTATAGGTGGATTGGTACCTCGCTGCCTGTAGAAAAGATTCTCATCTGAATGAAAATGTAGTTCGATGTCTGTATTTGGGTTGCATAGCTCCGTGCACTGCCCTTGCAGAAGAGAGCCTTTATCACCCGTAGGCACTTGTTCCTTCAGCTTGCTGCACTCTCTAGATGAAGGGTATTCTGAGGGCTCTCCTGGTCAGCATGAAATAGGCCAATGGCCACCGTCCCAGCCAGAAAACCCAGTCCTCCGTCTTAGGAACGCTCACATGGAGTGTGAGATTCCAGCTACGGGGAGGGCGGTGTTCCACCAACTGCAACGCTTCTGGTTCCGACGGCGCAGCAAAAGAACAAATACTAGTGGATCTGAGGTGGTCCTTTGAAGACCAACGTGCCCCCACCTTAACATCTTCTGGGCCTATTTGTTTTCTCTGGTAGAGATAGATGGTTCCTTCCAGTTCATGCTGCACGTTTATTATTGTGAAGCCGTTGTCCTGCAGAGGCCGTACCGCTCCCACGGGGTCCGTGCGTACATGTTCTGTGCGCTTCTGGGAGCAAGCCTGGCCCGTGGCGGTATGAATCCGGCGGTGCAGCTGGGAAGCTGAAACTGAGGCACTGAGCGGGGTTCTTCTTCTCTGCCTCATGGCAAAGCACACGCTTGGTACAGGCTCCTCAGGCCTGCGGCTTTTTGTTCGTAAGATTCGAGCCTACCTGCAAGAGGGTTGTGGTCCGGGTGTGATCTGTGTGTCCGGTTTGTGTTTTCTTCCCCAGATGTTTGATTTGGTAGCGGTGGGGTTTGTGCTTTATTTGCGTTTTTTTGTTGTTGTTGTTGTTGTTTTGTTTTTAATGAGGTGACTGGGAACCTTAAAGTATTTCAGATGGGGATTCATTCTCTTGTCATTTGCTAAGAGCTGAAAAATGCTTTGCAATTTTTTTTATTTCCTAGAGAAAACATGTTATTGAAAACAGACACCCCCCGCTGAAATTTTTGTTTCTTGGAAAAAAACAAAAACAAAAACACATTTTCCATCAGAGTATTTCAGATAAAGAACCATGCCAGGTCTCCAGGGTATGCTAAAAAGACAGGAGAAAAGAATTGGTAGAAACAGAGGGACTGTCAGCAGAGGAAGGTTTTGTTCTGCCCTAGGGTTCTGCCTCACGGCTCTTTACTTCAGTAAAACTCTTCCCGGGGTGACAAACAGAGGAAGAGGAGAATGCTGCCTAACCTACGGCTGACTTATCTCCTCGATCTGTACATTTTCCAGGAGTGAACACATTTTATACACACCTCAAGCAACCAACTTGTCCGTTTTACAGAGCGAGGCTAACAAGTGCAGGATGGCTGCGAGCGTACCACGAGGCTGGCTCGGCAGAGCTTTTGCTATAATCACATCTGGCTCTGGCCTGAGTGGGGAATCGCAGACCTCAGAGTGTCTGCAGCATTTCCTTGTGCACAACAGCAGCAGGAAAACCCCGTGTGCCTTCACCCGCCGAATCCCGCTCCCCTTCAGTTCACCGTGCGGGCAAATCGGCCGCAGCTGCGGTGCGGCACCGCGGACCTGACCCCGGCACGGGCGAGGCGCAGAGGCGGGGAACACCCCGGGGGCTTCCCCAGGCGCCTCGGTAACGAGCCGGGGGTTCCTCCCAGCCGGGCACCTCCCCGGCCGTCCCCCTGCGGCCCCCCCAGCTTCCCGGGGAGCCCCCGGCAGGGCCGGGGGTGGTGCTGGCTGGGGGGGGGCCGGGCCGGGCCGGGGGGGCTGCCCCTGGCGGGGGCCGGGCCGGGGGCCGGGGGGCTGTGCCTCGTCGTGCTGCCTCCGCCGCGGCCCGCCCCGCTCACAAGGTGCCCGAGCCGCAGCCCGAGCAGCAGCGCCTCGTCCCCGCCGCCGTCCGCAGCGCCCGCCCCGCCATGCCCAACTTCGCCGGCACTTGGAAGATGAGGAGCAGCGAGAATTTCGACGAGCTCCTCAAGGCGCTGGGTGAGCCGGGGGACGGGACGGGGCCGCGTCCCCCGGGGTGGGGGGCAAGGGGCAGCCGCGCTCCGGCGCCCGGTGCCGGGCGAGCTGGCGGCTTCAGGCTCTGCTTCGTCTCCTCCCCGCCCAGGTGTCAATGCCATGCTCAGGAAGGTGGCGGTGGCTGCCGCTTCCAAACCCCACGTGGAGATCCGCCAGGACGGGGACCAGTTCTACATTAAAACTTCCACCACCGTCCGCACCACCGAGATCAACTTCAAAATCGGAGAGAGCTTCGAGGAGGAGACAGTGGATGGCCGAAAGTGCAGGGTAGGAGGAGAGCGTGCGCACGTGTGTGTGTGTGTGTGCATGTGGGGTGTATGTGTGCACACTTAGAGACACAGTTGCAGCCCTAGCCATGAGGGATGCTGTGCCCATCCAGCTGCATTACCAACCTCTTCTTAGATAGGACAAACACACCTGGTGCCAGCATCTCCAAACAGCGGCATCGCTGTCTTCCACCCGCTTCAGCCCAGAAAACACGCTGGCGGGGGGGGTTCTTGGTGGTCGCAGCACCCTTTTTCCCTCTTCCAACATTCTCTCTCATGCAGGACAGGGTAAAACTGAAATCTGAAGGCAACAGAGCATTGCAGGTCCTGAAGGCACAGCTCAAGGATCACCTTGCCAGTTCCTTGGCTGGCAGGGTTTCGTACAAGTTCTCCTTGCCTCCCTCTCACTTGGACACCTCAGCTGCAGTGAAGGATCTCCCCAATCTCCCTCCGTGTTGGGAACACGGGGAACGGTGGAGTGAGAGAAACCTCAAGAGTCAGGATTTAATGCACAAGCTTGACATAACTTTTGTCCTAAAATCAATCGGGTATCTTCACAAGCAGGACCACAGACTATTGGTAGTTTGGGGCTGGAATTGTCTTTCATTCCCTTGTGAGTGCATGTCTTCAGTTTGCTGATCAGATAAATCTTTAACAGTGTAAGACAGACTTTCAGCCAGAGTTATACCAGCCATAATTACACCATCTCCTTGTGCAGAAGTGCATCAGAGGGCGTTCACTGGAGTGTTTTGGGTTTGATTCTGAGTGTGTGAGCCCCTGCTCCCCTGCCCTTTGTAACCACTTCTGTGGCTGTGGAGGGGATATAATAGTGGTGCTGTCAGTCAGCAGCATCCGACACCGGCTTCTTGCTGGTGTAGATACATGGGGTCAGGGGTACTGGAGAACTGGGCTCTAATCATAGCTGTCTTTGAAAAAAGTTAACAAAGGCATGCGTTTGTAATCCTTTGCCCAGTTGCTTTACTCTCACTGACATTTATAAGATTGCCTGAGAGAGAAGAATTTGTAAAGAGTACCAGAATGCAGTCCCAGATAAAGAATATGGGTTTTAAAATATCTTGTGATGTTGAAATAATCTTCTTGCCAAGCTATAATCTCTGTTGGTTCTTGGGCCAGCTTCTGAGACCATTTGAACAATTAAAAATTCAGCATAAACTCGCTATCTTCAGTGCAATTGCTGTGAATTTAAACTTACGAAAAAGGGAGGCAGATCTTGGGAGATGGTGAAGATTTAGAACATCCACTTCATCTCTAGGATGAGTTATCGTATATTTAACAGTTTGTTCAGGAAATGTTGCTGGCTTTGGTAGTTTATCTTGTTCAGCAAAAGTAGTATTTTAGTGTCTTAGTGCATAACGCGCACACAATAAATGTGACCCGCTTTCTAGCGAAGTATTTATTGCTGCAGATGGAAAAACAATAATTACTGCTGTAAGCTTTGAAAGTTGGAAAAATCTGAAAGAAATGTGTTTTCTGAAGTAGTAAATTTTTTCCATGTGTTGTGAAATTGTTTACAGTCCAGTCTCAGGAATGAGTTGTGCTGTTGTGTATATATAATCAAGATGTGGCCACAGTGCAGAAACTGACAGATAATAAAATAATACTTCAGAATATGATTTGCGATACCTGGCAAAATTGCGGACTGGTGATAGATTGTGATACACTTTATGGAGTGGAGGGTTTTGTTCTGCCAACTAACTTGATCCATTGTTCACACAGACAAAGAAGAGTGCTACGCAGTTGCACTGAAAGGCATAGCTTCTATAACTGCCACTTGATATGACTGTCAGCCTCAAAAAAGTACTGTTTTGAAAAAAATATTATAAAGTGAACAGCTAATTCTAAATCAAAGGAAAGGGGGGTTATTTATTTATTTATTTTCCTCTTGCAAAGTCTGGGAAGTGTTAACTTGGATTTATGCATACATATGTGCGCACACGGTATTTGTATATAATCACAGACTAATGAATGTCTCCCATGTGCTAGTTGTAAAGCAATTACTTGCACATTCATTATAGGGCATCCTTCTGCACAGCTGTTCCATTGCACTATAGAATAATAGTTCAATGCTAGAATGAAAAGCAACAGAAAGTCAGGGCTTGCCTATTTGTGAAAGCTAAACAAAATCCTATGTTACCTTAAATTATTTTTCAATAGTTTCATAGTCATTATTCAAATGCTTTGAAAATTGCCCCAGGGTATTTCAATGTCCAGACCCACAGCCTTAAAAAAGAAATATTGCAGACAATAGAATCCTAACAAAGTTTCTTTAATTTAGTTGTGATTTATTCTGGTTTGTTAGCACAATATGTGCTTAACATACTGTTAACTTGGCAGAGTGCCATACAGCATGAAAGGTTATAAGAGGCAGATACTGCATTATTTATGACCATAAAATGATACATACGATTCTTGATGCTTTTACACTAAGGGGACGCTGTAGTGATAAATAACATGTCACATCAAACGAGTACAAAGATGTTTGGGAATGTGAACACTACATCACATTTTTTAAATACTTTTCAACATTACGTATTTTATGAAAATGGCTTTTCAATTTAGAAACAAATGCTGATCTACATTGAAAAGACACATCTACAATTATTTTGCTATTAATATATACTTATTTTCAGGGAGCCCACTTACACCTTAATTTTGATTTCATCACTTTCCACTGATGCCTTTTTTCCCTTTGCCTTTATTTATGTGTTGCTCCTTTGCTGCAGCAATTATTCTCACTGCTGCTCATTGCTGTCTCTCTGCCTCATGCTGCTAGAGAATATAATTAATGTTATTCCTAATGGTTTTCTTGCCCGCAGAGTTTGGCCACTTGGGAGAATGAAAACAAGATCTATTGCAAACAAACTCTTATTGAAGGAGATGGTCCTAAAACGTACTGGACTCGAGAATTAGCTAATGATGAGCTGATTTTGGTAAGAACCCTTGAACCCATCATGTTAACAGCTTTCATTGCTGTGTAGCATGACGTAGTATTTTTCCTTACCCAAATCTGTCTGAAAAACTGCTATTTTCAAAATTCTCTGTAGTATAGTTCACACATCAATCTTTCCTTTCTTTTTTTTTTTTTTTTTTTTTTTTTTTTTTTTTTTTAAGAATGAATGAAAATGTATGCAGGTTCTCACTTGCATTTTATTGTTATAGTTTTCACCATACTTTTACTGGTAAAATAATCACAAGTGGGCCACTTCTGCTCGACAGTAATGCCAAAGAATTTCCTTGATTTATTGCAGATTTTCTCTGGTGAAAGTGAGATCAAAGCGTTTGACCTCATTTCTGGAGAACCTTCTTCTCCAGAAGGCATGTGTTTAATGTGTTGCTTCTTAAACACAGTCACATGGTGTATAGGAGCAATGTGGCATGTTGTTAGTATGCTCTAATCTCCTTTTGTTTATGAAGAACACACAGTTACTCCCTTTCTTTGCCACCTTCCCCAGATCCTTGATCAGCTCGGAATCCAGTTCAGAACTGCCCTTATGCGCTTGTCAGAAATCCACCCATTTGCATGTTTTTTGTCAGCCAACATCCCCCCACTCCTGCGTAACTTTCCATGTGGCAGCAGGGCTGCTTTGAGCATTCTGAGCAGCACCTCTGCAACTGCCTCTCCATTTGTGCCATAAATCATATGCAGTTTCTTTATTTATATTGCACTTATTTCTGTAAGAGCTGAGTTCTCTTTACTGAATATTTCCTCAGTCGTCAATTGACTTTAATGAAACAGTGTCCAGAACTGGATATAGACAACAGTTTTTGTGGGTTGCAAGTAGCACAGTTCAGCTCGAGTTCAGGATCATTTTATTGCATGTGTTCTTACAAGTTAATTCTGGAGAAATCAGTAGGTTGAACTCTTGTGTCTCATCCGTTTGGACACGGAAGACAAGCTACTGGAGAGACAAGTAAGACATCAAAGCAGGGAATTTTTATTTCCAACTATCCAACTAACTAAATCCTTGCACTTTAAAAAACAAACAACCTCACAAATGTTTCTCTAAAGCAGTTAGAGCTCTGTTTTCAAGATTGCATCTAAAACAAAAACAAGACCCAAACCTGACCAAGTATAAATAAGAAGCTTTTAAGGTGTTAATGTTATTCCAGACGTCTTGGAACTGTTCACCCACCCCTTAGGAGGAGGTGTATGCTGTTAATGAAATCAGACTGGTTTCCTTTGAATTAATACTGTAATTCTGGATCTTTTTTTTTTTTTTTTTTCACTCAACCACTGAAATTCTTTATATTATCCAAAAAGTTTAGGAGGCAAAGTATTTTGATCTCTGCTTCATCTCTATATATAGTGGAATGAATAAAATGTACTCTCAAATATAATTTTTCCAGCCTTCTAACAATACATTTTTGTAGTTTATTACTTAACAAACTAGTGAGGTAGCTGTTAAACTAAGTGAACTGTTCCCAAGCAAGGCAGGAAAGCCAGTTACAATACTACTGCCTCCTGCAATCAGCAACATGAACTTACCCATATGGCGAAAAGGAATAACGCTGGTTAAGAAACAAGAGCAATTCAAAGATTATAAAGCCTCCAGCCTTTTTTCTTGCATAATAGAGCCTGTTGAGCTTTTCTGAATGAATTGTTTTTCAAATTAGGATATAAATTAGAAAAACTTCCTTCTTAGTAAAATATTTCAAGTTATAGGAACACAAACGTAACTTCTGATAAGTTGTTTTACTGGTTAATTGCCTTGCCACTAAAATATACGTTACTTCTAATCTGTACATGTCTCAATTCAACTTCCTGCTGTTACATATTGTGTTTATAAGAAGCTAAATGATATTCTTAATGTTTATAATTGCAAATAATTTTCTTAATATCACCAGTGAAGCCACTTCCTAGAAAAACCTTATTTTTGTTAGGCTAAATTACTAGAAGACCTTGATCCCTTCAATGTAAAACAAATTTCCTTTGAATCATTCTTCCAGTGTTTCTATAAGCCCCTCCAATTTATCAATTCACTTTCTAAGCTGTGAAAGGTAGAACTGCACATGCTGTTTTGCCAGCAACCACAGTAGCACCTGATGCAGTAGTGACTTCATCTTCCCACCCTTAGCTGAAATTCTTCTGATTTATATGCAAATACTTTGTTAATCTTTTTTTTTTTTTTTTTTTTTTTTTTCCTGGAAACTCCTGCTTAGCTGATCATGATCCCAAGTGATTTTCCTGGTTTCTGATTCCCTGGACCAATCCCCTTCCTCTTTTCTGCAAGTTAGGACCATGTTCATTGGTTGCTAAATAGGATTTTACTGTGGCCATTATGGAAACATAGTGTATGTTTCCAAGTGATGGAGATCATTCCTTCTGTTTTTCACCATTTAATATGATTCTGTGATTCCATTCTTCTTTTCTGAAGCGTAACGGCCTATATTATTTTATTAAATATTAGGGCCTGTTTTATTAAATACTAGGTCCTCAAGACAAATTTTCAAGCCCCTTGATGAGACATTTGGTGAGATTGAATGTCCAGATCTTTTAAATGCATGGGTCAACATGTTCAAAATCTTCTGTCACTCTGGAGCTCAGTAATGAGGTTTTCCTGAGAGTAGTGGTGATAAGTGTGAGGGTTCATTTGGAGAACTTAAGATGGACAAAAATAATCCTTTTGGGAGACCTTCTCTTTGGTGGAAGACAGAAAGGAGTAAGGGATGCTGCATTTATTGTCTGTAGCTTCTAATTGTAGAACCCCGGAATATTCCTCCAGTCTGTTCTTTGCGGCTTTAAAAGGTAAACTACCCAAAGGGTTTGACTGAGGTGCATCCCTCGACCATGACAGGGAGCAAAGTAGGAATAGGAGCTCTTAGTGGGAAGACTGGGGAATCCCTTTTGATCTCTTCTCAGTGTGTTTGGATTTTTCATCACTCCAGTGAAGAAAGGTTCAGCTTGGATGTTTATGTTATTATTTTATGTCATGTTTGGAAATCTGCCTTGTGTCTGAGTCTGCAACCCCTCCTTTATGTCTTACTTCTTCCAAACTAAGATGACGGTGAAAAGAGATCTTGTCTTTGTCTTCCCCCCTTTTCTCCTTCCATCATCCTAGCTTGTTTGGGGTTCTTTAAGACCTGAAATTCACTCTCATGCAGCTTTGCTACCCATATCAGTTCAAATGTTTAATGGTTCCCATCTTCACACTTTTCAAACCTTCCTACTTACCTAGGAAATACTTTCTGGTCCTTCACTTTTCTTGAGATACTTTAGTAAACTTTCCACATTTCTATTCTGGCAAAATTCCCTAAATAAGCAGAAGGAAACCACATTCCTGTGAACTTCTAGATGTCTGCAGCTGGGAAAACGTCCTTTATGGAGCAGAGCCTGTGATGTAGCAGTTCAGAAACTCTGTAAGCCTGATACTTCTCACACTCTCTGCTCCTGCTTTTCCAGCCAAATAAATCTTTCAAGAAGTCCTGTCTCCTTCCTAGCTATTACATGCATTTGCAGAGGAAATCAATAAAACTCATATACCATGTGCAAAAAGTTGCAAGAAGGAATCTAAACTGTGTTAGACTGAGGCATTAATGGGAAATAGGCTTGGGGCAACAGGCAGGGGGTGAGGAATGAGTTTTACTCTGCTAATAGTGGCTGTGTAAACCTTGGAGGTTTGCCACATAATTTTTGATCTAATGTGCCACATTGCTTAGGGGGTCCATTAAATTATGACATTTCCCTAGTGGAAGGATATATTTTTCTTTCCAACACAGCATGTTAAATAAAATGCATTTATTAATCCATATAAAAAAAAAAAAATCAGTGTTGAATTGTCATGACTACCACAGAGCTAAAATAGAAACCTTATTACTATATAATTATCGATCTTTTTTGCTTCCTGGCAGAAGTTCCTTGTGTTCTTCAAAGATCCACCCTTGGAGCAATATGATGGTCATCCGTGGCACCTCTGTTCCTCTGGTACACAGATGCTGGGAACAAACTAGTTAGTTAGCGAAGGTTTTCTTTACCTTCAGGTGCTAGTTAGGTTTTCCTTTAGTTCTTCTTAGTTCCTTGCAGCATGGAGAGTGAGATTCCTCTTTCTAGTAGCATAAATAATATTTGGCTCACAGTATGGCCGATGTATGTCTAAAGTCCCATTATAAAAGAGACCTTTCAGCTAAGTGAGGGATTCAGGATTGAGCTCTGCTTTACAAAAAAAAGGTGCTGCAAATGTGCTAGAACATTGCAACTACTTTAATCAGTGCTGTTAATTATAATCTTGTCTGATGCACTGGCTGAGATTTCAGCATTTCTGATTTTCAGAAGTACTGAATAATCTAGATAAAAAAGATTACATGGAATATGTAGGCAAAGGAGGGTGGAAAGGATAGATCCCCATCAAAATCCAAATCTGCTTGTCTTGACTGTATTCTTAAGTCAGCATATCCTTGTTTACAACTCCACTCAGAAGCCACTTGGATTAGAGCTTGGGCAATCAAAATTGGAATCTAATACAAAAGTGCATTTTTCATTTACTTGTCTGAAAATTAAGACCTAGTATTTAGGCTGCTGTAACATGCTTTTTCATCCCTTAACTTTGCTTTTATAGTCTGTACTGGCTTTGCTCTTGTTATGTGTTTTTGTCAAGGACATTAATGAGCTATCAATCACTTGGGTAAGTCAGAAGAACAAAAGGTCTGCTCTTATAAAGTTAAAGGATACTGCTTCCAAATATTTGCTATTCAAATGATAAACATCTATATATTGTGACTTTATCTGCCTTGCTGCTTTCATAGCTGCTCATGCCTCTGTAGAAGTTTAATCTATAAAACAAATATTTTAAAGTGGATGGTTACCGAAGAGGGGCTTTAAAAACAGCCTCAGACCACATTTTGCACAGTTGATGTATCACACAGGGGTTCTCAGAATCAATTATAGCAAGGGTCAAAGATCAGAACATTAAGGGGGCAGGGGGGTTCAGGCATGGTTTATATCCTCCTTTCCCTTCCCAGAAAAATCATGACATAGTTGATTAAAACTGGTGAACTGTGGAACTTAGATGAGTGAGTGAACATTTTTTAAATGATATTGCTGGCTTCTAAAATTAAACATAGCAGGTGAGAAAAGTCAGTGAGGATTAGGAAAGATATTTTGCAGCTAAATGCTGAGATTTGTGATGTGCCTAAACCTTGTACAGAACAATGACAAACTACCTAAGCATTTAACTTTTCTATGGTTCTTGAAGAGTGATCATAGAATCATAGAATGGTTTGGATTGGAAGGGACGTTAAAGATGATGTAGTTCCCACCCCCCTGCCATGGGCAGGGATGCCACCCATTAGATCAGTGTATTTAAGTGATCTTAAATTCAGTCAGTTAACAAAAGGATGAGGTCACCTCATGTGGAAGTCAGTGTGGGAGGTGTAAAGTAGTGTCTCTGCTTTACAGGATACACATGTACCCATGGCAGTCTGCATGTGGATCCATGCAAAGCCTTTTCGGAGGACAGAAAAATACTACTCCTTTAAGTAGTATCTTCTCTTCTCCATTTATTTGCTGATGTCTTCTGTCTTCCTTTTGAGAGTTGGCTCTGCAGGTTGGTCAGTCACGAGCAGATAACGGGATTTTTGCATACAGTGGCAGAAGTGATTTTAGCCAGTGATTGTTTCAGTGACAGTTTTCCTGATTATACTGTTCCACTGATCACAAAGGCTCCTCAGCAAATGTTTATAAAGAAGGCCTTAAAAAAGCAATTGACTCATACAATTATATACTACTGCCCTGTAATTCTCATTTTATCTCTAATGATGTCAATCGTCATCAGATCTTGAGTGAACTGAGAGAGGGCAGTTTGTTGGATTATCCCCTTGTGCAGGGCTTTCTTTGCAGTGTGCATTTGGACTCTTTTATCCACAGATTATGTCAAGCTAAGTGAAGAAAACTCTTCCATAATTTGCAGTCATTGCACATTAAAAACCCTATTTTAGATTTAGATAGAAGCCTGATCTTGTAGCAGTTTGTAAATGAGTGGGTCCTTTGCAAGCTGGTGGGAGTGTGGTGTTAGAAAATCCTGCATCTTCTTGTAAGATTTGAATTCAGCTTGGTAGGTTGCACTGTTTGGAGTTGCAACTTCACCACTGAGTAGCCAGGATTGTTTTCCCTCTTTATTAAAAAGTTCTACCCCTCTGAGTCATGGGAACTCCTAAAGTCTGCTTGTTCTGACAGGTACTAGCGCTCTTTGCCAGTCTAGAATTAGAACCTTAAACTGCTCCATCCTACCCCTGAATACAAGGATTTAAGTGTGAAGGATATAAGAACAACAACCTTTTGATTTGGATCTTCCCCTGAGCTTGGACCCAGTTGTACAGTAGATGCTTCTGCAATTAACCACAAGAAAAGGAATGCAGCACGTTTGAACGTGTTCCTCTTTGCTTGGTTTAGCAACATGTAGTGGAGTTCTATCAACACTACTAGTAAGTTACAGTAAGGTAGGGGAACACCTTTTACCTAAGTCCACATTTAAACCATGTACATAACAACAACGATCACAGCCATTTCTTTATGTGCTTCAGCATGGAAATAAGAGCAGCAGGGACCAAAACTTCAGCGTGCTTAGCAGAGCCTGAATGTATCACAGAAGACTATCACTGTCAGTGACCTTCTAGTCTATGCAGACAATCTCAAGCCCTGCATGGTCATGATTCTGACTTCCTTTCTCTGGCAGAGCTCCTGCTGAAGCAATTTCACATTTGTGTATAATTCTGGAAGTACTGAAGGAAGCCATAGTAGGGGTGTTTGCAGCTGGTGCTGCAGGCAGTAGGAAACTAGCTGCATCCTTGAATATTCCTTTTCAGACATTTTCATGTTTAAGTTAAAAATGTATATAACGATAGATAGCTAAACTCTTTTTATGCCTAAAAGCAAAGCCTACCTCTTTGTCATTTCTTACCATCCAAAATTTTAACAGGCCTTTTTCTTCAGTAAAGTGAACAAAATACATGCCTGAAGCGGTTTTAAAGCCAAATCCTTTCGAAGTGGTGTTGGCCAAAGCAAGCGTAGGAAGCGTTAAAACAAATAAAGTCCAGCTGAATTTTCATAACACACCGGGGTAGGTCTTAATTATATTTCCAGTGAGACCTTGACAGTTATTACAGCCAAGCACCCCACCTCACAGCTCGTTAGTAGTGAGCCTGAAACTGTCCATGTCACTGTAGCTGGACATCTGCTGTGCCTGTAGTCAGTATTTCCTCATTCTTGCACACGTATTTCCTTTATGTTTAATTGCTTACTTCAATTTTAGCCTGCCAGACTTGAAATCACGTACAAACACTTTGGTTTAGGTAGCTTTCTAAGGCAGCTGCCACGATCTCTGTCATGCCTAAAGGCCCTGATAATCTCTACTGCAATATTGCTGTCACTGAATTGCCTTTTACTTGCAGGACTAGGAAGTGATTTGAAAGCAAGCAAGCAAGCATACAAAAATGAACCAACAACGCCAAAAACAACTCAGGTTTCAGATACATATGAAACCCTGTTTCAGTCAGTATAACGTGATATAAGACCAACTCTAGGTACCTGGAAAATCAAGGCACTCTGAGGTACTGAATCTGGCATGAGAAATGGGATGGTAATGGGACATTGTATTAAGCCAGTGACTCTCAGATGTGTAGTGATCAAATATTGACGAGATATCATAGTTTTTTCCTCACGTGAAATTAGTTTGATCTCCACTACATTTTTTCCATTATGTGACCTCATTTCAGACTCTTTTTGTAGTTAACTAATTCACTGGTTAAGGTCAGCAAATCCTGAAATAAGGCTGTGATTGACACTGTCCACATATAGAGCTTGGGAGCGAAGGTTTCAATATCCTAGTACGGTGTATCAACATCTTGCAGTGCTCTGTTCACAAATTAAACATACACACTCACCAACTCTTCAACATTGCTCTACTGACTTCATTTGAACTACTCTGATTTATACCTGCAGATACTAGCGAAGACGTTTTGAACATGCCATCTGATCTGAATTCCACCCCCACCATTTCCAGTTCAAAGTGTTGCAAATGTGTCTAAATATAACAGCACTACATTCCAAATTGTCTTTCTTTTCTCATGTTTATTTATAAATGCATGCCATGGAACTATAGAAAAAGGGAATTTCTGGGTCATTTATCATTCTGACAAAATACATGGTGCCTGGGAAAGAAGGTCACCTACAGTGCATTCCTCTTCCAAAATGACTCCTTTCTTTGCTCTCATCTGTCAAAAGGCATAGGAAATTGCATTTCTGCTGTAGGACTAGCTACTATAGTAAAAGTAACATTAAAAATGGTGTTAAGCGTTTGCTGATTCTATCTCTTCTGATTGATTTCTATTTCTTTTCCAGACCTTCGGTGCTGATGATGTTGTGTGCACGAGAATTTATGTAAGAGAGTAAAAAAATCCATTTACTTGTCATCTGGGATGAAGTGGAGAACTGTGAAAAGCCCCAGTGTAATGAGTATCCATGTGTGCTGTTACTAATGCGGTGTTGTATGTGACCGTGTGTGTTATATATGAATCCATATCCTGTTAAGTGTATTTCACTTTATTTTTCATCACAGACACTACTCCTTCTCATTTTTATGCCATTGTTTTTTCTGTGTCTGCTTTGTATTCTGTAGTTGTCATTTGCTATGGTTTCATCTATTATTAAACTTATTGGGCATAACTCAGAGCCGTTTTGGGGTGTTTTTAATAGCAAACCCAGAAGTGCTTCGATTAGGATTGAAACACTTTTTAACCTCTGGTGAAGTCAGTGTGGAGTTTCACTGCTGTTGGCTAGACTTTTGCAAGGCCTTTTGCAGAACTGCAAGCTGCTTTCTCAAACTGGGATCTCTGCCTCTCCTTTTTTCTGACCTGTCTCCGTTGGAGAGTCACTGAGGAACAATTCCTGTGATTGCTGGGGCTGTGATTCAATGGAACCAGACAAGGAGAGCTCATTGCCCTCTTTCCAGCTGCATATGTGAAGAATGACCAAGTAGAACAACCATTTTTCTTTCTGAATTGCCATTGGTTTGCTTTCTGGGTGGAAACACTCATTAACCAAATACAAAACCCAGCTGTATCTACAGGACAAAAAACATTGTGATCATGACTAATACTTATTGTCATCACACCCAGGCATCTCAGACCTGGTTAGAGAGCCAGCAGAATCTGGTAGGCTTTACTTATTTTGGTCACAAAATAGATAATGCTGGGGAAAGCTGCTTTTCTCCTGCCTTCTCACCTGTGATGGGGAAAAAACTGAGTAAATTCACAAAGCAGGGCCATAGCTCAGTAATGAAAGAAACATCAAATTTAACGTACTTATTCTGGCGCAAAGTTCCAGCCACTGCACTATCACATGTTAGATTCAATCTGAACAGACATTCCTGTGATGAACCAAGAACTTTCCTGTTCTTCAGTGTGTGAAATATCTAGAGATACATGCTAGGAGCACTACTTTGTTCTGTGCAGTCTCCAAGCTTATCTGACATTTTTATCTTTGCAAAATCATTTATCAGCTTTGCATTACCCAATCATAGCAGATTTTGAAGAGGTTCAGAGTTAGCAGAGTATATGTCCTGTTCATTGGACTGTATTCAATATTCATAACAGTAAAATAGGTCCAAATCTTGATTGTCTTGGGACATCTGTGGAAAAAAAAATGACTTTGTCTCTTGATAGCTATGCAGAAGAATCCCCTTGACATGATTCTTAAACTGCTGTGGAGAAAATAGCCACCTGTTCTACATACCACACAGTGAGATACAGCAGCACAACAGGAGAGAAACAGGATGTTTTCCGTCTCCTCTGCTCTCTGACAGGTCACACCTTCATCCAGGATCAGCATTCAAGACGGTTCAAGTTCAAGATTATTCAAATTCACATATTGCCTTTGAAGAGAGGGATCTTTTCCTTCCACGCTCTAACCTTAAGCCAAGCCCCATTTTCACAATCTTGGTTCAGTTGGTACCAATTAAATATATTGCGTGTCAGCTTGCACTGAAGCATCAACTGAAATGAGTTCCCTTTGGTTTGGATTTAGGTCATGCTGCCCACTGATGAGAATGAAACCATAAGGGGGGGAGAACAGCGATCTTTATATTACATCTTCTTTTAAGATACAAATTGTAATTTTTCCCCACATAAATTCAATTTACGGAGTATCTGGACCTGCTTGTGCAATCAGCTATACCAAAGGGACTCCACAAAAAGTGCCAGGCAGAACTAGCTCAAAGCATCTCAGTGATGTGGACAAAACTGTGTATTGCCACATCAAGGCTGAGAAGAAAAGAGCACTGTGTTGTAGAGCATGCTGGCTCATGCCGTATCTCTGCATCAGCAGGAGCCTGCCAGCACTGTAGGGTGGGTGCTTTGCTTCCAACTCCTTACTCGGAGCTGGGTGAGAAGGTGGACGGTGGATGTGAAGGCTGGTACAAGCAAGAGGGGGCAAGTACCAGAGTCAAGGCTGGTAGGTTCAGGACCCTTTTGCCTTTCCAGAAAATTGGCAACTACCTTTTCTGCCTGTATCTAAATTAGCCCTCGTGTACAGTCTGTGAGGACTCAGCAAAGCATTGGTATGGACCTCACTCACTGTCTAGAGCACGTGAGTGCGCTTAATGGAAGCAGTGATGTCTGTCTCATTTCTAGGAAGGATCATGCTGAGCTGTCACGCCGCTCCAGCAAATATCCTTCAGAAAGCTTTACCATCAATTGGAAAATACCAACTTAGGTTTCCATCCAGTTGGCAACTGCTGTCCGTGCAGTAAAGCACGAGCTGTGAAACTGGGTTGTAGAGGTTGTGATTAAAAACAGACTCGAGATACGAGCTGCTCAGCGTAACTGGGAACTTTCCTCTTCCAGGATTTAAACTGTTCCCCCAAGCTTTGTTTACAGTCTGGCAAGAAAGAAGTTCCTTTCTTTAGTAATTTCAGTGTGGAACCTTCACCACTTGATTACCTTTCATGGAGTTACATTAGAGTTACTGGTGCATGGGTAAATTTGTATGAACAGAGACTAGAATTGGTCCAGAGTTAGTTTTATGGCTCATTCTTGAAACTCTGCAAAGGCCAAATTGCATTTTGTGAGTCCTCCTGGATTTTAAAGCTCTTCAAATCTAGGCACACAAGGATTTGGAATGATTTTGCTGGCCAAAAGCCTTGCAGTCATCTCCTGCCCTTTCTTTCTTTGCTGAGATTAGGCCCCTTGGGAAACATGGGAGTTGAGCAATGCCAGGGTGGCCAACAGAGACAGTTTTATACACTTTTTGGGAAAAAATGAATTCACTTCTCTGCAGATGAGGTGATGGAAGCAGAGTGGAGTGATTGTAGCCAGCATCCACAAAAGCTTGGTGTCACAGTGTCTGAGTGTTGAACAGTTGCTTAACAGAGTAGGATCCTCAAAGCTTCAGGAGGCCATTCTGTGCACTTGGGAGCAAGGGACAAAGATGCCAGGACAATGGGGCACTTAAGGGTTACACAGAGGGTTTGTTGACTACTTGATATCACTTGGATACCTGAAAAAGGCCCATGGCATTTATGGATACTGTTTCCCACGTCCAGATCAAACAGACTCTCTACATCTCTAGGCTTTTAATCAAGCATGTGATGGAGCAAGCATAGGGCCTGCTCTCAGCTGTGTGTATCAGCAAGCAAGCTGTGCTCCTCCAGAGATGCAGAAACTTCCTTCCCCTCATGCTGCTGTGCTCTAGATAGCGCGTTGGCACTTGGCCTGGAAGCACCCGGTGGTTACAGGCATGTCGTGGTGACAAACAGCTCACCTCTGTCCGGCTGGTGGCTGCTCAGTCGCTGTACGGAAACCACTCACTGCATGTCTGCCGTCTTGCATGGCTCTCTGCCCAAGGAGCTCGACTTCCCAGGTCTGCTGGTGGCCATTCGTGATGGCCAAATGCCCTTAGGGCTTTGTTGCTGTGAGCTGTACAAGAGAGTGTGTTCAGGAGCTCTTCTCCATCATTTTATTCCGTGCTATTATTTATGGTTAAGAGTATTTCGCCACACAAAGCCGGCAGGTTACAGATAACTAAGAAGGTGGGAAGACTTCCTCCCTGGAAGACACTGAAATAGAAATGCCTTGACTTCAGTTACCTCAGCAGTCCTGCTGATTTAAGGGGCTAAGGGAGTATTCCATTGCCTAAACACAGGTGCCTGTAGCTGTTTTAGATGACCTGTGTATCCACAAGATCTGCAACAGGCTAGCGTACAACACAGGCTGAGCATGAGATCTGTGCCTTTTTTTGGAGAGGCAGGAGCAGACTGGGGACAAAACCTGAGAGCATTACAGCGTAGGTGGCTGTGATTAGGCAACTGACTTCCAGCCAATGTGTCTGCGGGCTTGGGGCCGTGCTGTGCACCGAACGACTGATGATAACTGCCTGCCACGGTAAGACAAAGAAGGGGCTGTACAGCTATCTGCAGCAACTTGGAGCATGGGTAACATTTCACAAAAAAAAAAGCTTCTCCACATGAGTGGAATACTAGGATAGAGCAGCCATGTTCTCTTCCCTAGGCAAGAAGAGTTCATTTTAGGATTTTCCTTTGGTTTTCCATACTTTGTTCTCATGCCGCTCTCATAAAACATGTATTGTTTTTCTTTTCTCCATGAAAAATAAACATCCTAACCAGTAAACAGATCAGGCAGTGAAGCTGGATTCAAAATAATCCACTGTGGAAAGCCCAGCACAGGGAAAAAAAGTCTTAGCTAGAAATGTGATATTGCTTTGAATTGTTCTGTTTGCACGTATCTGTCCCAGCAGCTGCTACTGTGTGAGAACAGAGCTGTCCCCCTGCACGCTGCATGCCCTGAAGAGCTAGCGCTGCGTTAGCTCAAGGGATCGGTTTTTGCACTCGTAGTGCAAAGGGATCTGCTCCTGCTGGCAGGAAGCTCCAAATGCCATGGGGCTGAAGAATCCAGAGTCTCCGAGTCCTGTTAAAATATGGGCTGTCTGGATGTTGTCCTGTCAAAAGTGGAACGACCTATAGTTTTATCTTTGGTACTACAGATGGCTGGCTGGCTGAGGGGTGTGGTGAAAAAACACTGGTTTAATAGTGAAGGCATAGGTGGGAACAGATGTCGTAGTCCTTTCTGCTAGTCCCTTCATTTCAAAGTTCCCCACGCTACCTTCTGGATCATGAAGCCAGTTTGGATCAGAGGCAAAAAGGCCCCACCAGGATTCTTGAAATTTTAATCCACTCTTCCCTGACTCTTGCTGCACTCTGATAGACCTGAGTTCTGAAAGTTCTGAAGCTGGAAACTCGTCCTCTGTCTGTCATCCTGCTTCCATCTGAGGCCTGCCGGGGATGCTCCACCAACATAATCTGTGGCAGGCACTCCGTTGTTTCTCCATGTTCTCAAAACAAAGAGGAATCTGGCAGCCCCTTGGTTTGACGAGCTTGAGTACAATTTGCTGTTAAAATTTGCTGTATGATCGATCACACGCTGTGACTGGAGAGGAAGA
This sequence comes from Nettapus auritus, assembly GCA_011076525.1. Classification (NCBI taxonomy): domain Eukaryota; kingdom Metazoa; phylum Chordata; class Aves; order Anseriformes; family Anatidae; genus Nettapus; species Nettapus auritus. Next base: position 7,911,917 of record CM021774.1, read on the forward strand.
TGGCAAGGCTTGAGATGGTTTCAGTGGCAGGCAGTGCTACAGCCCTGTACCAGATACTGCGACCTCCTGCACAAACCAGCTGCTCACTGGGAGAGACAGTTCATGTGCTCAGGGGGAAAGGAGGTGAGAGTCTCGATAAGTGACTGAATTACACATTTCTTAAAAGCTCTGTAGATGCGTATCTCGGTGTTAATCTTCACAAGGTTTCGTCATAGGTCTGATGAGTTCACAAAGTTTTCAAAGGGCTAAAGCTTTCAAGTCTAAGTAGGTGCCACTGCTGGGAGAAAAAGGTGCAGCTGGAAATCAAGTGATCCCTCGGAAACTGCAGATAGGAATAGCTGTAGTGGGTAAGAGCAAAGATTCTCTCTCCCTGTGTGTCCACTGCCTAAGGCCCTTCCCTGAGACCCTGCTGAGCCTGCCTATCACTTCAGCAGGCTGAGAGACATACAGCTAGTCTGCCTCTAAACCAGGCCTTGGAAATCTGTGTGCTTGTGTCCCATTCTCTCAATTTCCTCACTTTGTGTGTCCCACCTACACAGAAAATGGCAGGACCCATCAAAAAGTCGAAGGGGTTTGAGACAACCTTTGGAAAAGCATTGAGAATTTTGGGCATCTCAGGCTGGGCTGAGACAAACAGCATCGCTGAAATCTACAGTAGTTTTGATGACCAATGACTTTTACCTCATGTGAGTAAAACAGAAGCTTTGGTATCCTTTTGTGTCTGGCTTCTGTTCTGCCCCGTGACACAAACCCAGAACATACACCTATGGGGTAAGAGTTTATCTTAGCACCTCTGGAGAAAGATCGGTAATTTAAAGCAATCTTGATGGAAAGCAGTGTTATCAGCGTGAGTCAGGGGGACCTTCTGAGCACTAATTCATTGTCCATGTAAATGCTGAGATTCTGGTGCCATTAGGAGGTTGCTGATTGCTGAAACTATTCCTTTCGATTTCTCTTGCTGCAGCTGGGAGATTTTTAAAATGTTCCATATGTGGAAATTTATGTAAAACTGACACTGTGTGACTCTGGTGCACAGGGCGTCTGGAACATCTAAATAATGATTTTAATTTGCAGACGATCCTGCATAGGGTGTGCCAGGACATCAGCAATGACTGCAGTGAGAAGTCTGCGTCTGAAACAAGCAGCTAATAACTCTTTTTGCAGCAGTTTTAACACTGAGCTTATGCAGTCTGAGGCAAGGCTGGAGACTGCGAACATATTGCAGTTATTACAGACCCTGAAGTCCAAGTTCCTTTTTAGACACGTCACCAGTAATGCGTTTCAATCAAAAGTATTTTAGTGAGGGAAATTGGAATCATCTGGACATGGCTGGCATCGTGTTCTCTCAAGTGTGATTTATTTCCTAATTCCCTTAATGATCTTGATATCAATACTTTGTGATGAGCATGAAGAACACTGAAGACCTGTAATGCAACCATGAGCACAGTTTATACAGCAGTGTCACTGTCCTTGGCTTTGTTGCAGCAGCAGAATCTTCAAAATGGGTCATGAAGCCATAGGCAGCTATGAGAATGGTCAGAGTGCTGTGAAAAGGCCACTTGGGGGGGCAGAGCTTCTTTCTTTGCCAGTGTTTAAGTAACAGCAGGGTGAATTAGCTCACTGCTTTACTGCCCTCAGTTCACCCTGCTGGAAAAAATACATAGGACGGTAGTTTGGGACATGGGGTGGGGAACATAGTGCAATGTTTCCCCTCACCCTGTAGCCAGGCTCAGAAGCAGGATGAACACAAAATTACATTTTCAATAAATGGAAAAAGTAGGTGAGAAAGGTGTAGTGTGTGCCTGCGTGTCTGCTGAACAGCCGTCCTGCCAGAGGACCTGGTTTTCACACAGCTCTGACAGTCACAGCTAAAGCTGAACGCAGTACTTTTTTGCCCATTTTCCAGTTTATTAAAAAGTGACCAAATTTGTTCAAAAGTTGTTTCAAAAGTCAGGCTAAAATACAGCAGGAGATGTACAGCTGACACAGCTGCAGTGACAGAAGGGAACGCGATACACTCCTGTAGGCAGTGCCGTGACACGGACCATTACGTTGTTGCTCCCAGAGCTTTGTGATCTGAGCGTGTGGATCGAAGCTATGGCACACAAGGTTTCCTGTACAAAACTCAAACAGCTCTTTCCTCTCTCACCCCAGAGAGCATTCTGTGTGTTATGTCAGTAGATAAAAGTGATAAAAATCTAAAGTGTAGTACTTGGAGGCGTAGAAGGACCTCAGAATAAAACCCTGAATCTGTTCCAAGGTAGGGAGGAGGAGAGAGGGAGTTTATAACTTTCTCCATCTTTTTTTTCATCTTGATTTTGGCTGAGGAACAGAATTTAGGGAAGAGTTTGAATTCTCTGTCGTAATTAAAAGCCTGGGAAGAGCTTCTTTGTATGCTTTTAAAATTTGATGCAGTTGAACAAATTGCTGTTCAAGTCCCTACATTGTTTGGCGTTTGCTCATGCTAAGGCAAATTGTGGTTGCATTCACTTTTAACCCCAATACCTTGTGAAAGAGTGTGTTGCTCTCTACCAAGTTTAAACATTTGCATGTGCTAAATGTGTGTAGTAAGTATAATGATCTGTTAAATTAAGCTTGAATGTATTCAGAATATGTTAATTTACTTTGAATAAGTAATTATCGTTTTGCCTGAAGCCTATCATTTGGATGCTGCAATAATTGGGGTGCCCCTTAGCCAGGTTTTATCATAGGACAACACAGAGCAAGTAGGTAAGAAAATTGCTGGGTAAGAAGAATAAGCTTATACCTTGAAGAAGATGATACTGGGTTAAATATAAATGATGTGTCTCCATAAGCAGACAGGATTTAAATAAATTTTTGGAGCTGATTCAACAGTGGCAGAGTGACAGAGCTGCTCTCAGAGAGCAGCAGTCACAGCTGGGTGGCTGGAGGCAGCAGCGGGCAATGGCCCATGGAGACAGTTGGGGGCAGCCGCTCGTTGCGGCGGATGGAGCAGAAGAATCTGATGGCAGCCTGCTAATGTGCGTCTGGTAAAGAGAACAGCACACATAAATGGGTCATAAATAGATGAGATCAGCCCCAAATAAATGATGTGAACGTACAAACATCCTGGTGTCCGCTGGCTGGGAATGGTGCGAGTCTCCCTCTTGTTTACCCGCTCCGGAAGGCGTACAGTCGCTTTGAGGCACTGAGATCCGGGCAGCAGGTTCCTACAAAACGGCATTATGGCCTGGCAAGCAGTTTATGACCATAGTTACCCACACATACAGTAAAGGTGCTTTTTAAAATAAACTTTTCACTCTGTAGATGTGGCTTCCACTGGAGTCCACCGAGTCTCTGCAGAAGATGGAAGGAGTTAGCTGTCTTTAGAGGGATACCTGCAGAAACACAACGTGAGGGGACGTATGTCACACAAACGTGAGGCACTGTGGAGCAGCAGGGTAGGGAACACTGTGCAGAGCCAGTGGAAATCAGCAGACCAAAACAAGTTGCCTTTGGGCAAGGCTCTTTTTCCTCCTCTGCCCCTGCTCGTGAGAGTCAGGATGTGCCTTTCCCGCTCTGTCCAGGGGTAAGGCACAGGAATGCAGGGAATGACAGGAAGGCGGGTGGTCAGGGACTGCAGCCATGAGCTGCTAAAATGGAAGGTGTTTGTGTGGGACACATGTTTATCCTTTGGAAATGGATGCACGAATCTCCTCAGAATTCCGGGTGCCTTGCCCAGCCCGTTCCCTCCCCCTAGTTAAGGCCTCAGTCCTACCATCAGGATGCTGGACGGCTGCTTACTTGAAAGCAAGGGCGTTTTGTGCTCAGGGGCTGCTCAGCACATGTGGGCCGTGTGTGCACACTTCTGCACCGGAGATCATGGGGCAAAACTTGAGGAAAACTGCTGGCGTGGGCATAGGTAACTTCTTTTAAGATTTGTCTGTAAAGTACCAACTCCATTTCTGACTATAAAAATAGCAATTGTGCCCTTTGTATACGTGACTTTAAGGGCAGCATTTGTCTTACATTAGTATAATAACTACTGTCTTTGCATTCTTAGTGTTGCAAGAATAGCCAGAAGGCATTCAGCCTGCATGAAGCCTGCATGAGGGATGCTGTGTTCTCCATAACATGTGGTGAAGTCCACTATTGTTTCTGGAAATCTTTGTACTTTGAACGCATCATTTAGCTGCCTGATCATCTGTGTGCATGATAAACTGTGTGCTTTTGACTACTCTTTTATAAAACTGTGGCTACGAAAATGCAATGACCTTTTATTTTATTTGGGCAACAAAGTGGTGTATGGCGAGACACACCCATTTCCCCGCTGGGAAATTACCGGGTGCTTTAGGCCCCGCAGCTGGCTGTGGGCTGTGACTGTGCCTTCGCCATTGTTACTCACCACAGGCCTCTCAGAGGGCACAGGAGGACTAAGCCCTTCTGTTGCCCCAGACTGGGTTGTGCTAGGTGCTCTACAAAGGCAGTTTGAGGATCTCCCAGGCTTCAGCCTCTGTAGGTGCCTGAGGGCACACTCCTTACCCCTCGGGGTTCAGATGATCTACGTGTGGGTTTCCAGCTGGTCTCTTTGTTGTGAGCTGGTGGGGCAGGAGCAGGGTTAGGGCACACGGCCTCGTTTCAGGGCCTCCCCTCTCAGCTCTCTGCACAGCGAGGCCTTCCTCCAGAGCCACACCATTTTCACTTTGCTGGGCTTTTGGCACAACCTGGGGCTGGCGGGAGAGGCATGGCAGCGCCGCCCCATCTGTGCAGTCTGTGGGGTGGGTTTCAGGACAACCTCCACTTGTGTGAAATGAAGCCTTGCTCAGCGTTAATCTGGTGTCACAGCCGAGCGCCTCCAACTTGCTTTGCTCAGCCATGATAGCTGACTGAGCCCACTAGACTTTGTCTGGTGAAGGATACATGACTGAAAGATGAAAACAGGGCTTGTTAATTGCCCAGCCACCTGAATCAATAGGGAGCTCCGCATGCTACTTCGCCTGGTCTCCATGGACCCCATATGAAAGATGAAGGCAGCTGTGACCTTGCTTCACCACCCTTGCCTCAATCAATAGCGACCAGCTTTTAAAGTCCCAAAAGGTGTGATTAAGCCTCTGCTGCATGAAGTTAGCATTTCTTACCATACAGCCCATTGTCCGGAATGAAAGGGCTTAAAAGCCCTTACACTGTGAGGGTTAATGACCAGATGTCCCTGGAAGGAAGCCCATCAGCCCTGGCCCTCAGTACCAGGAATTACTGAAGCAGATTTTGTTCCTCTTTGCATCCGTGTCTTAGCTTCAGTGAGCACTGCACTTGAGTAAACAAGTGTTTGTGTGCAGGACTAGACCCAGAGGTGTCGTGGGAGAGCACCGGAAGGAGAGTCGTGTTCCTCATTTCTGTGGCATGGAGGATGCTCCTAGTCAATGACAGGAAACATCAGAGGGTTGCAAGTTCAAACCCTTCCATACCTGGGAGGAGGGTGGTGCATGTTTCTGGTCCGTATATCCAGCACTTTCTCTGGACTAGTCCCTCTTATGAAGTGTGTGCTTGCATGAATGTGATAGTGGCCAGCGAGTCTTAACTCAGACTGTCCCCTGGTAAAAGCAAGGCTTTAATAATGCACGAACAGGATGATAGCAATGTCTGGGGGAAAACACTAAGGACAGGTTTGTGGTTTGCAACAGCAGATGCACAAACACCTTTAAGAGGAAGGCAATGGGCAGTACTGTTTGGAGAAATTAATGAGGAAAGCAAAAGTTGTTTCATATATGATCTACGTAACGTGCAGATTTAGCGGTGCTAATACTGACACATCACTCTCCAAGCGACGTTCCAATGTCGCTGTTTTCATGCAGAAGGCCACCAGTACGTATGCCAACTTAAAAGGATCCTTTGAGCACCTGGTCTTCCTACTTGCATTTTCCTTCCCTCCCCTCTCATTATTGATCCTAGAGCTCAGGAGGCAGTGAGGACATATCTTATCAGTGAGGAGATATCTAATACTGATATCTTGCTGTCCACGTGGGGTATTACTGACTGTAGGTCACTCCACACAATTGGACAGGGAATTTGGTTAGCACAGTAAAACTGGGGTCTGTGGTGATTGCTGCAGTGTCATTATCAGTCTTCTGTCATGCTCTTGCAGTTGCTAATTAAGGCTTTTATTTTACCTTAGCTATTATGCATGTTAAAATTCTGAAAACCTCTTAAAAATATGTATAAACCTCTGGTTCCTATAGCCAGCAGCAGATTTGCTTTTGGAGAAAGAAAAGCCCTTTAAGGCTTCTTCTCCGCAGTCTGTGCCTTTGCAGGTGAGTTTGTGTGTAAGAACAGCTCGTTAGGGATTTGCTGCTCAAGGATGGAGGCAGAAATAAACTTTTTCAGGCACAGATAAATCTGTTCATAATTCAGTTTGAGTGTGAGATTAGTTTCCTCTGAAACGCAATCAGAAAGCACTTGCTCACAATCTAGGTCACAGCAATGAAGGCTCTTGGGGGGACTGACTGAAGGCAATAGGAGTGAGGCTGAAATTACCTGTGTTCAACAGTAGCCTGAGTCTCAGCTAGGTGTTTGCAAATATAAATATTGTGTGGGAAGAGGTCTGTACCCATGTAGATTCTGTAGTGGGAAGAAACTGAACTGCATGTTTAATCAAGTCCACACAATGACCTTGTAATTGTTTTACCTGTGCTATTGGAAATAATCTCTGCTTCTGCTCTTGCTAAAAGTATGCTGAATGCTCATTTTCACAGCTAGCTCATACTATGATTATTCCTACAGTTTTACTTCCTTACCCTGAATAATAGATTTGTTCTTTGAGCTCAGTGCCATGAACCAAACCTTGATACAGATTAACATGACCAGCAGATGATGTGAAACAGAAAGTCCGGCTAGACTCATTCAGCATAAACAAATATTTTGAGGTGCATTGCTCAGACAGTGATTAGTTTGCCAGCTGTAAGTGGAGCTACAGAGGAAATGAAAAAGATGGAGTATGCTGAAACCTGCGGTGGGAAAGAGACGACATCAGGGCACGCTGATTCATAATGCAGCCGGGAAACGGTGGGGTTTAGACTAGGATCTGCTGGGTTTTAAGATTCTTGCCTCTCTGAGAGTCAGCCCATCTGTGAGATGCTTTTTATGTTGTCAAGTCAGCAGTGGAGTGGAAACTTTTTTTTCTTTTTTTCTTTTTTTTTTTTCCAAATAGGCAGGAGGAGGGGGGAAAGCCCTGCATAAAAAACAAGCTCCCGTGAGAGGAAAATATTGTATGTACCTTCTCAAAATCCTTCAGGATGCAGCTGCAGATATTGAAGACAAATGGTTGCTTGAAAATGCCAATAAAGAGAATAATGGAAACAAGCTATGCCTAGAATTCACCTCAGCTCTAGATCCTGAGAGCAACAAAAATAATAGCATAATGGAGCCTATTAATGCACTAGGAGGCTGAAATATACAATAGCTAGAAAGGCAAAGAGTTATTTAGAATCTGAAAATGATGTGTACAGAAGTCTGAGGTGGCAAATCACTGCTGAGATCATGAAAACACAAACAGTAGACGCTGAATAATGGAAGTACACTATGGCCTCACTGCGTTGTCTTGCAGGTAGTATGAGGAGTGTCTCTAGTGCCCTCTTCCAGATGAGATATCTCAGCAAACTGTATTAGGTGGAAAACAGTCACAACATTTTCAGAAATACAATTCTTTTTGCCAAGGAGCATCAGACTCCAAACCTTTCATGTCAGTGATGGAACTTTAGCCAGGAAAATTCAGTAGCTTTAGGACAGGGTTTTAACTGTTGTAAAAGCAAGCACTTACAGAAAACATCCCAGTAATTTAGGCACTCAACAGTATTGCAAGAGACATCAGAAAACTGGTTCTGAATTACTCATCCTTTTTCAGATGATGCTGTGAGCTTCAATCTGATGATACGGAAGGTATCTGCTTGTGGTGGTAGGAGCTTTTTGATGGCATGGAGATCTCTCCTAAGGCCTAAGAAATGAAGAAAAGATCTAAGAGAAATTAGTCTAAACTCTTCTGAAACAGAGTAGAATACTAGTCCCCTGATCACTTCACATCTATGTTGAAGAATCCTTGGGACACAAATTCTCTGCAAAGGAATAGAAAGAACATATTTTGAGCTAGCAGTTCTAGAGAGGGGACTGAGAAGGTTGAAGGATGGGACACAACAGATAGGAAAACAGAAAGGTTGGTTCATTTCTGTCAAATTCATCACAGGTTTATTGGATGCTAATGTGGGCACTGAGTCTGGGTAGGCCTGTTCTACGTACAACAAAATACAGGTTGTCACTGGGGTCTGCTGAGAGCAAGGCTGTAAGTGTACGGGGCGCACACACCGTTGGAGCAGTGGTACTTACAGAGCAGTGCTGAAGCACAGCTAGCAGCCTGTATTTATTAGGTTAGATGCCTTATCCGAGGAGATCTTACATATATCATGGGGGTCTGTGACCTCCCAGAGAGACATCAGCTACTAACTTCACTAGGATGGCTTAGAAATGGTCCTGTAGCCCTTCATGGCCTCTCCTCTCATATGCTATTGAGAACCTATCTCACACCTGCCCTTGAAACCTCAGCCTGCTCCCTTTTGAACTCACCCTGGTCGCTCACTTAGACTTTCTAACTACACATCTGTAAAAATCCCCAGAGCCACAGCACCGTGCCTCCTCAGGAACACCTCCCATGCCAGGGAGTCTGCGGCAGCAGAAGGGCTGTGCTTTGCCACTGCTCCTGACGGCCGCTGGTACTCGGGGCTTCCCCAGCCGTCTGCCATCTCTCAGATGCTAAAGCTGTTGCAGCAGGAGCAGCCTCTGTCCCACACGCACATCCATTTTACAGCGGAGCCTCTGGTTGGAGGCAGCAGTCCATTACCTCTAAACAGAAAAATACCACTACCAAGAGAACAAAGGCTTTCAGCTGAGATTAACATTTTATTGCATAGGCGGTAGGTATCAAAGGGCTTTATGGCTCTTCTGGAGGCACTTCAGTCCAGTTGGATTAAAATCAGCACAGCTGTTCCCCAACTGGCTATAAGAATGCTTCCAGCAAGCACCACATCCTGCTGTCGCTGTCCTTCTTCTGGAGGTTGCGCCATCCACTCCGCTCAGCTCAGGCTTGCTCTTTCTCCTCCTCCCCCTCCTCCTCCTCCTCACCCGGGGGTTTGGTTCAGGCCTAGCAGCCTTCATCCCAGTGTCTTCATCCCAGTGTCCTCCCTGCACTTCCCAGCAACAACCTTCAGCACGGAACTGAAGAGCAGGGAGTGGGGCACAGGGTTACCAGTAAACAGAATGAAATTGCCCGAAGGAAGCGACGCTGTGAGGATGGGAGATGTCAGGCTCCTCTTGCTCTCCTCTCCCCTTGACATCGGGCTTGTAGCCAGCGACTCGTCACCTGCCTCGGGCTGCTCAGCAGAAGCAGCAGGGCAAGTACTGCTTTGTATGGGCCGCTCTGGAGGTGAGGTGGTGAGGACTGCACAGCCACCACCAACAAGTAATTGTTTCTGCCTCCGCAGAAAACTTTGGTAGCAATGCAGCGAAGAAGAGGGGCAGAAGACTCAGGCCTCTGAGCGCACCTGGAAGCAGGCAGTAGAGTGTGTACATTTAAAAGGGAATACACGAGAGGCCCTGTGCCCAAGAGGCCAGGACAGCAGGGTTGGATCCTGGTGGGAAGCAGTGACAGAAGGAGGGTGCAGAGTTTGTCTAAGCTTCTTTGATTGCTCTGCGATGTGCTGCATCAAATGAGACTCTTGCTGTGCTCTCGCCTGGATTTCACTCCATCTCTAGGATGCAGATGCCATCTGCAGGAGCCACTTGATCCAGCCTCCTGGAGGCCACAATAGCTGTGAAGGGAAGATTTAATTCTAGCAGCTGAAGAGGCATCGGAGGAGACTGCCTGCATCCCGAGAAGGAAGCACAACCTTGTTTGTGGCATGAGCTGCAATGGCAGGTGGCAGCAACACTGCCTCAGCCAGGGGCTGGGACAGAGACCGCTTGGCTCAGGCATGCTCCTGTTTTAGGTCATAGATTGTAGATTGCAGGTCTCTCCTGGAAAACCTTTGGGTTTCCTGCCTCCAGCAAACATGTTTGGTAGTGTTTAGACAGGAAGACTGGAGTCCCCCAGCTGTCTTCCACCCTTGAATACCTCTTGGGTTCTCCTAAATGCACAGGTCTCTGGGACTCTGACCTAATCATGACTTGAGGACCATTTTCTAACACGGATGATATGGTGTTCTTATCTCACACTAATACCCGGTCTCTACTAAAGATGGGTATGGTTTTGATTGGTCGCTAGCTTTATGAATTGGATTTTATCATGCTAAAAGCCTCACTCGCTGTGAATGAGCCAGGTCCCACTATCAGAAAACAAAATGCAGAAAGTGGCTTGTCCTGCTGTGGAGGTTTTGGCAGATGACTGAAGACTGTCAGGTGGGCATAAGCTGTCTTCATATTAGAAGCATTTACTAACAATCAGCAGTTAAAAAGAGCTTTAATTCTGTCCATACTCCCCTTGTGCACTAGGGAATTGCAGTGCCTGGTGCTGAAGGGCGCAACTTTGCAATCATTCCTGCCAACTGTCTCAGTAATAGACCAATTTTCTCTGTTGTGGGTGTATGGAATGTGTTTCCTGCTGGCGTCCCTCTCTGAAGGCATGGAGCTGTGGCTCTCCGCGGCCCGGATGTGCCTGGCAGTGGTGCCCACATTCAGCCCTCCTGGCTTTTTTCCCTCCAGCTGTGAAAAATGCATATGGTGGTACTTGCAAAATTAAGGGGCCTCCTGCAGTGAGTGAGGAGAGCAAGCGATTTGGCCCCCCAGCACGCATGGGAGCAGATGGCAGGTGAGCCCTACCTTCCTGAGAGGAAAAATACTTGTGCCCCGAGGTTTTGGGGTGAAAGCTCTGCCAGCAATGTCCAGGCTTGTGAAACTCCTGAGGTAAGAAAGCTGTCCTGTGCCTCCCTCCATAGCTTCCAGCAGCATTTAGGAGAGAAGGCAACAGATGCCATCCATTTAAAACAAGCATGTCAGTAATAACCACAGCCTGAACCAAAACAGATGTCATCTCTATGGCTGTTAAGCCTGATATTTCACAGACTGCCACAAGCACTGGACAGTGTAGCTTGAGGTTCCCCAGTTGCTTGTACTTCCTGAAATGAAGACCTCATGCTCACAACTCAGAATCCAGTTAATCTGCCAGCGGCACAGAATATCCCTTCTTCTTCCTGACATCTCTGAGAAAAGACTTTGCAAGCTTAGACTCTAATGAGCAACTAGAAAAAGAGATTTTCAGACTCCCAACAATACAGCAGGACCAACAGTACTGTAACCTGAAAATAGACATCTGCTGTTGGAATAATAAAAGTTCCGCATCTTATTCTTTTATTAAATGATCTATTTGGAAGTAAGCATGTTTACCCTGCTGAATTGCCCCTTTGGTGCTACTAAACTCTTCACAGTAAGGCTACTCTTCCAGAAACCATTTGGACTATGAAATATACTGAGCCCCAGAATTAAGTTTTGAAAAGCAGCTTCCATGATAGTTGAACCTCTCCTTATACTCAGCCTGAACTTGAGAACAATTCATGTGCTATCTGCAGATATTTATAAGAAAGCATTATCATCTGATTTACTGAGAGTCTGCTGAGTGTTTGGGAGGGACTTTTAGAGAGGTTTTAGCATTGTGTACATCTGTGTAAATGGCAGCTCTTGTAAGAGATTAAAACAAACTTTTTGACTTCCTGAGTGCCATCATTTCAGAGGAGAATTTACTGAGGCAAATGGAATTGCTATCAGTGAATCAAGTAATAAACACCAGTCTGAGATAATTAATATCCCAGGGGATGAGAAATCAAAGGAGTGTTATTTCTCAGTGGAGACTAAGCATGGGCGAGGAACTTGATTTTCAGTGTCCTTTGTGGAGCTGGCTCATGCAACACAGATCCGTTGCCACACAGTGTTAGCAGTAAATGCTTTTTCCTCTGGAATTTATTTATTTACTCCTTTTAATACTAGGGATTTTGTGTAGGGATTATTAAACAAAATGCAATTGAAAGTAAAGCTTAAATTCCTATTCTTAAGGCTACATGAAGATACTGCAATACAAACAAATTACAAAAGCTAAGATATATCTCAAACCATATGGTATCAAAACTAAATATTCAGACGGGTTCTTGCGGAAACATTCAACCTGCATACGTGTCAGGAAGCTACATTCTTTGTTCGTTTACAGCTAACCTTATTCCTGCAAGTTTGCTGCTGCAGCACAAAGCATGGGAACATGCCATACATATACATATACATATACATATACATATATATATATATATTTCTTACAGGCTGTCCAATAAAAATTGTATAAACCTTTTTTTTACTTTTTGTTACTAAAAATATGCTAACGTCAAAAGAGCTTTATGGTCCTATTAATGAGCTGCCCCAAGCTACAGCTTCGACACAGACTGTGCATAGATTTCTCTGTGTTCTACCCATCTCTGTACATTTACTTCTGCGTTTTAGACTCCTGATTGATTGGTCTGACCTCAATTTCTTAAATATCCTACACGGGTTTCTCAAGTTTTCATTCTTAAACTCCTACATTCTCACATATGGAAAATAAACGTCAGTTGTTCTGGTTTTCAATCTACTACAGCTAGATATGGAAATGAAACATTATGCTCTTCCCCTAAATATCCCTTACTGCTTTAGACAGGAGAACTGTGTAAGGTTTACTGCATTCAAGCTCTAAATACAGCAGTCACATGAAGCCTGTATGTAGCCAGGATTAAAAGAGATTTGATTCAAAGGCCTGTACTTGAAACTGCTGGACTGATCTGCTTCTCCTGCAGGAGAGGCATGGTGTGGCTGCTTCATGGCTGCTCCTGCTATTGCCTTTCATCTAGCTTTGTAGAAGGGGGAGACAGGCACAACCAGAAAAGCGTCTTGCATTTCACTGGGTTTTCTCTTTCTTAGCACAGTCTCTCCATGCTAAGAAAGCCTCTCCTACTATGGGACACAGACCTGAAAGCATTATTTAGCTCAGCTTTTTCTGCAACAAAACTGCATTATCTGTTTGAAGGTTGAAATACGGTGAAGGACAGTGCTGAAATTCTGTGTGCACCTTTTGCACAAGTAGCACAAAGTGCTTCCTTCTATGTGCATTCTTCTTCTTCAGTAAGACATTTCCATTTAGCCTGCTTCTGTCAGCTCCAGTTAGCTATAAACCAGAAGTATCTATCCCCATTTTTCTTCTGGGCAAGCCCTTCCTTGAATTTGGCTTATTTTGGGATGTTAGACTCCAGCTGGGAAATGGAGAAAACATTCTGGAAACTGCAAAAACACCTTTCTTTTTAGACGGTCGTATAACACCTTAAAGGACACCCTGATTCTCAAAGAATCACACAAAATGCAGAACAGTGGGGTAACCCAACTGCTACTAAGCAAAGAGAAAGAAAGAAATCAGTACAAATTAAGACCAAACACCAAGTGGTCAAACATTGTGTTAAATCAAAATATATATGGGATTTGCTGTCCAAAAATCTATCTGATTTGATGGATTTGATGTTCCTTTCATGTGAGAAAGGAACTTAAAAACTAAGCATTTGATAATAAAGGATTTAGCATGTGAACAAGAAATAGAGCAAAGTCAGACTTCAGCCAACAGTGGAAGAAAAACAGAAGTCATTTTGCCACTGGCACCCTGTAGACTCAGCCCTGTGAGACTAGAAGTTTCCTTCAGAAAGGAAAACAAGTGGGTCAGCGATGGTGCAGAGCATCCCTGGAGATGCGTCTTATCTGAATTTGTCAAGAGACAAAGCTGCCATCGTTTGTCTGCCAACGCTTCATCTGCCCCTCATGTCCCTGCTAGCACTGCTCCCCGAGGCTCCTGCCCATGTCCCCATCCCCAGGAGCAAGCGCGTGGCCAGCACATGTCACAGCCGGGGAGCAGAGGGCGGCCAGCTGCCCTTTGTGCCAAGGAACAAGGCTGCAGCCCTCCCTGTTTGAGCTTTTAATGAAAAATGACTGCACTGATCCAACAAGGGCAAAAGCTATAAACAAGATGCCGCACATAAACAATCAGTCTGAAGAACCAGACAGCTTTTGGCATCATGAACTTGCTTTATGGAGCGGAATTGGCGGAGCTCCCTTGGGCAGACGTCTCAGCCAGATCCTCCACCATTTTCCCTCCTGCTGCTCAGGGCCTGCCCCTGCTCCCTCAGCGATAATGCAGACAGCGCTGCGACCTGGGACAGGCAAAAGGATGCCAGAATCACGGTTCCTTGGATGACTTTGAATAAAACTTTTGCAGTCAGGACGTCAGTGTCAGTTTAGGTAAAAAGGGATGCAGACAAAAGGCAGTTCGGAATCACTTTGAGGCCGAGTCACAGAATCTCCCCGGCAGCCTTCCTGGGTGCCTGAGCCTGGGGGCAGCCTGTCAGGGGGATTCGTGCCCCGGCGCTGCCTGGGCCTCGCGGCCGGGAGAAACCAGCATTGGCGGATGGGGCCCCACTGTGCTGCGACCTCAGGCACCAGCACCGTTGAAGTGAAGATCAAGACAGAAATATTCCACCCCCCAGCTACGAAGGAAGATCGTAATTTGAAAGCAAGGAGAGAAGGAAGGTATGGAAGGAAGAAAACCTCCGAAGGTAGCATCAGAGGGCGGAGTGGCTGCACATCGCGCCTGCCTTTGCAGGGCGGGCTGGGGGAGTGCCTGTGTTCTGCGAGATGTGTTAGTTTGCAGGAACGTGTCAGAACGGTTTGTCATGTCACTTTATTAAAGAATAGGGATGAAAATAACGTGACATCGCTTGCTTTTGGCATGATTTCACGAGTAACGGTGAAATGTATAGTTCCACAAATTTTGGGGACGTTCTCATTGCTGTTTCCTTTCTGCCTTTGTCCCTGCGGCCGTCAGCCGTCAGCCCTCGGCCGTTAGCCGCCTGCCGTCAGGGCGAGGCCGAGGCTGAGGCTGAGGCTGAGGCTGAGGCCGGGCCCCGCCCCGCGCCGTGCCACCGCCCAGGGCGGTGGCCGGTGAGCAGCCCCGCCCCGCCCCGCCCCGCCCCGCCCCCGCCCCCGGCCCCGGCCCGCCGGGTCCCGCGAGAGCTCGCTGCCCGCCCTCCCCTTTCCCTTCACTTCCCCGCTTCCGCCCTTTCCGCGACATCTCGCGAGATCCCGCGCCCGTGTCCCTGCAGCGCCGCGGCGGCTCTCGCGAGCGGCAGGCGGCCGGGCGGGGCGGGGCGCGGCGTAGTCTCGCGAGAGCCGTGCGGCCCCGCCCGGGCCCGCTCCCCCCGGCGCCCCGCTTCCCCCGCCGCGCTAATATGGTCGCCGGCGATGGACCCTGCCAGGCCAGGTCAGTGCGGGCGGCGCGGCGCCGACACGGCCGCGCCCCGGGATCGGCCTCGCCTTGGCCCTCCGCACCGGCGGCGCGGGACCGAGCGCGGGGCTGCGCGGCTCCTCAGCTCCTCGGCCGGGCCGCGCCGCGCCGC
>CM021774.1:7927762-7960817 GCA_011076525.1 Nettapus auritus
GGCGGCGGTGCCCGGGTTAGCGGGGCCGCTTTGGTGCTCGGCTTCTGCCGGCTGCGGGCGGCGCCTGCCCCGCGGCGGGCGTGGGGCTGCGGCGAGCCCCGGGAGCGGCACACAAAGGGCCGGCGGCGGGCCCGGCGCTGAGAGCTGGTGCCCCCGGGAGCAGCCCGGTCACCTAAAACCTTCCCCCTCCCTGCTCGTGATCCGGATTTTAATTCCTGACGCTCTCGCCGTATGCAATCCTCGGGGCTCGGTGGAATGGCCGTGGTGCGGTCCCTGCGGTTCGCTAAGGACTGAACAAACGCAGCCCTTCTGGGAACCCCCGGTCTTCTCCAGGAGGTGTTTTTCTCCTCACTTAACATCTGTCAGGAGGTTACTTCTGGCTCTTGCTTGCCTGTCATTAGCCAAGCACTCAGTGATTTACATTTTGTAGTATATCTCTTATCTGAGTTGGCAAGGTGCGTTTATTCTGTCCTGTAGATGGTAAACTGAGACAATAAAGGTCAAACGTGCGTTTAGGCCTCCGACTCTGCTGATGACTCGCGTGACCTGTACGTACCTAGTAATACTAAAATTCATGTTAGTCACACATCTCCATCATCAAGTGTCCTAACCCACTTAGAAGCTTTTCCATTCATGATTTACTTACAGTCCTAGAAGAACAACGTTTTTTGGTAAAACTAGAAGCAAAAATCCGGCCTTCTGTCAGTTTTCAAGCCTTCTATTCTTTAATATCTGCAACTTTTTTTTTTTTTTTTTTCTTTCTCCAGGAAGCCCTTACCAGCCCGTAATTGAAGCATTAACAAACTATCCACAAAAGAGGTTCTACAATGTCTCGAAGCTTGGAGGCACCAAGTATGGTAATGATGACTTTTAACAGTTGGCAATTAGGACAGTACCAGTAGTAAACATGCACCACTTACTGCTGTAAAGCGTTAGGAGATGCAATCATGAATATGTGGGCTCTTAATAGGTGTATTTGAAAGCTTATAATTTTCTACTCTATTATTGCTTTGTGAAGCTGATTAATAGCTCAGGGCAGGGGGAATAATATTTCATGCAGCTTTTATCATCAAAGGAGAAAGTGCAGCAGGTATCACCAGAGTCTTGCTCTAATGCTACAGATCCAAATAATTTATCTTTTGTTAAAAATGAAGTAACTGAGAACTGGAGTGTAGTGCTTCCAAAAAACTTTTTTTTTTTTTAACTACAATTTTGTCTTGTTTGTTGGAATGCTAATTTCACCTTAACGGCATCTTCAGATAGTGGATAACTGTGTTTACTGTAACATAGCTTTTATTGCAGTTGCTACGGAAGGATGAGTTCTGGTGGTGTACAAACAAATGCTTAATCCCAGCATGTCATTAGTATGCTATGTGTCACTAAGTGGTATGTGCCAAAAAGGTTTTTATTTGGCGTCTGTCTGGTTGCCTCCTGAAAAATAGAAAGCGTTTGTGTGTGTGATGGGGGGAGGGATAGAGCTGCAGATGGGGAGAGCTATAGATCACTGTCAGCTGGAATAGGTTTTCCTCTTGCAGATAATCAAAGCATACTTCCATTATATTTTTAGCTTTCATGTTGAACTCATAAAATACTTGTATATATTATTAGCGTTTTTTTGCATTTTTTTTTAGTTGTACTTTTTTTAAGGCTGTGTTTCTTAACTAAAAAATTACCAGTGGATATTTCACTCTAAACCCGTATTTGACAGCAGCAATTACTTGCCTGTCCTTAGAAGGAAAGAGAGGGGAGATCTTTCCAGGGCAACAATGGCTGCTGCAAATTTTGTGCAACAGCTTTGTGCTCTTGCAAATTTCTACTAATGTAATGCTGAAGTTAATCTTTCAGATAAGCACGTGAGAAGGAGATAGAATGCTGCTGTTCGTGGCTTTGTCTGAGAAGCAGCAGTAGGGTGGTAGCAACAAAGCCAGTCAGTTCTGCTCTAGTTTTTCTAAGGTCCTTGTGGCTGGAGTGAGAATTTAAACAGAAGATACTGCTTTCTGTCTGGATGACCGCGTAAAGCTTGGAGCAGCAGTGGAAGTAGCTGGAGAAATTCAGAGAAGTAATGTAAACAGAATAGGATGAGAAGGCCTTTCTCTTCCCATGGAGACTGATGTGCAGAAGTAGGAGGCTTCATGTTAATTGCATATTGAAAGGATTTAAGTGCAGTGTGGGACAACACTAATAAATCCATTATCTGGAATTGTTCGTTGCATTTGTTGCTAGAACATTAATTTTGGCTACTGTTTGTTTGTCCTCTGCCTTGGGGCATCTAACTATAATCTGACAATAAGTTAATCAGATTTCTAATGTAAATGTTAATTGAATTATTTGCCAATTTTCTAAGAAGAAACCAATTTTTCTAGTGTTGAAGACATTAATCGGTTATGGGTAAAATGGTAGCTATGAAGACCTCAGAATGATGTAGGACAGAAGGGACATCTGGAGATCTAGGCCCATGTCCCTGCTGGCACTAGGGCTAACTGGGAGAGCCTTTCGCACTTGAGCTCCACCAGTCTGCGGGGATGGAGATTCCACTGCCTCTCTTGACCCTGTGCTTTGCCGTCCTCCCTGTCACATCTTCTCCATATCCTATCACTGTATCCATTCCTGCACCTTCTGGCTTTTTTGTGCTTTCCCTGGGCACTCTCAGAGTCAGACTTCACCTTCTCTGCAGTTCCTGTTAGGCTGTAGAAGAGTGCAGCTGGTTCTCTTTGCTTTCTCCTCTCAGAGTGAGCAAACCGGGTCTTGCACCTGTTCCTGTGTGACAGGAGCTGCAGCCCCAGAACAGCCCCAGGAGGCTCTTCTCTGGCTGTGCTTTGGTTTGTTGAGATCTGCCCCGTCCTCAGAGGCCCGAAGCTACACACAGTATTGCAGACAGGACCTTACCACTGTCTAGTGGGGAGAAGTAATCCCCCCGTGGCAGCTGGCTGCTACCTGGCCCAACGTGCAGTTAGTTCTTGCTGCGAGGGTGCCCTGCTTATTGGTTGTAAGCCAGGAAAAAGCAAAGCAGGTTGGTTCTGGTTACTTGGCTTTTAAATGAAGTGGTGGCTTTACAGCTGCTTCAGAATAGGTTTGGTGACACTTCGATATTATTTTGATTGACTTGTCTAATTAGACAAGAGTAGATACCTGAGAAAGATGCATGATGAGAACAGAACAAATCCCGTATTGGTAGACTGTGGATGAACTTCTGGACTGGGTTGAGACCACCAAATCTTAACTCTTGGCTAAAGCCTGAAAGTAACTGTTTAACCCTCTTCTTCCAACTATTTAATATTTCTCACTGTTACCAAGTCATTTGTTTCCTTGAATTATACTGAAAAGAACAGTATATGGAGGAAAATGTGAATTCATCTTTTTGTTGTTGTTTGCAGGGAGTAGTGACACATGCTTTTTTTCTCCTTCCGCTTTTTTCATTCTCATTTCCAGTTCCCTGAACTGTACCATGTGAGAAAGTTGTTTCTTTCAATACCTTAATCCAGATCAGAAACAAAGTAACTGAAGTGGTAGTTAGTGAAATGTTATCCCTAATGTTTTATGAAACATTTATTTTTATGGCAGGTGTCAGAATGGTTTCTGTTTGCATATTGCTGTTTATCAGAGACAAAGAAAATGATGTGACATTAGTTGCTTTTGGCTTGATATCTCAAGTAATGATGAAATTTGCAGTTCAGAGATAGCTTTGGCATATTCTCATTGCTGTTGCCTGTTGCCCATTCTGTTTGGTGATCCTGTCTCTAGATGCCTTGCACACATCTCCTGCTGGCATAGCATACCTCTTCAGTGTCACTGACTTAACACAGCGCAGTCAGGACATTGGTATCTTCTGTTCATATTCCATATGATAATTCCTCTTCTGCAAGGTACGCACTCTGCAGCTCGCCATTCCACATCTTGTAACCAAGATCAAACCCAAAAGCTACTGAGCAGTTGGGTTCATATAGCTCTCATCCTTCTAATCCCAAGCAAAGTGGACCTATTTAGAAGTGTGAAATTGTAACTTAGCAAAACACAGAAGCTTGAGGCTGTTGCGCTAACTAAGTCACTTTCCTTACCCTAGATGTTCTGCCTTATTCTATACGAGTGTTGTTTGAATCCAGTATCCGTAACTGTGATGGCTTCTTAGTGAAAGAAACAGATGCTATGAACATTTTAGACTGGAAGACAAAACAGAATAATGTTGAAGTGCCCTTCTGTCCTGCCAGAGTTGTTCTTCAAGATTTTACGTAAGTGGAGTGTGTGCTTACATGTGTGCATGAAATACTGTGAAGTATCTGTGTAAACTCACCGCGTAGTAGGTGTACTTCAACTTGAAAATAGAAGTAGCAGCTAGCCTTTTGGTACTGAAATAGCTCTTTCTAAATAGCTCATGCACTGCTGCTGCTGTTCAGCAGATAAAACATAATTGCATGTGATGGAAGAATAGGAGTCGTTTGTATGCTACCCTGGTTTTAGCGCGGGTTGGTGAGGACAAAGATGTTGGCCTACAAGGAACGCTTTACAGGCTAAGTGCCAAAACACAGATGGAAGTGACAGCATTTTGACTGTAGCCAGATGGCTGGCAGTTCATTGAAATACATAGTTTGTGCTTGAGACAACTGGAGATAACTATTGCTTGCTCCACAAGAATACGTAACCCAGTTCAAAGCATGAATAATAGATATTTAATAAGTCTCTTAATATATTAACTTTCTGTGATTTGAGTATGGCCTAGCTGAAAGGACAGTCCTTCAGCAACTTGCAAATATTAAATGCAGGATGTCTTGGTGAATCACTGAGTGTTTATGAAGAAGTGAGGGAATTAAAAAAAATAATAAAAAAAGAATTAAAAGAATTGTGATAATAATAATAAAAAAGTAATTTCTTTTTAAAAAGCAAAACTAAGAAGACTGATGTAATACTGTGTTCTCCCTTCAGTTTTGTACTTCAGCTACTCTTACCTGGGTAATAACAAGGGTATCAGCTTCTATAAAATGCTGAGCTTCAGAGATGACTGGCTCTGTGAGAACAGTAATACATGCTAAAGTATGAAAATGTATAGCGTGAGCATTGTTTGCAATACAAGATTTTATAAGGTAATAAGCATCTGAAAATGGTGTACATCACACTTCAGAAGCACAGCAGGACAAAAGAGCAAATATAATTATTTTCTTTAAGGTGTTCCTATGCTTTTTGGTACGTTAAAGCATGCTGTTTGTTGTTGTGAATTAGTACCAATTCCGTTAAATTATAAAAATATTTGGACTTTAAAACTTAGAGAATTTAAAAACAGGGTTATATTGTCTGAAACAACTCAAATAGGTAGATAAAGATTTAGAAAGAAACTTCTTATATTTTAGAGCATTAATGTCTGATGTTACTATACTACTTTATTTTTTCTTCTCTTAGTGGAATTCCAGCCATGGTGGATTTTGCTGCCATGAGGGAAGCGGTGAGAAATGCTGGAGGAGATCCTGTGAAAGTCAATCCTGCCTGCCCAACTGATCTCACTGTTGACCATTCTCTGCAGATTGATTTCAGCAAATGGTAACACCTTATTTTTTTGAGGAAATAGATGCTTCTATCTGATACTGAACTGTGGGTTCACTCTGGTCTTTGTATTGTCCCATTCCATTAAATCACTTGTCGTGTCTGGATCCCTGGAAGTAGACTTGATGGTACCTGAAAGAGGACCAGATAAAAGTAGAAAAAAATAATACTTTAGGAGGAGAGAGAGAATGATTCTAAGGGGTTATAGATGGAGCTGACAGAATACAAATTCTGGGCAGGAGATTGCTGAAGTAAACTGGATCTGTCATGGTTTCCAGAAGATAATGTCTCAAGAATGTGGTAGAGTATTTGTCATTTTTACTTTGCCCTGTTCTTACTGATAAAACTTTTTGGAAGGTTAATATAATTTTAAGTCCCTTGTCACAGCTCTGGACAAATGGCTTTGCAGTCAGATGTATTGAAGGGCTGTAATTTCAGCTCGTAAGTTACAACTGAGACTTTATATAGGTCTTAATTTTTCTACAGATGAAAAATGGTTGTATAGATTTGGGGGAAGAGTGTACTCGGAGTCTGGAAAAGTATTAGGACTAGAAAACTGTCAGCCTGGTTTTCTTCTGACACACGCTGATGTGATGAAAACAGCCTGGGGCTGCCTCGTGCTAGAAACATAATGCTGCAGAAAGGGAAAACTTGAATTTCATTCAGTGTATGCTGAAGTTCCCTTCTAATGCAGCTCCCCTTCATCACGGAGCCTTCCCAAAGGTGTGCAGAACTGTGAATTGCTTGTTCTTTGCTCCAGGCTTTTTCCCCGGGATTTTTAGAATTCACAAACTGGGTATGGATATGAGTCATAATTCTGTAAACCTTCCAAGTGCGTACAGGGTTCCAATTTGGTTAATATCTGAGGAGAGTGGAAAGCATGTTGCATATGCAGTTTCAGTCCTGTGGTCTGTCTTCTCGTGTCTGAAGAGACAGTGGACTCAATTACATTTGGGCTAGCCTGGAATTATCAGCAGCACCAAGTATTGACGAGAGGTCTCAATGTGCTGCTTTGTAATGATAAATCGGGTTTCTGTAGTTTCACTTCTGGAAAGCTTACAGGAACTCAGCAGCTGCTGGCCTGTGATAAGAAACCCTTCCCTGCAGGATGGTTTGTGCTGCTTTTTACAGCTTCTATCTCCTGCTGATCAGAGGCTCATGGACTACGTTGGGATTTAGACAAGGTATCCTCTAAGGCCATGCAGTATTCTGCAGTTAGATAACTACCTATCTTTCTGTGTTAAAGCTGCAGAAAGCAGTGGCTTTACAAATCAATGATTTACTAAATAATCATATGTAAGAAGTCATCCATCTTTCACGACTGGTTTCTTGACTCTCATGGGGAAACGGAATATCCAACAAATAGTAGGTAGTGTGCCATATGGACTTTATTTTTAAAAAAGCATGGCTTTTGTCTTCTGCCAGAGTTGATTAGAGCATAAAATGTACCTGAGCTTTTGAGAATTTGTATCAAAAGCTTAATTAAATAGTAAGATAAATTTCTTTACTTGAAAAGGCTTTGCCATCTTCCTTAATGGATTGTCTGGAACAAGCATAGCACTACTGTAGACTAAGAAACATGCTTTAGAATAAGAAACATGCCAGTCCACTGCTTGCATGGGGCGCTGCCCACCCATTCCAAGTGTAATGCCCTAAGTTTAGCCTTTGGAACATGTTCTTTTTTTAAACATGATCTTTCAAGAACGAATTGATGGAGTTACTTGTCTGGTGTTAATCTTTAAGGAAATTCATTGAAGTTCACTTAGTGATCACCCCTCTATACTAGTTAAGTGAGCTTAAGTGGTTAGGAACCAAACAAACCTCATGTTTAAATGATTCTGCTATTTTTTTATTACAGTGCAATACAGAATACTCCAAATCCTGGAGGTGGTGAGTCACAGAAGCCAGCGGCAAAGCTTTCTCCGCTTAAAATACAGCCTCGGAAGTTACCTTGCAGGGGTCAGACTGGCTGCAAGGGGCCATGTAGTGCTGGAGATTCGAGTCGCAACTCAGGACAGTTTTCTGCGCAGATTGAAAACACGCCTATCCTCTGTCCTTTTCACCTTCAGCCGGTGCCTGAGTATGAAAACTTCCTATTTTAATTATTTGCATCTTTCTGTGTTAAGTACTGCCTGGGACAGTTTAGAGAGACTCATTTTTCTAAACATACTTCTGTACTTCTAGTCACACATTCTGTAGACTGGTTTCAGCATCCAGAAGGTCTGATGTAGCAGGTTTCAGTTAGTCTAAATTACTCTAATTAGTCTAAAATTTTTAGAGGATTTCAGTAAACAGGGCAGATGGCCATTTGTGTGACTCATGACTGTCATTTTAAATGACATTTTGAGACTTACCTCCTTTCCTTACAATGACAACAAAGCACAGGAACAATCCTGTGTAAGTTAGAAAGTAAATGTCAATGAAACATTGTTTCATGGCTCAAAGTAAATTTTCATTTCCCTATGGGAGCTTTGCAGGAGTTTCTGGCTTTCAGCCTACATATTCGTTTTCTCTCTGTAGTCTCGCAGTCTGTCACTGAGTTGAAAGTTAGCATACATCCTGCCTTTGTGTAATGGCACAGAGGAACCTCATCTGTTTGTCTTTGCCAGATTTTCAATATTAACAGATCATTGTGTACCGTTCCATCTATGACAATTACATGTAATCATCCTTCTTTCAGCTGCCACCTCTTTTCTCTGATAGACTATTCAGATGTCTATCTCCTTGTGCCTGACAGGTGTAGAAGTTAAAAGCTGATTGTCTTTGTTATTTTATAGATATGCAAATGTTCCTGCTCAGTGCAGGTGCAGTAATACAGAGTTAGTGATGTTTTCGGCAATATTGATGTTCCTGGCAGGAAACCAGCAGTAGCATTTGTCAAGCTGAAGGTTGAATGATGACTGTCCCTAAGGGCTTTGCAAAACAATATACCTGCTAACCTTCTGACACCGCGAAGAAGAAAGGAGGAAGGGTCACGGTGTAAAACCAGCCTCTGGAGAACTGAGGATTTTTTTTCCTCCCTGGTGTAAAACAAATGTATTCCTTCCTTGTCCACCTTCTCAAAGCAGAGGTTATTGCTCTTAAGTTGTGGGTTATTCCATAATGAATAACAGTATCTTAATATAACTTATAAAAGATAGTTAATGTTAAGAGACTGTACTAATGAGTAATTGTGAATAAAAAGTAGTGCCATAGAGGAAAAATGTATGGATATGGAGGATAGTTACAATCTCTTAATGTTCTACCCAGTTCATAAAGGGCTAGTACTGAACATGGAGGGTGTTTTCCATGTGAACTGGTGAACACCTTGATTCTTTACGATAGTTGAAATTTGAGGTATGCAACTCAACAGAACGTTAATTAGAAGGATTCCTTACACTGTAGTACATGCTGGGAATAGATCTTATTTTTTGAGATTAAATGCTTGAGGCAAACTACACCAAAAAATAAATCTCTTCTTGGCACAGATTAAACCAGTTATTTTTGACTGTTTACAGAAAGTTTGCTGTAAGGAAGGAATTACCTTTGTTTTAATAAACCACTTCAAATTTTGCTGCAGGCTTAAACGAGTCTTCTGTCAAACAAGCAAAAATAACTTGTTCTTTTGTACTTTGAAATTATGATAGTGCTTGTAAATTTACTATCGTTCTAGGCCTGAGACAGTATTGAAAAATCAAGAGATGGAATTCGGCAGAAATAGAGAGAGACTTCAATTTTTTAAGGTATGTCTGTGAACTTGCGGGCTTTGCATGGTGTGTGTTTTGGTTGTTTTGAGATCTTGCTCTGTTCTCTGCTGGTGTTCAGACATTTGGAAATGTCAGACACTAATTAAATCTGAATTTAATATGTGAACAGAAAATTAGCTAATAGCAGGTTTATGGCTTGAAATTTAAAATTGTTTAAAATTGTTAAACTGCACAGGTTCTAAATGTAGGTGTCACTTAAAGGGGGTAAAATATTTCTAATTCTGATTTGAAAAAGTTCACTATTTGATTGGTCTTGCAAATGTGAAGGTAATGGACAAAGCAGATATTTACAAAGCATTAGTCTTTTAAATGTGTTTTAATGAGCTCTGTGCTGTAGGTCTCAATGAGCTTTTGAATAAAAGGTTGGTTTATCCCTATTCGTGTTGAAAATCTTATGGAAGTTAGAAGTGTTAAACAGAAGCTGGTATTGAGGCATTGCAACTCTTCAGCTAGGCAGCCGTGCTAGTAGACATTGTGTTTAATACAAGTCTTCTGTGGCATCAGCATCTTCTTAGTCACGGATCTGCAGGATTGGTATTTGATCCACATCTACTAATGTTGTTTATGAATTCAATGCAGTAATCCAAATATATTTTCATATAAGGAAACTAGGGTATTTCTTTCAGAAAAGCTGCAGATTAGCTTGAATATTATTGAAAAGGGGAAACTGCCAAGCTGAATTTTGTTACAAGTCTCCATGGCAGTTTCTTTTGTATCTAGCATGCTGAGTTTATATGTAGCAAGACACTTTTCTAAATTGCCTGTTCAGTATTATACAGAGATGTAAAACCTGAACTGCAATCTGCTATAAATATTAATGGTTAGGTTCTGTTGTCCAAATATTAGTCTTAGCTGTGCTTGAAAATTAGTTGCATGAACTGGAAGTTAAGACTTTTGCCCAAAGCCCTGCTTTGGGAAGGTAGGTATGAATTATTGATGCAGCCTTTAACAGGAATTGAATGAATCGATTCAATTGCTAATCATTAAGAATGTGTAGAATCCAGGGGGCTCATATAACTCATTGACAGATGAGCACAAGCCACTTAGATAAGCAGTAAGTACTGTTATATTGTGTATTAGCTTTGTTATTTTAGTTGTGTTCTAGTGAGAACTGAATAAGCCCTTGGGAAAAAAAAAAATCTTCTTTCTCATTTTGTAAAAATCACAGTGGAGTTCAAAGGTTTTCAAGAATACTTCCATAATTCCACCGGAGACTGGAATGGCGCACCAAGTTAACTTGGAGTATCTGTCAAGAGTTGTTTTTGAAGTTAAAGATTTCCTATATCCAGATAGTGTGGTTGGCACAGATTCTCACATGACCATGGTAAATGGCTTGGGTATCTTGGGCTGGGGTAAGTATGCTAAGAGTAACTTGATAGCACTTTGAAAGGTGTACTAAACTGTTCCCTACTGAATATTTCTGTCTCAAGCATAACAAACTATCTTAAATTGTTCTTCAAAATGTTTTTTGTTTAATAGTAATCTCAGCTAGTATGTCTTATCATCAAGAAACAACTTGATGTAATTTAAAAAGAAAATAGCCAAAAAACTGTTGATATTGAAGTGCTTTTTGGACATACAGTAAAAAATCTAGAGGAAGGTTTCCTTCCACATGGGAAATAAATTAAGATGCAGAGTATTTTCTATTAGGTTGTGAAGTCCAGCAACTTCAGCAGTAGTCTTGCTCAATGTCTTTCATGTACAAATGTTTAATACAAAATATCTGCGTTTCTTGCTGTAGCCTTTAAGCTTAGCAGGAAGAGCCTTATTAGATTTTTAGAACTTAAAAATATTTAGTCTGTTACTTAAACTGATGAAAACCAACATAATATTCACCTTCCAGGTGTTGGGGGGATTGAAACAGAAGCAGTGATGCTGGGGATGCCAGTTACTCTCACTCTGCCAGAGGTGGTTGGGTGCGAACTGACAGGCGCAGCCAGCCCACTTGCTACATCCATAGATATTGTTCTGAGCATTACAAAGGTAAGAGTTCAGTGCTTTCTCAAAACAAGTAAAATATGTTGTGAGTTCCACCATGGGAGAAGTTTAGAAGTAAATTAAATGCTGGGAGTATTTCTGGTATACCTTTAAACATTCTGGAGTGGTTTTCAGCTGTAGTGATTTATTTATAAGTCCTTTAAAAAAAAAAAAAAGTTTGTACAGGATAGAGGAACACAGAGAAGCCTTAATTCCCTTTTTTCTTCTGTTTACAGCAAGTAGGCTTCTTCTCTAGCTCAAACTTATTCTGGATACCTTTTTTGTTCTAAAATCCTGCTAGACATAAGGCCAATCTATAGTATTAATCTGGTATAACTGAAGAATGAATTTTCTGAAGCCAGGGTTTTGCCAGGGTGGCACAAACTATCCTGATTTAGTAGGTGAAAAGCTAGTATCAAAGCATTTAAAAACTTTGATTGCTGTGAAAATATATTCTGGCATAACACTTTGAGAAGCATCTGTATGTTCTTGACTAGGAAATCTGAAGAACTCTGCTGTGAATGGAGGTGTGCGTAATCATGTCAGGTTCCAGTCTAGACTTGAGAACTCAGTATCTTAACGGGGTTGGGAGTATCTTTATTTTTTTTGCATATGTGGGACTTGTTTTATTTCAGACGTTAATGACTTGCTAATTGCATACTGTTGCAAGAGGTGTTGCTTACATTATCTCTTGAGATAACAAATGTTGTTGTGTGTTCTTTTAAACAGCATCTTAGGCAAGCTGATGTTGCTGGAAAATTTGTTGAGTTCTTTGGGAGTGGCGTTTCCCAGCTGTCTGTAGCAGACCGAACCACGATAGCAAATATGTGTCCTGAATATGGTGCTATTCTGAGCTTTTTCCCTGTTGATAATGTGACATTGAAGCACTTAAAGCATACAGGTAAAGATGAAATTCCAGGTACTGGTTCATAGTAATAGAGTTTCAGATGTGTTAATGCACTTGCAGAAAACTCCATACTTAGTGGTCTTCTGCAGAGTTCCGTCTTGGATTTAACATACAAAATCCTGCCATACAATTACGATCTCTGTAGTGGGATATACTAGGCTAAAATTTCTATCCTGTAGAATCTCATGACCTATTTTGTCTCCATGTATTCCCCATATATAAGTGAGGCTGTAACTTCTGTACATAGAACACTGGGGCGTGGAAAACTGACTTATCCTTGAGGTTTGCATCCAGTCTGGTTCATTTATCTGATAGCTGATTTATTAACATTGCGTTGTTTTTGGTGAACTGTTTTTTCACGTTCAGAATTCTTGTTTTTGAAAGCACGTGTAAAATTCAAAGTACAAGAAAATTCTCATTTATATTTTCAAGAATATATGGAATATAGAATGGCTTGGGTTGGAAGGGACATCTATATATGGAATTAATCCCTTAGCCACCTGTAGAATCCTTACGACATCAACGTCTAAAATACTTCTTAAGAAGTGAAACAGCAAAAACCCCACATGTTTCTGACTTTCACAGTGATTTTTTTTCCTTTGAAAAGCATTATTTCAATGACATTTTAAGCTAAGGTAGAAGGATGTCCATTCCTTATCAACCTAGAGCAAATACAGAAAGCCACAGGGTAACAAATAGCAAAAGCTCATTAACATTAGTAAGACTCTCTGAAACTGAAGTCTGTTGTTTTTAAGTACTAGTTATTTTTTTTTTAATACCAAATATGCTTTGTCTGGTCAGCACAGAGCAAACAAAACATTTTCTAACCGTGGCCAGTAATATGAGATCTTATCAGCTAAACACATGATCTGTCTTAAGCCTCAATAGAGGGGGGGAAAAAAATTCATGGACTTAAGGGAAAAATCTGTAAGTTTAGAGCTACAATTGCTGGTGTTGAGACAGCTTGTTTTGTTCCATGATCTAAGAGGGAAAGTTAAATGAATTTGAAAACAAAGAATAAACAAAATGTGTTTTAATTCATATGTCATTCTTGCTAGCTCCTAGATGGTGTGTTACAGAAGTGGTGTGCCTTGGAAAAAGGACTACTTTGGGATGATCGAGAATAATTTTTGATTGAAATAGTCTCAATTTCTGATAGCTGTGTTTTGTTTTTATTTATTTGACTTTCTCATGTTTGTATTTACTTAGGTTTTGACAAGGCCAAGCTTGAAGTCATGGAAGCATATCTTAAAGCTGTGAAGTTATTTAGAAATGATGAGAGTTCTTCCAGAGAACCCGAGTATTCCCAGGTATGCTTGAAATGACTTGTTTTCTGTACTTTTGTTTCTCATAACAAGTAACAGCTGCTGATTTAAGTGTCTCCTGCTGTAACTTGTATTGCTTTAATGAAGTTGTGTTTAACTCACAATTTTAAACAGGGCATGTTTGCAAAATTAGGGTGAGGATAGGAGAAAGGGGAAATAACGTTCATTTCAACTAAGAGGTATGTATTTTAATTCCTATAACTCCCAAGTTAATTGTACAAGTCTTAGGGATGGTAGAAAGTTAGGGGATAATGTTTAAAGCAGTTTGAAGAAGAACCTTTTAAGGTTTGGCTAGACAACATGTTTTTACCCCAAGAGGTTGGACCAGATGATCTCAGAGGTCCCTTCTAACCTAGGCTATGATTTTGTGATTTCTATGATTTTGTGATTGATAGCCTTGTACAATGAACCATCTTGAAAATGGAAGGCTAGAGTTTTAATGTCTCAGAACACTGGTATTTTAAACAATGTGTCCTGGGTGTTTCAAAGGAGTATATTAAGTAATGTGGAGCTGGGATTTATTAATGCATGCTTTTTTCTTTCTTTTTCAGATAGTGCAAATTAGTTTAAGTTCTATAATTCCATATGTCAGTGGCCCCAAGAGATCCCAAGATAGAGTGGCTGTTAATAACATGAAAAGTGACTTCCAAGCCTGCTTAAATGAAAAGGTTTGTACAACTGATGTACTCTTTGAAAGGTACTATAATCCACACAAGTAAATGTTATTTATTCCTTGCACACCTGCTGAGCCCTAGTTATTACTATGTGAACAGATAATCTAAAGATATTAATTTATTGCTTGACAAACGCCCCTAGGGTAGTAGCTGCTAAATCGTAGGCATGCTTATCATGAGCATGATATTCAAAAATCCTTAGTCTGACAATTTAGACCGTACAAAGGGAAACTTTAGTAATGAGTAGTGTAAGCCTGGGAAGTGTTCTATTTTCCATTTTTTTTTTTAAACAGCTGCTTTTTACTTAATTTCCTAAACAGAATTACAAGAAGAAAAAGTCCAAAGTCCATTTTGTGTTACAGGAGATGCAGAAAGACTTTCAACATCTGAAGCTACCTAGTGGTCTAGGTTTTTAAAATTCTGTTTCATCCACCTTAATTTAGCAAGGGATTTTTTGCTTGCAGCGTAATTTGACTTAAGAGGAAGTTATTTCACTCTTAAGCTGGTATTTTTGGTTGGTAGTAAGCATAGGCATCTAAGAATGTAGATAATACAGAAATGCATGGTCATTTTTAATATTGCTCATTGAAGTGAAAGGCTAGCAACAATATTTGATCAGAAACATTTCCACTTAGAAGTTCCATCAAAATTCTTTGGCTTTAGCATATCTGGCTTGTAATGAGGTATATAAAATGGAATGATCAGTTGTGTTGGGGAAAGAAATCAGAACTGATTATGGATGACAGTGCTGAAGGGCTGGAGGAGCTAGCTTGCATTTAGTTATCCTTTTCAAATTAGTCTTGGGTATGCTTCTAATTCAGAAACAAGCATTATATAAAATGAGACATAAGGAACTGTTCTTTTGTGTGTAGCAAGAAATACGTGGCATCAACTGTCCTTTGGCATTTGTTCACAGTTGTTGCAAAGTTAACTACAAAGAAAGAATGAGTCTGTTCTATGTATGGCAAGTGAGGTGTGTGAGCTGATGACTTCCAAAATCTGTGTAAGGGTTCCTAATGGGACAGCTGAGTATTAGTCTAAAATGTGTGTTCACTTGGTTCAGACTGTATGTCATACTTAATGCAGTATAATATTTGCTAACATATTTTTGTTATCTAGACTGGTGTTAAAGGGTTTCAGATTGCAGTTGAGAAACAGAATGACATTGTACCTGTTCAGTATGAAGGAAATGAATACAAGCTATCTCATGGCTGCATTGTCATTGCTGCAGTAATCAGCTGTACCAATAATTGCAATCCATCTGTCATGCTTGCTGCAGGTATGTTGTCTGGTAGCAACCTGATCTTGATGTTGTGCCCATGTTTACACAGCCTTTACGTTCTCTTTTGTAGGTTCTCTGTAATGACTTGAAGGTTTCAAATGGTACACTTCTAGCCTTAAACTTGCATGTTCAAGAAGTTAGATAATGCGAGATTTTCTTCAATAATACGATCCCAAATTTGTGACATAAAGTAGTTGTAATAATAGTAATTCAAAAATATTTATATTTGGTAGCATTTCAACAGGTAACCAGGTTTAGGGCTACCTTCAGGTGGATGCATGTTTTGACGCAAATTGATGCAGAAGCTGGGCTTTGTCATAGATGGTAATAGCTTGAACTGCATGGTTAGCAGTGGAGTCTGGAAAGTAAATCCAGTTTGCTGAACAATTGCTCTGTGCCTTAGCAGTTAGGTACTATGTGCTATGTCTTTATAAGATGTATGAAATTTTTCTG
The DNA here is from genome assembly GCA_011076525.1 of Nettapus auritus. Classification (NCBI taxonomy): domain Eukaryota; kingdom Metazoa; phylum Chordata; class Aves; order Anseriformes; family Anatidae; genus Nettapus; species Nettapus auritus. The sequence continues at coordinate 7,943,656 of CM021774.1, forward strand.
GAACGGTTAAATCTTCTCAGACCTTACTTTGTTTCCTTTAACATACCTTGTGGCTAAGGCAAGTTTTACTTTGAAGCTGTGTGACCTTTATCAGTAGAAGAGTGCTGTACTGATAGTCGGCTAGAATATGGGAAATATTTTTGTTACAGAAGAGAAAATGGGAAAATGGGCACCTACAGAGCAGGAATGAGAGCTAAAACATGAATGATATTGTTACAAATTAAGTAACTTTATTCAGACAAGTCGTTGCTTTAATAAACTGAAGGTCCCCATGGCCTTGGTTTAAATAAGCTAGCATCAGGTAAATGTTGTTTTAAGGGGTATACAAAACATAAGCTGTCTTTTTTTTTTTTTTTTTTTTTTTGTCTTATAGGACTTCTGGCCAAAAAAGCTGTTGAAGCTGGCCTAGTGGTAAAGCCCTACATAAGAACAAGTTTATCACCAGGCAGTGGAATGGTTACACATTACCTCAGTTCAAGTGGAGTATTACCATACCTCAGTAAGCTTGGGTACGTTTTGATTCCTGTTCCATTTGTAATTTCATAAAAATAGTTCATGGTTGATAACCATGCTTGCTGTTCAGTTTGGGATGGCTAATTCTTAAGCTTGCTAGTTTGTCATTTTAGCTGTATGTTTATTTAGGGTTGTTTCACTCAATTTTATTCCCACCTTAGAATTTATTATGTGTAAATTTTTACCTTAGCTGAGCTCTGACTTTCAGTACAATCTACATATGTGTAAGTATCTTTCTCGGGATGCACTAGTTCATATATTTTGAAAGTAGAAGCTGGATGTAAATTCTTCAGGGCGGCCTGTTAATAGTCAGCCTGAATTGGCCTTTTCATGCTTTCATGGGGTGTTTAGCATGCTTTTGGTTACTTGGTAGAAATAATAGATTAGGTTCATAGTTCTCTAATAGTGCCCAGCTGTGCTCTGTGAGGAACATTACTGCCTTTGCTTTTCCAGTATTTAAGGAACTGAAACCTTTTGAGGTATTTTATTTGATTAACCTTGATTCATTACAAAAATGTTCTTGCTTGCATCAGTGAGATGCAATGTCTGCCATTAAATTCCTAAAATGCCTAATTAATAAAGGGGAAGAAAAATCCTCTTAGTGACAACTAATAAAAAAGGCTTTTTGCTAACAAACTGCTCTTAATGATTTAATGTGCTACTTGATTGTTTTATTTTTTTATTGTAGGTTTGAGGTTGTCGGTTATGGGTGTTCAACCTGTGTTGGAAACACTGCTCCCCTTCCAGAAGCCATCAGGAATGCAATAAAACAGGTAGGGGTCCAAGGCTTCTTGAATACAGAAACATACTCCTTACAGTGTTGAATGACTAAGAAATACAGGAATCTGCAAAAGGAGCTTTATTCTTGGTTTGGACTTAGTAATATTCTCAAGCCTCTGCAATGGGACACCATTGATTGCTATGTGAAATAAATGTAACATACTCTTCGTAGCATACATATACAAACTGTAAGATAAATACATAGAACCTAATCTTAGGAAGGATATAATGTGCAAGGAGTTTAAGGAGTTATGTCCTGGATTGATTTGAACCAGCAGTCTACAAATAGCTGCAGCACTTTTATCCTATGAAATAAAAGGAAGAGGTAACAAATTAGATAGGGGTTCACTGAAGTGACTAAAGGACGCATTAGAGTCGAGAGAAATCCTTTTGATGGTAGGAGGAAGAGGAGGGGTAGCACTGGAGAACAAAGTGCCTTTGTGTTGAAGAATCAGAATATCTTTTTGAAGTGGAATGCTAAAAGCACATCTTAGTCATCAAAAAAATACCACAAGCTGTTGTAGTACTATGCAGTCCTGAAAAAATTACATCTGGATCTGACTTTCAGGGTGATATAATTGCCTGTGGAGTGCTGTCTGGAACAAAGAACTTTGAAGGACGTCTCTGCGACTGTGTCCGTGCCAATTACCTTGCTTCTCCACCGCTCGTAGTTGCTTATGCTATTGCAGGCACTGTTAGAATAGACTTTGAGACTGAGCCTTTGGGTAAGTATTTCCGTATGTCTCATATTTCTATTTCTAATGCAAACCTAGAATAAGTTTCTTCCTGTGCATTTCAGCATACAACAACAGGATATTTTAAGAGAATGCGCAGTTACATTTGGTGTTGCTAGCAGCTAAAACAAAACATCCATTTAACTGTTTCTTAAATTCTTAAGATTGTTAAATTCTTCATGTCTGGTATCTTCTCTGAAGAACTGGGTGTGTGTACATATATGAATATAATGTGTATTAGTAATCTAAATATTTTGTTTCAAAGTTGCTTTTCTGTTTAAAACCTTCCCCAGGCACTGGCTTTAATGGCAAAAGTATCTATCTACGAGATATTTGGCCCACCCGAAAAGAGCTACACACAGTGGAGGAAGAGTGTGTGATATCATCCATGTTTAAGGAATTGAAAGAAAAAATGGAGGTAAGAATGGTCTTTGGTTCTAAATAACTTAGAGTGCATTTCATTATAGTTTTATGTTCCCGTTGAATGTGATTGGATTGTCGGTTATTTCCGTTATGCTAAAGGAGAATGTGACTGATATGGTTACCTATATACTACAAGTTACCTTATTGATATTATTTAATATAACTTAAAAAAAAATCACCGAAGTCTTTGCTTTCAGAATGTAAAAAGACTGTAAACAAATTCCTGTTCATTTTGGTTACTGTTATGTAGAAGGGAAACAAACGATGGAATTCACTGGAAGCGCCTGAGTCAGCTTTATTTCCCTGGGATTTGAAATCTACGTATATCAGATGTCCTTCCTTTTTCGATAAACTTGTAAGTACATTGGATCTACCAACCAGACTATATGCATTAGATTTAAGTAAGGGAATAGCTGTTCCAGTAAAGCTTCGATGTGCAAGTATCAAATTTGATCATCACTAATACTTGTCTTTTAAATATTGTTTGTATATTTTGAATGAGGGGAGCCTGTGCATTCTCTTCCTATATTGCAGATACCATCTATGTCTAACAGGCTCTTAGAAGAAAAGTGGGTATTATCTATCTTGTTCAGTTCCCCCTCATCCCATTTCCCCCCTTCTCTTTTAGGCCAAAGAACCAGTTTCACCACAAGTGATTGAAAATGCCCATGTCTTGTTGTATTTGGGAGATTCTGTAACTACAGATCACATATCCCCTGCTGGAAGCATTGCAAGGAGTAGTGCTGCTGCTAAGTATCTGACCAACAAAGGGTAAGTTTTTTTTTTTCATATTAAACAGCTGTGATTATATCAGAGGATTGCTTTACAAGTCAAATTGATCATCATTGTAGCTTATCAATATAAATACCTGTCTGCATCAAGTGAAGATTGTACGTGGTTAAGCAAAATAGTAATTGCTACTGGGATGTATAAGTAATCACTGAGCTTGTGGTCCTGCCTAAGGTTGCATCAAACAAACTGAGACCTACTGCAAGAGCTCATTGTTGTAATTGTTAAGGTAACATCTGCTGTCAAATACAGGCCAAAGCAAAAATGACTTCTTAATTTACAAAGTGTGACATTAATGTGAGGTTAGTGACTGCTACTGTTATCAGCCTCAAGAAGGCCTCAGTAAGAGTTGGATAGATGTGCAGAACAGATCAGAAGTTCCAGAAACATGTATCATTTGAGAAAGTGAAGCCTGGTCTTACAAATGTAAATTTGGTGCTTTAGCTTATTTCTGCATCAGACAGCATCTTGCAGTGGTAGTGGTGGGTGCCTTTCATCTCTTCTGAAATTCTGAAGAGACCATGTAATGAGATGCTGATCTCTTCAGTGTCACAACTGCACTGAGTATTTTGGAAATTTGTTTTCTACTATGTTGCAAAGATGTATTATAATTAGTATCAGTGGAGCATGACAAAATAGTAGCCTGTGGTGTGGACTCTGTTTTTAACTTGTATTCAGTCTGAATGAGTAGTATTAAAAGAAAATTAATGGATGTTTGCTCCTAAGATGGTGGTTTGATTTAAGAGTAAAGCTGTCATTGTGGTGCAATATTTATTGATAAACATGCTGTTAGAGGTGAGAGGCTAAGTAACCATGCTTCGTGTAAGATAACTCCTGTTTTAAATACCGTACTGTTCATAACACTTCATAACGAAGTTACAGGGAATGCATTTAAAATTTCAGCTTTCATCTAGCAATAATTTACATGTTCATTATATTATTATAATAGTATTATAATAAATATTTTAATTACAATAAAATTAAAACAATTAATTGCATTTGTCAGATAAGTAGTTCTTTACCTCTTGTGCTGATAACTTAATATTTTTGAGATGCTGTGATACTTAAAATCATAATATTGTTCTAAATGAGGTAATCTTTGAAACGACTGATTCCCTTTTAAATGTTTTTATCGTAGACTCACACCTCGTGAATTCAACTCTTATGGAGCTCGAAGAGGTAATGATGCTGTGATGACAAGAGGTACCTTTGCGAATATCAAGCTTCTGAATAAGTTCATAGGAAAACCAGCTCCTAAAACAATTCATTTTCCATCTGGACAAACGGTAAAAATATTTGTTTGCATAGCTGCTTTAAAGATGTGATACAAATTTCGAACTCACTCAAATTATTTCGTTTTGTTATTCCACAGCTAGATGTGTTTGAAGCAGCAGAGTTGTACCAGAAAGAAGGCATTCCTGTAATTATTTTAGCAGGAAAGAAGTATGGACTGGGCAGTTCAAGAGACTGGGCAGCAAAAGGACCTTTTCTACTGGTACTGCTAGTTGTTTTTTGACAGCTGTGGTTTTTGGTGTTTTTTTGATATCTTAAAAAAAAAAAAAAATAGCTTCAGGTATAAATTTGTTTAGCAACTGTCTTCAACATCAAATACAATACCACATTTTGTTTTTAAAAATGTAAGTAATTTCTTTGCCAGAACCTTCGTAGAAGAACCTTTGTAAAATAGTGACTGGTCAGAGGAGTAAATCTGAATTTCATAAACATGTAACTTATAAACATGTAACTTAGCATCCTAGACTCCAGATATTGAGGTAGATTAGATATTTATCTAGTGTTGGCCTCTGGTTTCTATAGGGATTTTATCATCTAGCTGTTGTAGGCTAATTCCTTGTAATATTCATAATACATTTTGAGTTAGACAGCCATTCTTGCACAAGTCTGGAGTAATGGAAGCAACTACATTGTGTGTGGGACTTTCTTCCTGATAACTACAGCATTGTCACTTCATTCTAAAACTGTTTCATACTGTATGGGCCTGCTTCAGCTTATTTGCTTTTGTCTAGCTATAAAGCTAAAAGATGTTACCTACTTACAGCCTCATACAAAACACTCTTTTCTTCACCTTGTATTGCAAGATTTTTTGACATAAATTATTTGAAGCTTGCTTCTGTATTTAACTCACTACTGTACTGAAGTACTAAATTTTGTGTATTTTTGCAGGGTGTTAAAGCTGTCCTAGCTGAAAGCTACGAGAAGGTCCATAAAAGCCAATTGATTGGAATAGGCATAGCTCCACTTCAGTTTCTTCCTGGGGAAAATCCAAATACTTTGGGACTCACTGGCAGAGAGCAGTTTTCTATATTGTTCCCTCCAGAGCTGTCACCTGGAATGACTTTGGATATTAAGGTATTTCTGCAGTATTTTTAAATTTCTTACTCAACATGCTCATGATTAACTACTTTCTGTGCTTTCAGTCCTGATGATTGGAAGCAGGAAAGAGTATTTGATCTTCTTTGAAAGTAAACTGATAGTCTGGCCTAAAGTTTGTCCTGGCTGTTGAAGTTTACCAAAGTACATATAAACATATTAGGTAATAAGCCTTCCTCCTATGCACTCCTTATGCAGACTAAAATCCTTGATTTTTAATTTTTTAGCATTGCTTTCCCCCTTTATGGGCACTCTGTTAGGGTAGAATTGAGTCTTAGCTCATTCAGGTTCTTTGAAAGACAAGAGTGAAAATATTTGAGGGAGGATTCAGCTTTCCACCCTGTGTAAAGGTTCTTTTTGGTAAGTATAATCTGCCATTTTAAGGAAATGGCTTTTTGGTGTTACAAGTAGTGTGGTAACAATACATAGCATGCCCCCAGCTGGATCGAAGCAGGTAGAGTATGTCTTCGTTCTATTCCCAGAAATCTCTGTTCTGCAGTAGCAGATAATCAAATCGAATTTGCTTGTTAGACAAAACTTGGGGTTAGAATACTAACTGAGAATAAGCAAGGGGAGGTGAAAGGAAAACTCTTGATTGTGGTCTCTTTGCTTTTATTTTGAAGACAAGCACTGGAAAAGTGTTCAGCGTGATTGCCTTGTTTGAAAACGACGTGGAGATAACTTTATACAAATATGGTGGAAGTCTAAACTTTGTGGCTCGAAGATTCTTATAGTAACTACTGACTCTATGGGTACCTTGCATTAACTGGTAATCCTGAAAATGCCTTGTGTGAACCCAGGAATCTGTACTGTGGAACTGCAAACAGTCCTAGTGTGCTCAAAGTTACTTCGTCCATGGATGTAAAAGATTGTGAATCATTGTAACTGCAACAAGATCCTTCCTGATTTTAAATAATATTCTAATGGTGCTATTAAACATTGCTAAAATCAACATGTGTGTTGTGGCAGAGAGCTGTAAGTATGGAGGGGATGTTTTATGAGACCATTTTGTAAATAAACTACACGAAATCTGAAACTGATTGTGCTGGAGATTATTATGTAAGATTTTCTGCAGTTGTTTCCACTTAGTTTTTGCACCTGTAAATCTGTGTACTGCTGTTTGTTGGTTTAAGGGTAGCAGATGGTATGAAATGTTAAAGGCCAGACATGTTTTTTGGCATCAAAATCTTAGAACAGATCTTCAGTTTTGAATTATCTGCTCTTTAAATTATGGGCTGAGCAAAACGCAGTCCACAAGGCCCACGGTGTCCTGTATGATAGATCATGATTTACCTTAGGGCATTATATCGCATACGGATTTAAAACTGCTCACACCATGAAGTACTGTGTGCTAGAAGTATGAAGTTCGCATGGGCAACATCTCTGCATTTAAGAAAATGTCCACGATGTATCTTGTTCATGCTGATCAAGTATAGCACCCTGGCCTTTTGGTAAGCTGCAGTTTGTCATGTCTACCTTAGCGTGTGCAGTTTGTCCTTTATGGCATCAGGTTTTTACTGTAATGTTTGATATCATTAGCCAAAGTACTTCCCTTTAGAATTTTAACCTTTAAAGAAGTTTATTATGACTGTTTAAATTCCTCTGCTTTAAATGCAGTGTATGTCTAATAAATTCTATCTGTCAAATGTTAACTGGCTGAGATAGCCATACTGCCTTTTCCTGCTTTCTAATATGCTGTTAGTTTGCAGCTCTTCTGAACAAGTATCAGATTCCCCAGCTGGAGATCTCTGGATACCGAACAAATTTGGCTCTTAGCCACTGCAACTCCAATAAATGTAATTATCAGCGTATTGGTGATTAAAAAAATATATATATAAAAAATCCACTGTTGCATATTTAATATTAATGGAAGATGCACGGTTTCTGCATAAGTGCTTTTGTTTTATCACTGCAATAATCATTGTTTTTTCTGATCAGTGCGAGTCTTTACTGATAGCTTCGAGATAGCTATTTCTGTGCTCCTATATCTTGAACAGCTTCATAGAACCACTTATTGTTAAGTAGAGATTAACTTCTTTTGAAGGGCAAAGCTGCAATAACTTGCCTATAACTTGTCAAGATTTTGCTTTTAGATTTTTGCTCTTGATAAACATTGTCGTAAATGTCAAAACTTGTAAGAGAAGTACATTAGCTTTACTACATATGCTTTATTTAAATTTATAACCAGACGCTAAGCCAGTTGACTTGCAGAATAAGATGCTATTTAAGGATTTGAATGGTGTATGTTTGACATGCCTAAAAATATAAAGTAAAAAACCTGACAATTATATCAATACAGTATAATTTCTGGACAGTTCAAATGCTACGTTCCGTTTCTTTGGCATAATTCTGATATATCTTCTTATTTTACTGGCCAAAATTCCTTAAGGTTTGAAATTATGTATGCTTCACTAATTTGGCTGTTTTTCTTTTAGTTGAAATGAAAAAACCAACCAACATTCCAGTGACTCATACCATTGATGGGTAATAAATCAATGCGTTTTTGAATACTGTATTCAACTGAATGCTGAATGGGTTTGTTCTGTGGTACGTTTTTGGCTAATTATATCAAGAGTTAAGATCTTATTTCTTGTATAACAGTGTCTAATACTTCTTTTTCAGCTCAAGGATATATTCTTAATTGAAGAAAATGCATGTTCATTATTGAGGAGCAAATAAGACTTTAGAGCTGCCACGTAATGATACCTCATGCAGATGATAAATGAAAATACAGCTACCAGGCTGTTCAAAAAATAAATCTGTTCCTGCTTATGCTTGAGTGGGACCCAGCCTCCCACCCTCTCTAGTGCAGTAACACTCATTGCTTCAGATGGAGATAGTGATCCAAGCCATTTCAAGGTAAACCAATATTGTGAAGTTAAGTGCAATTTCAAGGGCTGTGACTTATCCACAAGTTATTGTTACCAATAAAAGTAGTCATCTCTGTTAAGAGACGTGATGGCTTCATTACCATAGCAACTACTTGAAATCTGCTGCACTCCTATGCCTTAACATCAATGAAAGACAGCTCAAAGCAGAGATGCTGTTAACCTTGAGGCTCATGCTGATGTTGATAGCGTCTTGGTCTCTTGTGCAGACTGACTCCTGTCCTTAAGATCTGTACGTATGAAGTGTTAGCAGGTGCCGAGAGGAAGAGCACTGCTTGTGTAGCCATCTCCTGCTTCTCGTGTGGTAGTGAACTGCCAGTGAAGAACCCTTGTGTGTTTATCCATGGCAATGTGCCTGTCCCCTCTCCCATGTGCAGCAGTGAACATTATAAAGTCCAGGTCAATAACTCAGCAGTGAAGGAGGGACATTTGACTTCGAACATAGTGCTAGGAACCTGTGAGCAACAGTGAAGTTTGCCTTCTGGCAGTGGCAGTATACAATACAATACAGTCTGAGGATTGCTGTGATCACACAAAAAAAGCATTGTTCAATCACTTTATAGCATCTTAAAACATAGGAGGAAATGCTCCTTTTTGAGGAAGTGACTGTGTTAGATGTATTTAACCTAGAATTCTGTCTCCAGTTTGATTTGGAGAAGAATCTATTACAGTTTTTCTAAACATTTACTCTGTGCCCTTCCTCCCCCCTCCAAATGACAAAACTTTGGGATAGTGTTGATGTTTATACACTTTACACCGAAGTTTAAGGACATGAAATTATGTATATTGATAATATTTAAGCAACTGCAAATCTGTCTGCTGTTTAAAGCCAACAAAACAGTCGTAAGTTCTGAGTTCAGTAAGTATTGTATAGCTGTATCTTATAAGAAGTTCAGTTGATGACAATTGTGCATAAAATGTTACTGATGCTGTAAATTATTTTTAATAAAGAAAATTGTATCACAATTCTTGTAGTTACCATCTATTTTTAATAGATCATGTGGAATAAAGTTAAAATGACACAAAGTCTGAAAGTGTAGGGTGAATAAGGAAAAGGGTATCATTATGCATCAGCGTAGTTTTCTCTTTAGGAGTGTCTCGTGTGGTTTCCAAAGCATGCTTAATCAGTTTGGAAGGAGGCGTTCTCTGTCAGCTGAGCTCCAGATATCCCTCTGGATATTAAATCAAATGACTTCTGAATAATCTGCTTATTTTTCTTAAGGAAAGCATCTACTTCAATTTAGAATGTAGATCAACCCATGTATTAAAGCAGACTGCTGACTAAGGTTACATTTATGACATGTACAGCTTACACATGTGACAAGTTTTTCCACAGTTGACCTGGGGCTATGTGACATTAGCCCATCTTCAAAGACTTTCAGAAGAGGCAATTAAATTGGCATCCAGTGCATATGGTCAATTAACATTTTATTTTTCTTACAGATAATGATAGGAGAGGCTGAAGTACAGCTTTAGCCCTGGGGTTGCCTTCTGAATGCAGCATGCTTTCCACCAGAATACCAGGCAGGCAAGAAGCATAACTGTCTTAAATGTTGGACCCGCTGCCTGGAAACTAAGGCAGGACTAAGTGTAAAATGCATTGTAGTTATTGTTTACAGAGAGCAAGTACCTTCTGATTTTTCAGTAACCTGATATGCACCTTAGTCACAAGCATAGCAAGAATGCCTTCCTGTTATCTGTTTCCCTTCAGTGAGCAAAACCTTCTGTCTCAGAAATTGAGAGAGAACCTTCAGTCTTTTCTAGTGCACCTCTCTATCCTTGAAAAGCTCATTTGTGATTTCATGGGGCTGGGAGGAAAGGGGAGGGAGAAGGAGGTGGGTTTAAAGAAGGAGTTGGTCAGTTGTTTTGCATAGAAACATCTGCTCTGAAATGGGGTGGGGAGGGAAATAAAGGACCTTGCCTTTGTTGCTTGGAAGAAGTTTCTATTATCTGAATTCTGAACTGCATTAAAATATTCTCAAAATTATTTAACATTATTCATAAAACTAAGCTATTGAGACAGGCTTAGTAAAAAAATCAACTTAAACATATTAAGATGTTGGCCTTTCTAAAATCAGTTTTTCTTCAGATTCCCCATGCTCTGGTTGTTGAATCTCAATTGCTGCGGATTACTTCATTTTTGTCATGAGGGATTTCAGAAGAGGATTGTACACTGACTGAAGATGTGTATGCGTGGGGGAAGTGAGCTTTGTCAGCAGGAACAAGGTCTCAAAATTCTCTGAGACCGCTCGAGTGTTGCCAGCCTGAATTCTGGTACAGTCCAAAGGACACAGCTGATGCATCAGGTTTGTTTTAGGTAAATGATTATAGATCAAAACAAGAGTTTTTCAAATCTTGTTTACTCCTGAAATGAATTAAACACAAACGTAGACCTGTTTCTGGGGCTAGTAGGGGAACGTTTAGACAATGTTTGCAGTTTCTGACAGGAAGCTGCAGCTTCCCATGCTGCTAGAGAGCAACCCCAGGAGTCGGCCTTGGAGCTGTCCTGAGGGCTCGGCCGCGAGCTGTTGTGCAGCGGAGGTGCGGCCCGAGGCCTGCCCCGCTGTCCGGGGGCCCCGCGGGGCCTCCCCAGCCCCGCAGCCCCTGAGGCGCGGCCCAGGCCCGACGGCTCCGGCGCAGGCGCGGGGCCGGCGGCGCCTCCGTGCCCGGCGAGGCCGCGCTGCCCCGCGGAGAGGGGAGCGGGAGCGCCGCCAGGGGCCGGGTCTGCGGCGCTCGGCCGCCCTCCTGCCGCTCCCCGGGCTGCCGGGGCGGGCCACATCCGGGCAGAGCCCCCGGTGTCTGCTCGCTTCGCGGGGCGGAGGCTGAGGCTCGGCGCTTCCAGCAGCCGGGCAGGCGCCGAGAGCCGCGGCTGGAGCGGGCGGGACGGAGGCGGCATCCGCGGTGTGTTCTGCGCCCCTGGGCGCTCGAGTTGGTCGTGGCCGGGCTGAGCGATCAGGCCCGCTCTGACGCGAAGTATCCACAGAAGTATTTCTTACCTTTTGCGGCTGTGAACTGAGAACTGTCTGTTTAGGGAATCGGTAGCTCTGTTCCTTAGGAAATCATGCCTGGTTAGCAGTGTGCCGGGTTAGGCTCTTACTGGAAAGCAGCTGATAAAAGTGCTAATTGTTAATCATTTTGTTGTGTCCGCTTGTTGAGAACAGATTGGGTTCAGCTCACTTAGAAGGCTTCCTTCTGGGGCACAGCAGATAAAGCAGTTGGCAAGAAGCTGTGATATAAGAAATGTGGACTTGTTTAGTGTGTTAAGTTTTTTTTTTTTTTCTTGTTTAACACACTCGTCTCCCTTATCTGAGCACAGTTTGTTGCACTAACCACTGCTTCCGATGTCAGGATACAGATTGTGACTTCCAGAATCTCTTTTTTTTTTTTTTTTTCCTAGAGACATGATGTCTTCTGGAAGCGAGTGCCAACCGCAGACATTGAGCAAACCGGCATTTGATGAAAAGGAAGTGACAGAATTGGTTGACAGGGTATTTGGATTAAAGGTGTCCTGGATCAGGCCTCTCCCCAGCTATGATGATCAGAATTTCCATGTGCGTGTCTCAAGAAGCAAAGGTGAGGCTGAAGGTGCAGATGAATACGTCCTCAAAATCACCAATTCGGAAGACAGCCAGGAGCCTGATCTCATTGAAGCACAGACACAGGCCATGATATTTCTCAGTGCTGAAGGCTTTCCTTCAGCTACACCTTACCTTACAAAAGACGGTAACATCATGTCTCTGGAGCCAAGAGGTGAGCAATTACAAGGACCTTTACTGCCCTATTACCAGCCTTAACTCAGTGGTAACTTTCTCTGTGACGCGCTTGTTGCAATACAGCAGAGGGTTTGGATCAGTGATAGCCCACATTCTGCTCTGTTGCACTGATGTGAATGTGGAGTAGTCTTGGATAATTACTTGTTCATACGTGGGCAAGCCAGAGAAAGTTGCATGAGAGACTGGTTTTCACCAGGCACTCCGTGCTCAGCTTCCACCTGTAGTGGTTCCCGTGCCTGTAGTAGCGGCCTGGTACTTTCTCAAGCCTATAGATCCTGATCCGTCTTGCACCTCGCCTTTAGCTTTTGAACAAGAACTTCCCCAATGAAATACCTACTTTGGGGTGCAGGAGTATCATGGTGAGAACATCGGGGTCGAGCTGCCTGTTTAATTTAGAGTGGTAATATAGAAAAACCTATAGAGACACTGGAGGACCTTGACCAGAGTAAGAGCAGCACTGCTGATAAGGTTTGTGCAGTGCTACAAGTGTCTGTAGTTGTGGGCTTGAGGTATGGCGCAAGATCTTTGAAACCTGCTTTTTCAGCTACACCTGACTTCTGCACTGGGTAGCTGGTGTAATGCCTCTCGTGTTAACTAATACTCAATAGCAACTATCAAAGTGACTGTATTTCTGTTCGCTTGTTAGGTAGCGGACCTGAGAACAAAAAGTACATGGTCAGACTGCTGACGTACCTGCCAGGTACACCAGTAGCAAAAGTTGCTGCAAAACTTGCTACAAATAATCAGATTTTCTTTGAGATTGGTAAGCTAGCTGCCAGTTTGGATAAAGCTCTCTCAGAGGTGAGTTTTTGTTGCTCTGGCTTGATAAACTTCATTTTCAGTTGATTTTTCCTTTGTTTCTTGTTGTGTTTGCTGTCAACTTTCCTGACAGTGCTGCAAGCAAGTTTTCTGCAAGTGAATGCAGACTTGAATTCAACTTCCAGGTGTCGGCCCCCATGCTGTAACTGGGGAAGCTGGCTGTTACTAAAGCATTTCCCCAGGTAACACGACCAGCCAGTGCTTATGACAGTCTCGGTGATCCTTTTGCATTTTTGTACCTTGAACAGGGACATAAGGTTTTATTTTTATTTATTCAAAACTCACCTGTCAGGCATTTCAAATCTGGCAAATAAGGAGACTGAATCCTAGGCTGCCAGAATTAAAGCATGTATAGCTTGTTTTGAAGTATTTTTGTAAAATGGGTATGTCAAACACAACTGGGTGATCTTGTAATTTGAATTCATTTTGTCTTGCTCTCTTTCTCCTGGTCATTAGAACTGTGACCAGTTACTGCAGTGGTAGCAATTGGTTCCTTTTCTATAATGCCACTTGTGCTAGTGAAGAGAGATATGGGACCCTTCCCTCAGTTTCTCTGCTTCCAGTCAAATAATCGTAATGCATAGTAAGTTCTTTCTTTACTTTGTAACTATGCAGAATAATAAAGCTGATAAATCATCCAGTGATTGTTTGATACATAAAAGAACTCTTGAATTATTTATTGCCTTTCATTAACCTTTCCTTCTCATGTTCTGGCTACCAGCTTCAGACAATTATGAGATGTGAATTGCTAGCCTTACCAACCGCATTCCTAAGTTACAACAGCATTTTTCCATTGGGAAAGATAATTGACTGTTGGCTTTTAATAGTCTGCTCGTGGTCTTATAATGTGATTAAAATAATTTATATTAGACCAGCTAGTCTCACAAAATGCCTGTGACTTCTCCTCCCCAGTAGGAAGCAGTAGATGTGAGTGCAAATTTTGAAGGGAAATGCTCTTCATGCCCTTAAAACAAGGATTATTATTTACCAAGTTTTGTAATTTAAAAGAAATAAAATTGCAATTGTTACTGTCAGAACTCCCAAATATAATTGACACCAAAAGTAATACCTAAGATACTCTATTTTCTGATGGCAGATCAGAACATACAGCCTTTTCTGTCCGGTTAATTGCTTGGTCAGTTTGATAGCAAAGGAACGTGCCATGCTTCATTTTGTGCACAAAATAATAATTCCCCCTTCTCTTGTTGGTGTCTTCTTTTGCCTGGATGCGTCTCTTGTTTTCTAAGTGGGAAGAAGTGGCTGTTCATGGCTTTACAGTGACGAGGGCTCATGAGATTGAGATCTTTGCTTTTTTATTACCTTTTATGCATCTGGTATCTCATAGTTTGCTGAAATAGCTGATTTGTGCTGGGGAAATTGCGGTGGTTGCTCACCAGATGGCACCAGAAAGCACCAGTGTGGTGCTTCATACAGCGTTCGGGACGCTCTATGGTGATTTTAGGCTTCGTATTGCTCCTTATATTTTCATATAGCTCTAGTTTTAATTATCATTTAGCTATCTTTAAATAACAACCTTAATTCTAAGCATTAATTTATTTTTAAGACGAAGGCGGCAGCTGTAACGGGAAGTGTTTATATGTGCCCTGTGCAGTGGCAGAATCCAGCCTGCAGGTCACCTTCATGAGCGTTAGAGGGTTCAAGGATGAGTGGTGTACAGTGAGGGAGACGCTTTTCCTCCCGAGATGTCACTTTCCAAACCACCTTTTTCACTTCTACTGAGAGAGAGAGACCCTGTTTGTTTAAAATATTCAGGATACCTGGCTGCACAAAGGCAAAGTCACATACAGCCGATTGGCTGAACTTCCTTTCCAAACAAGTGAAGTGAGATGCGCGTAGCCCACTGCATGTGGGTCAGTTCCTGGGCTCTTTGTGTACTGCAGGGACATTTGATTCCTGTAGACATTGTCATAAGAATAAAGCTCTGTCCAGTAGCTCTGTAAAGTCCTTATGTCTTCAGGATTTATCATGTGCCAGCAGCTTCTAAGGGTTAACCCCGGAAGCTGCCACCTTTAAGTGCACAGAGTGCATCTGTGTAACTGTTTCTGACACACTGGCAGGGTTTGTCCCTAGTGCTTTGGCAGCTTTTTGCAGTGCCAGCTCAGCTGCGCAATCCAAGCTCTGCCCGTGTGCGGCTCCAGCCTTGGCAAGGCCTCAGAACTGCTAGAAAGTCAGTATCACTTGCAGAAACATTGCAGAAAGCATCAATTTTAAATGAGTTCAGTGGCAAAGGATTTTAGATAACTTATGTACCTAAAGAATAGGGAAAAAAATGTTTTGTGTAGATATTAAGATGCTTGCCTGAAATAATCCTTCACCTTATTCTTTTGCTGGCTGATATAATGGTCACTGGTGTGGGGCTTTTCAGTGAGTCTTGTTTGGAACCTGTTAAAAGGGGCTTTCAATCAAGGCATTTAATCACAGGAACAGGTTTTTAATTATGGCCTATTTTCTCTTGTGCTTTTTCTGAAGAAATTCCATCATCCATCAGTAAAAAGTCTGCATCGAGGCCAGTTCATTTGGAACCTGGCAAACGTCCCTCTTCTAGATCGGTACATTTATGCCCTGGGCCAGAACCAGTATCGTGAAGTTGTGGAACAAGTTATTGAGCAATTTAAAGAGAAAATCATACCCAAACTAAGCAGTTTTCGAGCCTGTGAGTATTTTATTCTTAACAAATTATGTTGAACTGAGATGCTGAGGTTTGTTACAGGAGATTGGGTTCATGGAAAAGGAAAAAAAAAAGGCAAATTCTGCACTGCTGCTGCTGGCAGTGCAGAACTTGCTGGGAGAACATGCTGTGCAATACTGGTAAAGTCAGGTTCAGCTCTTCACCTTTCTGCTGAGGTTGTTTCCAGTTAAGGTCATGACTTTCATGCTGTTTTATCAGCTTAAGAATATATGGAGTACACTAACTCCTTTCAAAAAAGTCTATATAAGTATTTTTTTTTTTCAATTCACAATGATATTGTGACAACTTGATAATTTGAAAACTCTGCTATTCTAGCATAAAACAGGTGTTAGCAGAGCAGAATCAGATCTTGTACCACTCCCTTGCTGTCTGGCCACCAGTTCGCGTTAGTGGCATTTCTCAGACATGAACTTCCTAGGGAGCAGCCAGGCTGTTACAAGGCAGCACTTGATGCAGGGGACACTAGTCTGGTTTAGTAGCTGAGTGTTAATTGCCACCTCTGTACATCTTTTCACAGCTGTTGATTTGAGAAACTGGAAAAACAAAACAAAACAAAAATACACAATTCTGCTGATTAATAATTAATATTATTTGTTTCTTCTGTGTTTAGGTATCAATCACGGAGATCTCAATGACCACAATATTCTGGTGGACACCACTTCTCCTTCCCTGGGGGCCCCTCAGTACCGAGTGTCCGGCATCCTGGATTTCAGCGACATGAGCTACGGCTACTACGTGTTCGAGGCGGCGATAGCCATCATGTACATGATGATCGAGAGCCCGGACCCGCTGCGGGTCGGGGGCCACGTCCTGGCCGGCTTCGAGCACGTGCTGCCGCTGACGGAGGAGGAGAGGGGCGCCCTGTACCTCCTGGTGTGCGGCAGGTTCGCGCAGTCCCTCGTCATCGCGGCCCACACGGCCCTGGCCTACCCGGAGAACCGGGACTACCTGCTGCTCACGGCGCGCACCGGCTGGAAGCACCTCGCGTGGATGGCCGAGGCGGGGCAGGCCGCCGTCGAGCGCCTCTGGTTTGACACCGCCCGCGCCTACGGGCCCCGCGGGGCCGCCGACCGAGCCGAGGGCCGCCCCCGTTCCCCGCAGTAGAGGTGCGCGGCCGCCGACGGAGCTCCGAGCTAACGGCGGGGGCGATTTCGGGGGGTGGCTCCGTGAGGCGGCCGCTACGGCCCCGTCACGGCCCCGCGGGGCGGGCGCCTGCACGGCCGGCCCTCGGGCGGGCGGCGGCAGCGCGCATGCGCGGCGGCCATTTCCGACGCTGCGGTGAAGGTGCGGGAGCGGCCGTCGCGCCCGGGCCTTCCCCGCCGGCAGGGCCCCGCCACCCCCCCGG
>CM021774.1:7961217-8123124 GCA_011076525.1 Nettapus auritus
GAGTGCGGGGGGCGCCGTGCCGGGGCCGGCCCTGCGCCGCGCGGGGGGACCCCGCGGGGCCTTCGTCCTCCGGCGGGGCGGCGGCGATGACTCCGCACTGCGGGCGGGAGGGGAGGGCAGGGCCGGGCAGGGAGGGCCGGGGTAGGGACCGGGACCGGGGTTGGGGTTGGGGTTGGGACAGGGGCCGGGCCCGGGCCCGGTGCCGCTGTCCCGTCTCGAGGTAACGCTCCCGCGCCGCGCCGTTTGCCTTGCAGGCCCGCTCGCCGCCCGCCCGCCCGCAGCGCTGCGCCGGCACCATGGTGAGTGGCGGCCCCGCCGGCCCCTGCGCGCCTCGCCGCGGCCTGGCCGGGCGGGTGGGTAACGGGCTCTCGTTGCTTTTTGCAGTCTCGAAGATACGACTCCAGAACTACCATATTCTCTCCAGAAGGTACTCTTTAACCCCGCGTTTTCCGATAAGCTCTCAATGTTTTAACCCGCTCGTCAAAGCCGAGCGTCGCACCGATGAGCATCGCTTCCCCAGAGGCCGGGCGGTGCTCGCGGCGCCTTTCCGCCCACACGTGAGTTGCAGAAATGGCATTTACCTGCCGGGAGCGGTGCCCGATTCTCTGTGGGCTCCAATGCTCAAAAGTGGAGGCTTTAAATCCTTTTCTGTTCTGATTTGAGCAGTAATGTGCGTACGTCTCCACCAAATTCCACTGTTGCATTTTTTAAAAATAATTCAAATAAACCTTTACCGTTCATCTTTTGTTTGAGTGTGGATGGGTTTTGTTACTGCTTTGCCCCCTAGCCCCTGGAACACGCATAGCATCCTGCTGGTGGGATCGCATCTCCCTGTTATTCTTATACGTGCTGAAGCAAGCACTTGCCGGTCATTTTTTTCCGTGTATTGTAGAAGTGATTGATAGAAAATCTAGGATATTTTCTTTTCAGTTAAAACCCATTTTGTCTTGTTCTACTCTTTCCGGGAATTATTTTTTTCTGCTTAGTAATTTTTTTTCCACACTGACTCTGCCCAAGATTGCCTTATCAGATTTGTGGATTTCTCTTTTCTGACTCCTTCCTGTATTTCAAAAAAATTAATCTGCTAGTGACTGGTGGTAGATTGAAGAACTAATCCTAAATTGCACACCAAGCACCTGTCATATCCTTGCAGATTTAAGTCACCTTTTTGCATATTTGGTCTCATTCAGTGCTACTTTATGGCTGTTACAATTTAAATTGTTTCCTAGGTCGATTGTATCAGGTCGAGTATGCGATGGAAGCAATCGGACATGCGGGTACTTGCCTGGGGATTCTAGCAAACGACGGCGTTCTGCTCGCTGCAGAGAGACGCAACATTCACAAGCTTCTTGATGAAGTTTTTTTTTCAGAGAAAATATACAAACTTAATGAGTAAGTTGAAATGATGACCAGATGTTCACTGATGTTACTGGTAACACTTCAGACATTTTTGCATTGAGCCTGGATTTATTTGAAATGCGTGCATTTGTTTTGTTCAGTGCTACAGTTGTGTACGAGTACTTTGTCATTATTGCCTTCAGTGATTGTTCTAAAGGAGCATCGTGTTTTTATCTCTGAGGAGAATTTTCCAGGTGGAATAGCCCGTTTCTTGTTCCTTTCCCATACACCGTAATGTTGTTACGTCACTCTTAAACTGGAAGTTCTCAGGTTACAAAACACCAAGGGGTGGGTAATAGATAAACTACAAATCACTGCTCTGCTTCAGCTCAGCATCCTCTTAAGTCTTTTTCCCCCTTGTATTATTCAAAGAGAATAAAACAAATCAGGTAAAGCATGTCTTAGCTTTCTTTGCTGCAGCTGTAGCAGAGATGATGTATGACACTGTCGTGACCATTTAGCTCTAGAAAAGTTAAACCTGTTTTGCGTGGAGCTTCAGCCTTATTGTAAGGTGCATATGAAACAAACAGGTTTTCATCTGTCGGTTTCCCATGCTGAATTATTTTGAAAGCAGCTGGAACTGTAGGAAGTACTGGATTTTCGAGGAGGTGGTATAGTAAGTGCAGTGGAGTGGTTGCCTAGGCCGGCTCTTCCATCTTCTGAAAAATTCTTAATTTTGCTAAGAATGTGGATTATTGTCTGGTAGTGAAAATCCTACAGCAGTATCAGATTTGGCAAAAAAAAAAAAAGAAAAGAAAAAAAAGACAAGAATTAGATAAAAGGTGTTAGATTAAGAAACAATCAAGGACGCAAACTATATATTGCTGAAAATGAAGATTTTCAGCTAAAGCAGTTAATAATGATTTTTGTAATCATCAATATCTCTAATCCACATGTATATGAATGCAATGTGTGATTGGTGAATCCCACTGAAGGCTGTCACAGAAGCTGTACGGCTCCTTTAGTATTCTAGCATGCTGTCTGTGTCACGTGGTGCCCAGAATAGGTACTTGCATGTAGCTGGTGGCTCTTGTGAAGATCCTCAGGATCTTGTCAACATGGTTCTCGTCTTTGGCATAGTCCTCAGAACCGTATGAGTGGCTGACGTGCTTGCTTTCTGCTGTCCACCTCTGCTCCTGCCAAAACAGTTACACTTCCAAGGTACTCTAATGCAGGAGCTCAGCAATCTGTTGGTTGTGGCAGCTGAGTAGTTTTGATCAGAGAAGCCCAACAGCAGGTAATCTGCTTGAGCTACTGCGTGAAGGCAGGAGTATTTCTTGGAGACTGATGGGAATCCAGTTCATTCATGTGCTTCTCTTGCAGGGATATGGCTTGCAGTGTTGCAGGAATAACTTCGGACGCCAATGTTCTGACAAATGAACTGAGACTGATTGCCCAGAGGTAGGTTTGCTGAGAGTTACGTGGTTTTACTTGCCTGCGATGCCAGATTCAGTTCTGTCTATGTATTAAAATGAAATGAACACGCACTCAGTAGAATTAGATTGTTTGAAATAAAACAGCTAGATCGGAGAGGCTTTAACTTAGGAGCTTGCTCTTTCGTTAAATGTACCAGGATACTGTCAACAAAATTTTTGAGAACTCTTTTGTCTTTGATACTAGGTATTTGTTACAGTATCAGGAGCCCATTCCTTGTGAGCAGCTGGTAACCGCGCTGTGTGATATCAAGCAGGCCTACACCCAATTTGGAGGTAAGGAAGTGTGAGGAACCAGTGTTTTTAAATATCTAAAGAAAGCTTCTGTTACGTAATTTGAATCATCTGAGTCTCTGGACAGTTCTACAGAATTCTTCTGTAACAAGTTAAAGCGAGAAGAACTGTAACCAAATTTAGGAGGGGAACAGGCAGCCATAATTAGTAACAAACTTGATTTGCTATTGAAGATGCTGCTTTTTAGTCACTGAGAAACTGATGGCTGAGGTTCAGGCCCAGTGCTTTGAGTGCTCTTGAGTTTAGTGAACGCCTTCCAAAAGACCAACAGGAAATTGTTTGTGTGTAGCCTTTTAAAAATTATGGTCTCTCCATTGTAATGAATAGCAAATATGTTTTGTTTTGTTTTATTTTTTTCTGCTACATGTAGCAGGGTATTAATATTGTAAAACTTGAATTTAAAAAAAAAAGCGTTTTGGTGGATTGAGGAACATGTAAGAAAATGGCACGGTAAGGAATGTTTCTTAGAATGAACCAACTATTCTGCTGGTTTGTGTATGTAGTGTGGAAGAATGACCTTTAATATATTTGCCTTTTGACTCTTATAAGTTAAATGCTTTAATAACTGAGCTACGTACTTTAAATGCTGAATTTTGATTTAAAGTTCAGAGGTGATAAATTCCAATTTGAGGAGATGGAGATGAGCTGCTTATTGGGGTTAAATGAAATAAACCTCTGCTATTCCCCCCCTTCACTTAGAAAGAAATAATGCTGTAGTGCTTATCTCAAGTAACAGAAGTGCAGAACAGTCTGTTAAATCCCAGTTCACAGGAAAGGATTCAACAAAGGAAATCAAAGAAAATAGTTGTGACCAATCTTGTTACTAAATTTAGGTTACTAATGGCTTTCTTTCCAACAGGAAAACGTCCTTTTGGTGTTTCATTGCTGTACATTGGCTGGGATAAGCATTATGGATTTCAGCTGTATCAAAGTGATCCTAGTGGAAATTATGGAGGATGGAAAGCCACATGCATTGGGAATAATAGTGCTGTAAGTTCTGTGTTTTATGTTCTGTGTTTTTCCTCTCCCCAAAAGTAATGAAAAGCGAAAAATTGCATTGTACTAATCAAACTGAATTGTTGGTTATGAGTACAGAGCAGACATGGATAACTGTACAAACACAACTGCTTATGTTTTGATACTATCTGGCAAAAAACTTTTTGGTTGATTGCCCAATGATACCAGTTTAATTTCTGTGGAATTTATAGGCGGCTGTGTCAATGCTAAAACAAGACTACAAAGAAGGGGAAATGACCTTAAAGACTGCGCTTGCATTAGCCATTAAGGTTCTAAACAAGACCATGGATGTTAGCAAACTCTCTGCTGAGAAAGGTAAGCAGTTCTCCAATATGGGATAACATTCTTTCCTTTAAAAAAAAAAAAAAAAAGTTGTGAATTCCTATATTCCACATGTGGCTTACTGGATTTTTAGCGCTCATGTAAAAAATCTTTGACAGTGGAGCAGCAATCCTTGTTAACCTTGCTGAGAGGCCTGCCTATGACTGGACTGAGGATGATCCACTGTGGTCAGCTCCAGGGGCTAGACCACAGTTCAGGGACTGTAGCTAGGCCACATGGGTGCAGCAGCAGAAGTGGCTACGGGTCTGGTGGAAGAATCACTGAGAGGTACTGGGTGTGTTGCTGCAGAAGAGGACTGCTGCCATCTGGCTCGCCATCCAGGCTTTGTTGATTAGGTGGAGGCAGGACAAGAACCTTCTGCTTCGCTGCCAGTTGTAACAAATCTTAACCCGTCTAATGATTGCTCTTTCAAAAGGACAAAATGTAATGCCGCTGTCTGTTCCATATGTTTCAGTTGAAATTGCAACACTGACCAGAGAGAACGGAAAGACAGTGATAAGGGTTCTGAAGCAGAAGGAGGTGGAGCAGTTGATAAAACAACATGAGGAGGAGGAAGCAAAAGCTGAACGTGAAAAGAAGGAAAAAGAACAAAAAGAGAAGGATAAATAGAATATGAAATCAAATATTCTGTAGATAATGCAGGACCTGTTTCAGTAAAAGATGATCTGGATTTCTGTTTTGTAGCAGCCTACAAATACGCCATGGAGGACCCAGAATTACTTTTGCTGAACCAGGTCCTTAATCATCATTCAGATAATTAGTTTTCCGCTCCTTATATTGACCAATAATTGCTTTAATTCTCGAACACTCTTTCTTTCATCTTCTATTTTTTATTATGGAATAAAATTTAAGAAGAATAGTGATGAGTGTCTTTATTTCCTCAGTAATGCCTGGTTATGCACAATCTTGAAGGAGTTAATCGCTTTAAACCATTAAAGGTATACGCTAGTTGGTAAAGAACAAATATGGTGTTAGAATTGTTAGACTTTTGTGTGTGTGCGTGTGGGGGGGTCTTTTAAAGTAGTGAAAGGGGCTCCTAAGTTTGGAAAATCATTCGTGATCACTTCACAAATACTGAAATAAAGTGTGCTGGCATGCCAAGTTTTAATTTTGGCCTATTTTGTTCTATAACAGGCTGTGTCAAACTGATGGTCTTGCAAGCAGTAGTATTTTAAACATGCCCTGTAGCAAATGTGTTCAGTTTAGCATAACCTTTCATGAGTGCATGTGTTTTCTACAAAATTAATCATATAACACTAGTTATAGTCACACAAACTAGAAAGACACTTTACAAAGGCCACGGGAAAATGATAAGCTAACTTGTCTAAATACAAATAGTTAAATAATAGTGTGCAATTTTTAGGCCACGTTGACTCTTTTACATTTTATCCTGAAAAGAAATATACGTGTTTTATATTTTGCTTAGTGTTGCTGACACTTCCCCAAAGAATTCAGTTCCCTTCTGTCTGACAACAGGGTAGAAAACTAACCAGTTACCCACTTGAGAAATCATAATATATGTACATGAATTAAAAATCAGAATATTTTTTGTTTAGATTATTATTTTGCATTCAGAATAGGGACAAAGATTTCTGCTAGTTCTGAAAATGATTGGGAATTTATAGAGGAAATGTAAACAAGTTAGTGAAAATTGTTTTACACCCTTTCAGTTGTAAAAAGCAAGATGAAAAGCCCACTCAATTGACCCGTTCTTAATTGAGAGGCCTTACCTGCTGATCTTCAAACTGCGTTACTGTTGATTCAGCCTCTGTGACTGACCCGCATGGATTGTGCGTGTGTGCATGCGCGCGTGGTATCCGATGTTCATGGGATTTAATGTGACCGCTAAAGAAAGCGAGTGAATACATACCTTATTTTTAACCTATCCCAGACGTTTTCACTGATAAAATGTACATTGTCAACAGGGCCAGAAATTACCCTTAGTCTCAACAAAACCCATTTTTGAGCTCATTGCTGTAAGGTTTGGTGTTGAGCACAGAGGAAGGAATCTGGCTTGGGGTGTCTGTGCTGCAGCTTGCGTAGATGTACCGCGCTCACTTCAGCAACCTCTGTACGCAGCGGTGTGGAGTGCCGTGGGTTCTAAGCAGGCTGCAACACTGTTGTTAATTTTGCAAGTCTCAGTGCAGGACAATTGCTTTCGTCTTTTATACTCAGTACTTTGTTAGTTTTCAAATTTTATAGCTAATAAAGGTTAGATTTTTTTTTGCACTTTGTGCAATATTAGATCTTTGCTTCCACATCATAACATCGGAATGATATGTAACAAGTTCTGAATAGTTGCAGACGCCATCCGATGAGCAAGGTTTAATCTCCACTATACATGGAGATTACAATCTCCTTTATAGGACCGTATAAATACCTCAAGCTCCATTTTTATGTAGAAAATCTAGTGCCCAATCTTCTTATTCTTTGATGCCATAAATGCAATATTTCAGCATCTTTTGCAGATTTCTAAATCATTGGGGATAGCTGTTACACAAGAGCTCAGAATATGCCCTAAAGTAGCAATGCTGAAGGGGAGCTTTTTCCGCCTTGTCAAAGATCACTTGAAACAGAACGTGATAGACTCCAGCCATGCTTTCTGTCTTCTAGGAATCCATTAGAGCATTTAAGTCACGGTTCACCAATGTATATAAATCATGCAAGGTAATCTCACTGGTGTACTACAAGTATTCCTAGATAGTTTATGTTGTATTAAAATATTTTTTCTTAAGTTATGCTATTTCTAATGGAAAGGGGAAAACAAATACATGTAGGTCTTTGTTTAAAGAACTGCCAGTAGTATTTCTTTGCCAAACACGACATCATTTCCTGGTAAAGGGGAACTTTTCAGATACTGTATTAATCAAACAGTGGAATGATTTAAATTTTCTCATCTCTACTCTGTTACGTGTAAGGAAACGTTGTGATAAGTTGTGTAGTTACATTGCATTTTAAAAGGTCTACTTATTGAAGGGTTTTGTTTACTAAAAGTGTTGGCAAATATTTAACAAGTGCAATCTTTGAACAGTAATAGCCATTTTAATTTTTAAAGCTTCATCTCTACCGAGTGCTATTATTAGCTGATTGTGAGATGAGTCTCTACTGCCTTGGAATATGCAAGTAACTGCAATATTTATAATAAGCTGTACACTAGCTAACACCCATATCCAAAATATTCAGTAACATTCCGCTAAACCTCATGTCTGATTCTTGTCCGCATTTGAACCTAGGACAGTAAGCAGATGCTGGAGATCTTCTGTTGAATTGAATCTTCCTGGGACATTCTGATGCCTAATGCAAATTTCTTACCTGTTTTTCCTAGAAATAGAGCAGCCTTTGACTGCTCGGGCCTACTGTGTTGATTCTGGCTTTGTGTGTTAAAAAAGAAAAAAAAAATCACCACTATCTGTGCCTTTTCTGGGAGTGGTTTGGGGATAAGTCGTAAGAACAGAAAAATGATTCTGGCGATACATTTATTTGCTAATCAAAATGATCTTCCTGTTCTTTGTATTTATTTATTTATTGGGTGTATGTAGTGTTTATGTAGAGGTTACAGTGTATTACATAAGTATATCAAATATTTAGCTATTGCTGTGGGTTAAATGTTATTTTAACACCAGAACTTCACGTGGTGCTGTGGAAGGTGACAAATTTTTCAAATTAGGTAAAAGTATTTAGTTGAAAAAGTATTTACTTGAAATTGTTTGCATAATATGATGTTAGTAAACTTAAGGACTGGATAGTTTATATCTCACTTGAGCGCATGATAGGACTTGCTAGGACAGGTACTCACACATAGATTGTCCTAATAAATTGTAACGTGTTTTGTTACTCTTAAGTAGTTTAATGGATAATGAAACTACTGCTTCTCCAGTAATACCTGTGCTGTCTCTTGCATTTGTCAGTGTTTAGGAAAAGAAAAAGTTAGCTTGTTTTCTAGATTAATGTATTCTGTTCAAATAAAGTCAATTCAACTTCTGAGACTGCTTCTTATGAGTGATTTACTGTATTGTGCACTGAAAGATAGAAGATTCCTTAAGATACACATCCCTATTAATCTGAATGTTTTTCTTGGCGTAGTTAAAAAAAAAAAACAACACACATTAAGCTGGTAAAGAACATGTTAAATTTGACTGCTGCTTCTATTTTGTAATGGATTCTCAAGGTCATTCTTTCAGTTCATAATCTTAAAACTAGGGATAACACTTCTGTGTGGTGAGAAAGAATATGCTAATGATTACAAAGCATTTAAATGTAATGCTTTTAGAGGCCACAGAGCTGTATGTGATGCATGGATTATACATAGCTATGTATACACAAGACATCTAAGTGCAAGGAGTTAATACACTCAGGTACAGCAGAAAGTGTTGTAGTTTCAGAGCAGATGAGGTTCTAGGACTTCTTTATGTCTTTTGTGTTCTTTGAAGAAAATTTTCCGTTACAGTTTTTCTGTAGTAAAATTTCTCCTCATTTTAAAGTTTTAAATGCAGTTATTTCTATTGCAATATGAAGAACTGCTAACATAACTTCTCTGAAAGAACTGACGAGTACCCTTTGCTGGCTGTGCATCTCCTGGCTTTCATCTGGAGAAAACTCAGCTTCATAGAAAATTTTTGAAGTATTCCAAAGAAAACTGAACAGCTTGCTATTTTTATCTGTGATTAATTCAGCGTTCGGCTTTCCAGTTAAAGTGCTCTTTGGTGCACAGGAAAAGCTGTCACCAGCCAATTTACTGGGGATTCACAGAACACGCTTCTGCAGGGACCTTCAGACGTCAGCTCCCACTGAGAAGGACCCTTTGAAAGATACCAGACATTACTCGTGTAATTGTTTTGCTTTTCTCTTAACATGATGCTCTCAGTATTAACGTTTTGCTCCAAGTTCAAAGCAGAAGGAAAAAATTGGTTTCTTATTTATTACTACTCTTTTTTCTATAACAGTAATAATGACATAATTAACGTATGCCAGATGATGTTACATAAAATATTTGGCAAAACACTGGGCATGTAACCTAGGCAGTTTAATCCTTTTTTATCTTAGAGCATCTGTTTTTTCTAGCTAGGACGCAGCTGCAAACAAATTCATGGTTATGTAATAAAACCAGCGTGCTATGTCCTGCATGTTTGAGTGGCAGCTATCTTTAGCACTGATAACGAAACGTCATGGCTCTGAAATGCATTTACTGCGATGCACATATGCTGTTAAAAGAAATGGGGATTTTATGTGACAACCTTACGGTAGGAATAGCAGGTGCAGTGCAGCAGCGGACCAGTTGCCATCCAATACTACAGATGTCCAATTTCTGTAGAAACAATGCCCAGTAATTTTGGAGTACTTGGAAAACATCAGAACTCCAGAGTAACGCAAAAGAATAGAATGCTTGTGGCTTTTTTTTTTTTTTTTTCCCCCACTGGCTTTTTTTTTGTTTGTTTTGTTTTGGTGCCACACTTTGGGCTAGAATATATTTTTATTTATTGTAAAATCTTGGGTCAGCCACTGCACGCACACTGAGCATTTCAAAATAAGGGTCACACGCTGCATCCTCTAACACACACAGGTTTTGATTGTGGAGGGCATGCAAGATACAAATGGATTCCCGATATACAGCATGGCCGTATTCACCGCAGAGCCTTCCGATCAATACAACATGCCACCAGAAGCGTGCTGGAGGAAACTGCTGCGTAAGCACCCGTTTGTCAGATGCTTGTACCGACTGCATTGTGTCTTGCGCTGACACGCATCGCCTAAACGTGGCTGCAGGACAATAAGGCAATACAGAAAAAGATGACTTTAAAAATTAGGAGTGTGGCTGAAATGCTGAAGCACTCCATTGTGGTTGATGAACAGATTCATAGTGTACAAAAACATAACTATTCTTCTATAAAATGAATACTCGATACAGAGAATTTTGGTAATTGACAGTGTGCTTAATGAAATTACTTGTTAGGATAATGTTCATTTTAGGAAGTCTGAAGTTGTAATACATAATCCGAGTTGAACAAGGTCCGCTTTTTCTGAGCAGTCTGCTCTCTAGCACTTCATGAAGCAGATGATGAGCACCGGGTACAGCCATCAGCCCATCTCTCTAAATCTTTTCTCTGTGTAAATGTAAAAATCTTCACAAACAGTGCTATAAAGATGGGAAATGTATTGCTCAATGCCAGCTGCTTCCATTTTCTGTGGAAATGTGTAGACTCTGTACATGAACATCAGGATGATTTAGGAAAGATCACTCACATTCCACAGCTGGTGCTTTTAAAGCTGTACTTCCTAGCAGCTTTTATTTACCTGACATTGAAAGAAAGTTTGTTTGCAGCATCCATTATATTTGCGGATATCTGTAACACACGTGAAGAGGGGAATACCCTAGGTCTTTTTAGCTTGCATCAGCTTATCTATTTCCGATGACGACTGCTAAAACACTCCGATTTAGAAACTCAGAAGAAGCTGCTAAGTTTTCTTGTATGGAACGGAGGTAAAAAAGTCGTTTGCTCAGGAATCCCTTTTCCCCTGCAATTCGGCCCAAAGCCCCGCTCCCAGACGCCCACGTTAGCAGAGCCGAGCCCTGCGCTGCCCCGGGTCGCTTTACCTGGGTCACCGCTGCCGCGGGGCCACACGCAGCCACCGCGGCTCAGCCCCCAGCCCGGCGGGAGCCCCTCTGCCACCGGGGCAGCGGCCGGGAGGTGCCCGAGGTTCCCTCGGAGGCACCCGCCAGCCCCCCGCCCGCCGCGCAGCGGCTCCCTCACGGGACACTTCTCCCCCCGGCAGCCCGGGGGGCTCCGAGCCCGCGTCTCCCGAGCCTGGGGCCACCTCGGGGCCGGGCCGCCGGGGGAAGGGGCCCGGGAGGGCGCCAGGCGGGGGCTCGTCCCGCCGCTCCCCTCACGGAGGGCAGGCGGCGAGGGGAAGGGAGGGCGCTGCCGCCCCACTGGCACCCCCAACCCCGCGCCCGCCCCTCGCGCCCCCTCACGGCTCTCCGGCGGGGCGGGGCCAGCGGCGCCCGTGGGGAGCGGAGCCGAGCCCCGTGCCCACCGCGGGGCGCTGAGGCGGCGGGGGCCGCGTCCGAGCCATGGCCGAGCCGGGCGCCCGGCTGCGCTGCGGCCGCCCCCTGCTCCTCCTCGCCTGCCTCTTCGCGCCCGTCCTCGGCAAGCCCGGAGCCAGCTCCGCAGCCCGTGCCCCCTCCGCCGGTAAGGCTCCCTCGGGGCGCGGGGTGAGGGCGGGAGGGCACGGCACGGAGCGGAGCGGGGCGGGCAGCCCTCTCGAAGCCCGGGCAGTCGTTGCGCGGGAGCGGCTCGCCGGGACGGGCGCTGAGGGGACCGGGGCGGGCTCTGAGGGGGTCCCAGGGCCCGGCGGGGGCCGCTCGGGTGTGGCGGGGCCGCGACCCTCGGGGATCGCTGAGGAGCCGTGCCCGGCGGAGGGGTCGGGAGTGTGCGGCGAGCCGCGGCTCCACGCGGCGAGCAGCGCTCCCGAGGCGCCGGAGCGGCTCTGCCTCGGGGTCCGCTCCCTTCACCCCTCACAGAGCCGCCACCCCGGGTCCGCGGTGCCTGCGCTCTGCGTTGGCAGCCGGCGGGAGGGCAAACTTAGCAAAGCCCGAGCCGGGCGCTGCAGCGGGTCCCGCCGGCCCCGCGGGCGCTGTGCCTACACGGCTGTAACGCGTCGGCCCCCGGGCCTCGGCGGGTCCCGGCTCGGGCCGGGCCCTGGCACCTGGGGCGGGCGTGAGGGGCGCGGGGCCGGCGGGGCGAAGCCAAGGCTCCCGTGAGGAATTAGGGATAAATTACCGCTTCTGAACGCTGCGCAATGGTTGGGCACGTTGCTGAGCTCTCAGAAAAATATCCTGAAGTCACAACTGCAGCGTTCAGAGGCAGAAACGAAATTAATGAAACATAAAATTGACTCTTCTGCATGTTAGCACAAAGTTTAAGAATGGCTGTAAGCGTGAATCGAGGACAGTGAATTGCTTTGGCATCTTGTTGTTAGTTCAGCATACAAAGCTGCAATCTGTTACTGCTAAATGTGATTTACAAGACACATCCTGGTCTCAGTATTTACAAAAGCAGTGCTTCTCATCGTGGTGAAAGATCTCGTGAGGGGGAATTACCGTGGGGCCTTGTGTAGCACATATGGCAGTGTATGTAAGTACCTGCAACCAAGTGAAGCCACATGTGGCCCTTTGGTGTAAGCCAGTAGTTGTAACTTTGAGAACGCACCGTGCGTGGTAAGGACAAAGCTGTCTTTTCACAGCGTTTCATCTAAAATAAAATGAGATTTGCTGTTAAGCTTAGAAACCATTACCGCTGCCTATTGTTAAGATATGGGCCAAGCTGAAATAATAACCTCAATAAGTACAGCTGACATACAGGTAAAATTATTCTAGACTGCTGTTTTGCGTGTGGTACAGCAATCATTCTAATGAGCAGAAGTGAATTATGGATGTGACTTTGTTTTGATGATACTTTAAAAGCAAATGAAAATAAATTTGATGTTTCCTTTACTTAATAGTCTAGTGATGGACTAACCTTTTATCCTGGATTGTTCTGATTTGACAAGACGAAGCATGAGCTGATTTAATATACAGCCAAATCAGAAGTTCTGTTCCTTGCTGTGTATCTTAAACGAGCAGGTGAGGTTTAAATGCACGGATGGAGCCAGGAGTTAACCACCAGCCAGAGCACTGCTGTGCCATGTGTGGGGCTGTGGAGGTGGCTCCTTGGGAGCTCGTTCACCCCAACGTGTGCCGCTCAGATTGTGTTTTGTTTGTTTGTTTTACTCTAAATGTATTTTTTCTTTCTTTGGAGATTTTTAGGAAGAAAAATGCGAACACCGATTTATGGAGAAACATTAGTTTTTGAGAGGAACAGGAAAAGGAAGTACTTGGGTATTTTTCCCACTTTCCACAATGATTAAACCTGGTTTTTATTTGATATGTTCTGAAATCTCCCTCTCTGTTTCTGTTCTTATCAGAGTTTCTGAGTATCTGTGAGCCATGCTTCCTATGTTCCAGTGTGTCCAAGACTGGAATCAAGCTACATGAGCAAGCTGCTGTTGTGGGCAGAAGATAATGCCAGGGTGCGACTTTTGTAGCACCCAGGGCTGCGCTGGCAACTTGTCAGAAGCCCGAGGCCTGTGTCCTATTTGCATAAAGATTTACATCCACTGATAAATTGTTTACTTAGGTTTGCTTCCCCCTATATTAAATCTGTATGAATAAATGGCTCGACCTTTAAAATTCTATGTACTCGCTCTTCCTTTTGCTTCCTGTGCAATCCACGCTTGCTGTATAAATGTTATCTGCTGCTTGCACTCAGCATTCCTCGGTGCTGCCTTCGTGGTTCATCCTCAGTCCTTGCTGGCAGGTCAACAGTCAGGTGAGAACGGTGCTCATCTCCTGTGGTGAGCTGAGGCTAAAAGTGGCCTAAGAGAGGTGACAGACTCCTGCATCTCTTAAATCCAACAAAAAAGGGCCCAGTGGCTTCTGAGATACTATGTGTGTACTTACCATACAACGTGGGTACTCGGAAAGGGGCGGTTTGTGCTCCAAACAGCACATCTAAGGAGTGCCACACAGGGAAGGGGCAGTTTGCTGCTGATCGTGTGTTTCCTGATTAACTGCAAACTGCGTGGCCGTACAGTGTGCTGAGCTGATATTTATACAACTTGCACGTGCTCTCGTTAATGTGAGCAGTAATTATCCCTTGATGCTAAGCTGGTAGGGGATAGTCTAGTTGTATTTTTTAACTACCAAGCAGAAAACTTGCATTCAAATTGCATGTAAGAAATGTCTTTCCTGCTTTCTGCCTGCAGGTCGTGTACCTCCGCTGCTAGTGGTTAGGGCCAAGCAACATCACAGTTCAAAATCCTCGGGAGTTCCATGCCTGCAGTAAGTCACTGGGTGTTGCTGCTGGTTGGCAGCTTATTGCTGTGCTAGGCACGAGAGAAAGTAGAAATCCTCCGAGGAACTTGAAAACCCTGAAATAAATGGAAAATTGTACAAGTTACTGCAGTAGCTAGCCCTGTAAGGGATGTAGTAACACAGTGACAGAAACACAGGGCTGCCGCTCGTGGACTGCTAACATCTGAGGTATCCAGGCAGTGTCTGACAAGAAGAAAGCAGAACAATTTTGCACAGAGAGCCACCACGAAGCAATGGTTAAGAATGGCTGCCTTTCTGTGCTGGTGGGGTTTCGTTAGGCTCTGATGGGTTTTCTGTGCTCGTGGTGGTGTTTGGCTTTATTTCTTAGCCAGGAAGGAAAAAAGGCCTGTGGGAAGTACAGAACATGGGAACTGCCTCTTTGGGCTCTGCTCAGTAAACTGGGCAGAACTGGTGGTAATCCTGCTTCGCCTTAGGGGCCTTCTGGTAACGTTTTGTGCTTTCTTGATGCTTGCTCCTAACTGGGTGCTTGAACTGTCAGCAGCTGCCAGCAGTCCGGTCACTAGGGCATAGAAGGAGAAGTAGGGAAAAATACCGAGGGTCATGCAGAAACTGGGTCGATCATTTTAAAGGGGGGGAAATCAATGAAAAGATTAACGTATTATATTGAACACAAAACGTTTTCACGTCTCTTCTGATCAATGAAGTGGTGGCAGGAGGTTCTTGAAAATGCAATGAAAGCGTTGGACAGAAAGAGATCTGTGTAGTTACTATTGCAAATCATCTTGTTCTGCTTTTTCCTGTCTGCTGCGTTATAAATGTGGCTTGCTGTTACAGCCGTCGCCAGCTACCCCACCGCTGTGATGTGACCAGGGCTGTAAACTTAGAGGAAAAACACCAATGTTGAATGTAGAGAAAATTGGAGTTCATAGGAAAGCTGGATATATATGTTAATTTCTCTCCAAATGACCACTGAACAGTTTTAGAATAAGGTGTAAACTGTTGCTGTTGCACTTGTAGCCTTCAAGGTGCTTCCTTTGTTATAAATCACGTAAAATGTACTAAATAAAATAGATTACCATCTTGAAAATGCAAGTGTACTGAAAGCATATGTACTGTGCATATCCATTCAGCGTTCTGGTTTGTGCGCAAGCTGTTAGTTGTATTGTAGTTCGTAGTAGATTTGTGGGGAGCTGGCTATACGTTATGCTAATAGGCCATTAGAGAGTCTAGTGTTAACCGGAAAGTAAGAATATTTGGCCACAATTGTTGTCCTTGGTAGTGTTATTTTCATTGTAGTGATATGTGGTTATATATCTGCATTAGGAATATGTATTTATTTTAAATCTGCACCTTAACATTAGGTTCCTAAAAAGTGACCCTTACCCATCTCCCCTGCACCGTGAATCTCTTCTCCAAGGTGATCCAAGGACAACCCGAGGTTGCTACCACTCGATTCTATCAATTAAGAAATGCTTTGACTTAAGTCATTTATTCCTGGAATTCCCACGTGTTCTTTTTTCTAAGGAAGTGGATGTGTTTTGTCACTGTGGTGGTTTTACCGTGCTAGGCAGCTGAACACCACAACCGCTCTCTCACTCCCCCTCCCCAGAGGAGGAGGGGAAGAAGTAAAGGAAAGAACAACTCACGAGTTGAGATAAGGATAATTTAATTAAAGAGGGGAAATATATATATTTATATATATTTTACTTGGCTATATATATATAAAGGAAATATTATTAATTAACAATTCAACTAAAGGGAAAAAGGGAAAAAAGGAAAGGGGAAAGGGAGGGGGAGAGGGAACAGCAAAACAAAACAAAACAAGTAAAGGCTATATGGAAGTGCAGAGGAAATAAATGATTTTCTACTTCCCACAAATGAGCGATGCCTGACCACGTCCTTGAAGCAGGGCCTCAACGCACGTAGCCGGTGTTCGCGAGGAGGACAGACATTTTCGCAACGAAAGCCCACCCCTCCCCTCTTCCTCCTTCTTCCACCTTTTATTGCTGAGTGTGACATCATATGTTATGGAATATCTCTTTGGTTGGTTTAGGTCAGCTGCCCTGGTGATGTTTCTTTCTCACTTCTTGCCCACCCCCCCAGAAGGGTTAGAGAAAGTCCTGATACTGTGCCAGCACTTCTCAGCAGCAGACACAACACTGGTGTGATAACACTGCTGTTCTAGCTACAAGTGCAGAGCGTGGCACTGTATGGGCTGCTGCAGGGAAAGTTAACATCCCAGCCAGACCCAGTACAGTCACTACTTCTATTACTGCTTGCAATTTCTACTGAGCGTTTTGGCAAACAGGATGCTGCAACTACAAACTACGTCAAAGTTGGTGGCTTTTTGTTTTAAATCATGAGTGTGCTTTGCCGAGAGAAACTTCTGGACAACACCAGGCACTTCCTCCTGTGACTGAGAGCTCTGTCTGTGCTCAGCATGGAATCACTCTGAAAAGACTGAGTGGGGAAGTGTTTCAGGTATAAATAAAAGTAGACATTGCCACTGGGTTTGTCACGGAGCAGGGTGGCTACTACCTTGGATTTAGGACTCAGAAGTTACCTGGCCTCAGCCGAACTAAAGCCCTGTAAGCACAGGGCTCGGAATGGCCCTTCAGAGGCTACAAAACCTTCCCGGGGTGCGGGGCAGTGCGCTGGGGGCAGAGCTGGGGGCTTCCATCTCCTCGCTGCCTGGTTTAGGGCGAGACTCATGCTGCGGATCGTTAGCTTGCTAATCACGCTACTCGTAGGTTTTATCCTCTTTTTGCTCACCTCCAAGCAGCGCAGCCAGCCTGCTGTCCTAAGCCATTAACTGTATTTCACCTTGCATTCCTTCTGTACTTGTTTTCTGTTCAGCACCAGTTCTTCAGAATCTTTTTCTTGGTGGTAGCAGCAGTAACAAACTTTAACAGTTACACACCTTATAATCCTAAAAGCATACAGACACGCAGAAAGGAGAAATTGAACACCTGCAATTTGTGTGATGGGTGAGCTGTGTGGTCCTAGGAAATAAAATATCCAAAGCTGGGGGGTTGTTTATTTTATTTTTGCCAGCTCATTATACTTTTACCATATCCAGCCTGCCCACGGAGCTCTCCTGGATGGAAGCTCGTCTTAGCGGCCAGCGAGCGCCAGCTTATCAGGAAGCACAGGGGCTAACCAGAAGTCTGGGAGGAGCGTGGATATTGCTGTGAAAGAAAGAAATCTGAGAAAACTAGTTGGATGGTATTGTTAGTAAATGTGGTCAACTTATTAGTTGGTGAGTGTACTGTAGGTCTGAGAGAAACATGTTTGAAAACACTTTTTTTAAGCCACGAAAAGCGTGAAGGGAGCACGTCCTTGTTTATCGCAGCAAAAGAGAAGCTGCCCCTGGACAGCGTGTACCCTGAAGGTGCTGTGCTGGTGTACCAGAGGTCGTCTTACAGGAACCTGGGAACTGTGGCAGTGCAGCTCTGCCTCTGCATTGCTTCAAGGTCAATTATCGGAGAGAGAATACCCAGATGTGTCGTCGCTGCAGATTGTTCAGAAATGCAGTACAGTGTCCTAACTGTAAAAGGGAAATGTAATTAATGCTAATGCAAAAATCAGGTATTTATGAAACATTAGGCTGAAATATATACGAAACTATCCATAATTCAGGAAATAGGGATATAGAAATAAAGAAATTAAGTTGTATCCTCAGGAAGCATTCTATCATGTGTCTGCAAAAAGCAAGACCTGGCAAATCCATGTAGTTACAAGTAAGAAGTTGTCCCTGGCTAACGAGGGTGCTTGGAGCTTGTTAAGGTATCAGTACAAATAAGTGCACCTTAACCCATCAGCTGTGATGGTTTGCATGCATACGGTGCTGTGTTGCTGTATATGTCTGAAGCATTTCCGTGTGTCCAGCAGAGCAGCACCAGGGTACAGGGCGAGCTGCCCTTCTGCTCCCTGCCCCTCCTTCCCCATGGCAGCACACAGCTAGCAGGGGCAGGCGGCTGTGCAGTACATGGGTAACAGCTCAAAGACCAACAGTGTGGTGTTCGCCAGTGAGCGAAGTACTGCGTATACAGAGGGGTATTTTGAAACAGGAGGGTGGGCTGTATGAAAACCCAAGTGCTGATTTGGCATTCAACACGAGCTGTTTGGCCGCACCTGAGCATGTGGTGGGATTTACGGGGAAGAGGGGTCCTGCTGCTCCTGCTTTGCTGAAGCCACAATTCTGTTTTTATCCCGACTGGAAAGTTTCAGGCACAAGCCAGTTAGGGCTCACAGTGCTGTTTCTCCTGGTCTGTCCCAGCGCTGCAGGGCAGGAGGCAGGGAGCCCTCGCAGGGCTGGGCTGGCAGGAAACGAAGAACTTTGGTGCCCTAGGTGCCTAGGCCCAGCTAAACTGATGCCCTGATGGGGTTGGCCAGTCAAACACAAGCCCTCGAACTGTTGATCAAGTTGTGAGGTGGATCTTGCAGTTTGTGTTAAAGTGAGAGCTGGTGTGCAGTGTGGTGCTACCTGCCCAGGCTCAGCGCAGCAATCTGAGGCAATTGTGAAAGCTTGGTCTTCTTGTGTCTGACTATCTGTGGTTCACTGACTGGTTGTGATAATACACTTCAAATAGAAATTGTTTATTTAACTGATCCTTTTGTTTCCTTCCCAATGAAAAAGCCTAAATACCATGACTGATTTGTCTGCGTGTGTCAGTCACTACTTTGTCTATGTCTGCTATGTGCACCAAATTCACCTCCTTGCCAAACAAAATAATGTTAATCTTTTAAATCTCTACTCGTGTGGATGTCTGCCTCTGCTTTTAATCCAGTTATGCCATTCTCGGGTGCTTTTCTATTCTTGATGCATCTTTTTTTAGACTGGTAGCGAGCACATCATTTCTAGAAAGGTCGTGCCATGCGTTTATGTAATGGGACATTTTAAATCTGTACTAAAAAGAGATGATTGTTAACATCTTTCTTTGATTTGCTCTACCCCATAGACCAAATGTAATAATTGTGAGGTCTTTCTTGTGCAGTCGTGTCAGTCAGGTTAAATCCCATCAGTGAGCAGCAAAAAACCTTTCCCAAAGCAGGTGCTCCTGTCTCCTGGTAGTGGCTCTGACCTCGGCCTGGGCGTTGGAGGCCCTCCCGATGCCGTTCCCGTCAGGGTGATGCCTGCAGCCTGCGCTGCTTCTGGAGGCAGTGCTCTTGTTCCACGCTGCCTTCACCTGAAAGCTGTTCTTACTCAGGTTATTTTCTGGGTATGGATCTTTCCTCTTGTCCTCCTCTCTCTGCAGATCTTCCCCATGTTCACCCTTGTCGTGTTATTTAGGGTACATAATTTTTTGCATGGTGTCTCATAACAGAGAAATGTGAAGCTTCACCCTAGTTTGGGTAGCAGTGTTTCTACTGGTTGTACTTCTGTGAGACAACTAGGGTAACGGACTCATCTCTCATGGATCCTTTAAGACAAAGGACAGCAGTTGCTTGTTGGAGTACTTAGGATGACTTAGATACCTGCTTTCCAATGTGGGCTGCTCTCTGCCTGCACTTCCTACATTTACAGTGCTTTTATCCAAAGCTCTTCCAGGTATTCTGTGTGCTGCTCTTTGTAAGCTGCACACAAAGATTTTTGGCTGTTCTGGGCCATCAGTTGGTCTCCAGGCCTTGAGATGGATCCCTGAGTGCTCTGAAAATGAACTAATTGCATGCTAGTATTTAAAGAAAAAGGTGCCTTCCAGTCTATAAAACATTAGAATAAATAGAGGAATCACTGGTAAATAGATTAGCATGTGTTTAAAGTACAAAATGGGGTGTGGGGGGAGTGCTCTTATACATCTTATGCATCATAGATGCATAACCATGAGAAAAAGGAAGGCGTGGAACATGACGATAATTGTATTTCAAACAGGAGCACAAGTTATGCGATATGCTGAACACCTGTATGTTGTGGGTGCAGGTTTTAATAAGTGCCGCCTTGGTTTAGAATGATAGAACTTCAGTCCCTTACAAATAAGTTTTCAGTTCTAGAGGCTTTCTGTAATTACATGGCACCAGGTCAATGACATAAGTGCATTTTGCCTTTATTATTGCTTTATTTGTGTTCATGAGTCATAGATTTAAAGACTGTGAGAGTGGTATGGACATGCTAATAAAAGCAGGTAAGCTATAACATTCGTGCACAACTTCCAGATGAAAGGGAGTAAGATGAGAAATTTAATACTGCATCAAAATAATTGCAGCTGTTTGGACACAGGAAGGCAGATGTACTCTGTTCATTTAAATCAACGTTAATAAATTACTTTTGTTGTATAGGCATATCTGAACCGTCTTTTATTGCTAAAAGTGAAGATCGCTTGTTTAAACACTTATTTGAAGACTATCAAAGATGGGTTCGTCCAGTGGAACGCTTGAATGATACAATAAAAATCAAATTTGGTCTTGCAATCTCTCAGCTAGTAGACGTGGTATGTATTTACTATGTATTTACTTTTTTCCCTACTTCTTACAATTTTTGAATGTAGCATGAGGTGAAATAAGTGTGCATATTTTAGCTGGTAGATTAAACATTTAAAATGATTATAAATGTAATGAGAAATACATTGTAGAAGGGGGCATGAAGAAGTGATGACAAAGTGATTGAGAAAACAAGGGGCTTTTACATTTAGTAATTTTCAGCCAAAAAACCAAAAGTGAGTGAAGTGCTTAATAAGCTTAGGGAATTGTGTTTTAACATATTTATTCACTAGGGAAAAAAAAGGCAGATTTTTAAGCCTCATCTGTCTCCTCTTTTAAAATTCAGTAACACTTGCAAATACTACTCCTTTTTTCCCCTTCCTAACCAGGAATAATAAGCAAATACCCTGAAAGCCTTCAAATACATTGCTTCCATAGTAAGAAAGATTATCTCTTGGCATTACTTCTCATATATAAGAGATGAACCAGATTTTTTTTTTTTTCTGAAACTTTTCACTTCAGAATATTCTTTTCATGTTGAATACATTAGTTATGGCTGCAAGAGGAGTTTTTCATCCTATAGCTCTTTTTCCCTTAGAAAATCAGTAAGACTTTGTGAAGTACAGTCAAAATAAAATGGAGGAAAGAGACGCTGAAGAGGGAAAATGCAACTTTAAAAAAAAGTAAAGTTTAAAAGGCTCTAATATAAATGTACTTACCAAAGACTAGAATGTTTTTAGAAATGCTTTCTGTATTTTAAATTACAAACCTGTATGCACTTTAGAGGTTAGTTACTATGAATGTGCTGTGCAATCTTTTTCATAAATGTTCTTCATTTTTATAGGATGAGAAAAATCAATTGATGACAACAAATGTCTGGTTGAAACAGGTATGTGTAAAATATGAGTAAACGGAAGTTTCATTCATAACTGCAAATCAAAAGTTGGAAGTAACATTGTTAAATATTTATGTATTGAGAACTTAGGTACATAAATTATCATTTTATGTGTTATCTTTACAAAATGTCCCTAGAAATGTTTTAAAGGATTAATTGCTATAAAAGTCAGTGTGTGTGTGTGTGTGTGTGTGTGTGTATGTATGTATGTATATATATATATATATATATACTAAAAGAAAAATGGGAGGAAGAAAAAGTACCTGATTAAAAGAAATCTGACGCTGCACTGCATGGCTATTTAACAGACCAAGGCATGTGTATAGCCATAAAAGGTACTGCTTTGGTACATAAGCTTTCTTTTAAAAACTGCATTAAGAAAAGTATAATGGATTTGTGTAATCTTTTGTAGTATGTTTTAATGTATTTCTGGTGTCAGAAGTTGGATAACTACCACTGAAGAATTTCAGAGTTCTATATGCTTGCTACAGAAAGCTACTTTTTCCTCTTAAGAATATTTGTTTCTCATTAGGAGAAGGCCTCAAGCTTGATAATAATCAAAGTCCAAAGGTACACTGAGTGGCCACTATTAGCTTGGGAAATGCTTCTCACAAATCATTCTCAATTTAAGTTTGAGGAACTGTTGCAGACTGTAATTCTACTTACACACTAACTAAATTATTTTTTTTTGGGCAACTTTCTTTTGTTACGGTTCCTTTTTGTTCCTTTTTGGTTTGGTTCTTCCCATTCTCTTCTTCTCCAGTAACTAAGTTCAGGCATTTATTTTCCGGAAAACTTTATTGTTACTTAGCAAATATGAGATAGATAGGAATATATTGATGAGAAAACATTGTTCCCTCTTAGTAATTTCTGCAAAACTTGTTGCAGTTAAACCAGTTCAAATGAAATAAGAACTGACCTGAATATGTTTAAAATTGTCTTACATTTAACTCTTAGAAACTTGCCTTTTTTTGTTTCTTCTTGAGCTTTTAGTTCAAATATAAAAATACCAAAATACAATGTTTTTAATGGTATTATTTTTAGCATTGCTGGTGGAAATAGGATGGCAAGTTGCAGCCAGTTTTTTTGTTTGTTTTGATGAAAAATTTTATATTGCTTCTGATCAGTTTCCAAACGTCTCTATGTTCATTCAGAACCTAGTTCTTCCTCCAAATTTGTTTCAGCTTATAACACGTTTTTTTTTTGTGTGAACATGCTCTGAAAAGGAATTTAATATTTTAAGGTCTCTGCAGAAATACTGTGAATTGGCTTCTTATAACAGAAAACAAATGCGATATCAGTTGTCTGTTCAGCACATTCCGTGTAGTATGTTTTAGAAGACTTTTAGAAGTTCGATGCATTTATTTATTTTAAATTGCCTTTATATCTGTTTTCATCAGATCTTGTCCTGCCTAAATAAACTTCACAATTATGATTTTTTCATTTCATGCATCTACAGGAATGGATAGATGTAAAATTAAGATGGAATCCTGAAGACTATGCTGGAATAACATCTATTCGTGTCCCATCAGATTCTATTTGGATTCCAGACATTGTGTTGTATGACAAGTAAGATTTTAATCTTTTCATATAAAATACATTTAGTCTTTCTCACTTTACCATCCAAGCTGCTTGTACAGGGCTTGCTGAATGGACCATGCATGTATATTTAGTAGAGCTAAGAATGTGTGGAAGACATTAGAATTTGCCTCCAAATGCATATTGATTTTGTTGCTATGTAAAATGCAAGTTTTGGTTTGCTCCTGTATGGCATTTCAAGTCTTTGCAAAGTTTATTTCCACTTATTCATATTAGCTCTTTTTTAGTTAGAAGACAAGGTCTCGCACAGTGTTGGGTACAAACTAATAGTGTAGAGGGCGTGTGTGATGGGAGAGGATTAAATAACTCATGCTGTTTTAAGTCATATTCAGCATGGATTTAAAATGAAGGACCCTCAACTGTAAGTTTGTTTTCTGTAAAGTATTGGATCCCAGAAGAAATAAATTTTGAATGAAACTTTCTGCCTAATTCAGGTGCGTGTACAACACTTTTACTTTTCATGACTTGCTGAGACGAGAAAAGCTGTTGCACTGATTATAACTTCAAGTTTGGAGGTGGCACCCAAGTGTTATCTGCTTAGTGTTTTTTTTTTTTTTTCTTGAATTATGATAATTTCATGAAATTTAAATTTCTGCTGTATTAGCAATAGAAACATTGGAGTTTTGTTATGGGGCTAAAAGTTAGGATTTTTACAATCCCTTGGTTTAATCATCAGAACCACCAAAAGTTGTACAGATCTTTTCATGACTTGAAAATGTTCTTCACTGTTGAAAAGCTGTCTACCTGTATGAGATTCAGGTTTAAAAAAACAAAACAGAAAAAAACTGCCAACCAACCAAAAAAACTTGAGAGGTGGACTCTGCAATACAAAATTTTGAAGGAGCAAACAGCTGAAATGACATTAGCAAAACATTTTCCTATTTAAAACACACGCACTCCATCATAAATGCATACATATATCTCTTTTTCAGTGCAGATGGACGTTTTGAGGGAACGTCTACAAAAACTGTGGTAAAATATGATGGCACCATTGCTTGGACTCCACCAGCAAACTATAAAAGTTCTTGTACTATTGATGTAACCTTCTTTCCTTTTGACCTCCAAAACTGCTCTATGAAATTTGGTTCCTGGACTTACGATGGCTCACAAGTTGATATAATTCTAGAAGATTATGATGTTGACAAAAGAGACTTTTTTGATAATGGAGAATGGGAAATAGTGACTGCAACAGGGAGCAAAGGAAATAGAACTGATGGATGCTGCTGGTATCCTTTTGTTACATATTCGTTTATAATTAGACGTCTGCCACTCTTTTACACATTGTTTCTCATTATTCCTTGTATTGGACTTTCATTTCTAACTGTCCTTGTCTTCTATCTTCCTTCAAATGAAGGTGAAAAAATTTCCCTTTGCACTTCAGTCCTGGTATCTTTGACTGTTTTTCTTCTTGTCATTGAAGAGATTATTCCATCATCTTCTAAAGTTATCCCACTTATAGGAGAGTACTTGGTGTTTACTATGATATTTGTGACATTGTCCATTGTGATAACTGTCTTTGCTATCAATATTCATCATCGCTCTTCGTCTACACACAATGCTATGGCACCTTGGGTTCGCAAGATATTTCTTCACAAGCTTCCCAAGCTGCTTTGCATGAGAAGTCACGTAGATAGATACTTTGCGCAGAAGGAGGAAACAGGAAATATGAACGGATCAGAATCATCTAGGAACACCTTGGAAGCAGCTCTAGATTCTATCCGGTATATTACGAGGCATGTTATGAAGGAAAATGAAGTTCGTGAGGTGGGTGTGTTAGTCATATTATGCTAATTTTGTTAGAAATTAAACAAGTAATGGTTTGCTAAGTGGTTGCATATTAATTATGCACTAGGATTTCCAATTTTTGTACTTCATGGGAAATAAATATGCTACAATATGGAGATATTAGGCTGTCCTTGGATTCTTTATGTACTTCTGTTTTTTTCCAGAAGTAAACTCATGTTAATTATATGTTTTCAGTCATTTGTCTGTTATAAGAGCATGTACTGTAGCTGTTAACATCCAGCAGCACTGTAGGTATTTTCATAATGAAAGAAATAGGTATTTCTCATCTTAATTTTGTACCTGAAGGCTACCTGAAACATACATTTGGTTTACATCTTCATAATAAATACTGCTAAGCCTTATTTTGGAACTTTTGATTCCAAATAAAAGCACTTTTTAAAAATTCCATAATTTGTATTGCTTCAAATACAGGCTATTACTGTATATTAGCCATTTTGTGCTGAGATTACACATGGACTCAACAACCTCAAGAGGTTCCTTGTAGCCCTGCCATTATTGGTTTTTAAATTATATCGAAAGATGTCTGAGGGTTATTTTTTCAGTCTGTACATTTGCACTCTGAACTATCCCTAGTGGATGTTTACACCATACAGGTAAGAGCATTATGAATTTATTTTCTTTCCTTGTTTTGAAACTGGCACCACTGGAGCATGAGAGATCGACACGCTATTTTCAGGCCAATATAGAAATACAGAAGTTTGCTGTCTGGTCTCATGATGTTGCTACATGTTTCTGACAGTAAAGTCTGAGATTCTTTCAATTTACACAGAAACAATTGTCTTCAGAGGTTGCTGGTTGTTGAGAGGTATGTGCTCCTATGCTAGTTTAGGAGTAAGCTAACTCCTCTGATGCAGTTTCTCAGGACTCTAATATTATTGCAAGAGATATAGCCTGGATTTTGAATAACTGTACTATCTACTGTACTAGTATATACACT
This sequence comes from Nettapus auritus, assembly GCA_011076525.1. NCBI lineage: Eukaryota > Metazoa > Chordata > Aves > Anseriformes > Anatidae > Nettapus > Nettapus auritus. The sequence continues at coordinate 7,987,227 of CM021774.1, forward strand.
GTACTGTTAAAACAGGATCAGTGTATATGCAATACATAGTATACCCATGCCCTGTTTATACAAGGCAAATAGAGAAGTTTGCTGTTAAATATATAATTTCTAGTAAAATGATGGTTAGTTTTCTTTCTCTTACTGAATCTACTGATGATAGTTTGTTGTTGTTGTTTTTTTCTGTGAAATGTTGCTGCGACTCTGAACCTCAGAACTGAATACTCTGACGACAGGGGGACTCACCTGTGTTTTGTTACTTGGCCTCCAGAGAATGCAAGCTTTACCTGCAGAAAGTTGTTAGCCCTGATTGTTGAAAATAAAATGTACACAACTACTTTGTAGCCTTGCCTCTTAGGAAGCAGTAGGCCTGGGAAATGCAGACAGCTCCATTTCAAATGAAAGATACTTGTTTGGCTGGGTTTTAAATTGCTCACGTAACTATATTACAAGTACTTGCAAAACCGTGTGTAGATACGAGTAATCCTATCAAAAAGGAAGAGTTTTGAAAGTACTGTGGGTATTTTCCCTGGTGTGTAATTCCCTGCAGTGATAACTTAAGTTTTCAGGTTTTCTATATAATACAACAGCTGCTGTCTACTGTTAATCTTAAGCAACTTTTGCATCTAGCTCCTGCCTGGGAATTCCATTTAATGATGAGGCTGTGACATGAATCCAGAATACTTGTATGTTATAAAATTGCCTACAGATTTTTCTCTCTATATAGTTGAGGAGGTTCAATGCTTGTCAGGGTCAGTTGCTCCATTAAAATCTAATATTTGTGCTGTATGGTTTACCAGTCATAAAGAGAAGTTTGTTCCTGCTCTAGGTCATAGTGTGATTCTCATATATAATGTGTTTGTGTGTGTAAATGTAAAAGAGGGGTTATCAAATTGACCTGATTGGGAGGGGGAAGCAAATGTGAAGTGGTTAACTATTGCAGGGTTTGATGCTGTATTTCTACCTGTTCTTGCATGTACTGAACAGCTCTTATATGTTCTTTGGTTTTTAGGTTGTTGAAGACTGGAAATTCATTGCTCAGGTGCTTGATCGAATGTTCTTATGGACTTTTCTTCTGGTTTCAATAATTGGATCACTTGTGTTATTTATTCCTGTTATTCATAAATGGGCAAGTATAATAGTACCTATGCACATAGGCAGTACAAATGCATAAATTATTTTTGGATCTGTCTCCTGCTGACATCTGTCTCTAAAAAGGTTTGCAGTAACTCTGTTTCCATGCATGTTCTTTATAGGCATGTTTCTGGTAAGTAAAAAAAGGATAAACCCCAAGCCATAAAATTACTTTGATGTTAAAGCATGACATATAGAACACCCAGAAGTCAATCTGCTTAGTGCCAGTCTACTAATATACTTCTAAATCAGGTCAGGCTCAAAAGAACCTTTTCAAGCACTTGCATGTATATGTCAGAAACAGTATATACTGACACCTACTGAGAAGTAGAAGGATTTAATTTTTTTAATGATGATTGCTGTAGTCTCATTATTAAATTACTGTGCAAATTGTTCTATTGCATATTATGTGTTTGCAGATACTTACACAGTAGAGTTGCTTATTTCAGTTTACTATATTATGGAAAAGTGAATTTGTATTGGCATCAGCTGTCTTCAGTGTATTGTAATTGTACAGTTTCTACAGCGTAAATTAAAAATGATGATAAAAATATAATCTGAACTTTATGCATATTCAGCATACAAATAGTGATTTGACTGTGTAATGTCTTTATAAATTTTCAGTGGAATTTGCTACTGAACTTAAAACCTTTTTAATTCTAAAAACCTTTTTAACTCTATCATACTAATGTGAACATATAACATAGTAGGCCTTAAAGCGCTTACAGGATACATGGATATTGAGATCTCTGTATCAGCTACGGAAAGAGAGGCAAAGGCAATTAAATGAGATGTCCAAGTTGCACAACTGTTCTAATAGGTCAGAACATTCAGATTTCTTTATTCCTGATGAAGATTGTGATACTAATCTTAGCTGCAAACATGTTGCTTTTTCCTGACCTTGCTTGTTTTGCAGAATTAAGTTTTTAAACACAAGTAGGAGGAATTTGGAGAATGCATTTCTGACGGAAATAGGCTGAAAATTCTTACGCCATATAACAAAATACAGACGATTAAATTTTCATGTTTGTAAAACTGAATTTAGAAAATTACCTTTTATAGGTTCTCTCACTTACAGAACCACATATAACTGAACAGCAAGGCCTTAAGGCTTTCCATCCTTTTTTTTTTTTTTTCTGAGTGTTGAAAACTAAACAACGTGTATATATATATTGCAACTTTTTAATTATAACATTAAAATATATTTTAATAATGAATTTAAATTCAAATTCATTTCAATGTCACTTTTCTTAAAAGTTTTATTTCTGAAAGAGACGAGATGGAGTTTTCCTGCACCTAAGTTTTGATAGTTACTTACTATGTTATTTTAAAACACATTTGTATCCTGCAAAATTAATGGAGTAATGTCAAGGAAGAACAAATCTTGGTAAGTTTTTTGTTTGGTTAAATTCTCTGACCAATAATAGCATGTTTAGCTGAAAAGTTTAATGTAAATTGTTATATTGTTAATAACGTAAGTAATAGTAGTTATGGATTTGGGGAAAAGATGATTTTTTTTCCTCTCTCTATCACCTTTAGAATCGCTCTGTTTGACATTATATTGATTATAATACCTCTTGCTTATGTCATAACTTATATATAACTGGAAGTTTATTTCAAATTCTTTCACCTGCAGGATGTTCTTGGTTTTGTATAGCTTCTTCAGTCTCATGGGCAGGGTAAATGATGCCAACCAATGTTCTATTTTTTAAATAATTTTTAAAATCTAATTTCAAATAATTATGATTGAAAAAGGAATCTCTTCTTCTTCAGATATACAATTACATCTGTCATTAGATATCAGCATATTCTGTGTTCCCACAGTAACTTATTTTAAAGTTGAATTTATAATGATTATCTGATTGAATCCGTTAATGTAATTTTTAACTTTTTCAGTATTACTAAGACTAATGCATCAGTAAGTTTGTGTGAAAATGCCAAAGTACTTTAGCTATCTTCTTTTCTCTTCAAAATCAAAATTTCTTTTTATAGTCCTCCTTGTTTTTGAATTGCTTATTGAAATTTATCTGAACAGAAAACCAGAAAACAAAGTAAGGAAAGGTATAGACTAGCGCTCTCAATCTCTCTCTCTCTCTCTCTCTCTCTCTATCTTTTGACTCCCTTACTGCATCTTTTTGTTAAATGTTGGCTGGAGACTGCCCAATTATATCATGAGCTGTTTGGCAGCATATTGGCAATGGAGTCCCAATCTTTTTGCAAATCCTTGAAATTCTTTAAGGTGTTTCTATAATCATATGATATGTTCAGATTACACAGATGATGCTCAAATCCATGGGGTCTCCAGCCCATCCTTAGGTGTGTTTGAAATTAAAAAATAATAATAATAATAATAGACCCAGAAGCATGCACCTCTAGTTATGTAACTCGTTTCTGAATGTGCTGAATTGTACCTAATACTGCTTTATATGGCTTTTGTCACTCAGTCAAAATAAATGGGAAAAAAATATCACTATTTTCAACAGCTTCATTCTCTTTATTTTCATAACAGTTACATCATTTGATACCACTGCATTTCTAAAAAGTTTCCAGTTTGGTACGGAGAGAACAGTTCATATCTTTACAAAACATTTTCTCATTACAGTATTTTGTTGCAAGGTTTATTCCTTATTTATTATTATTAAATGATTTGCAGATATTAATTAAAAAAAAAAAGTCATATACCCAAGAAACAATTTTAGCATACTTTACAGGAATATTTAATATCTACATGCCTTCTGTTATAATAAAACACTGTGCAGGATGTTTCTGTGTCCAAAATATCATACTGCATTTTGATACTTAGCGTAACCCACTGACTGCATCTTACTGTGTTTGATTTGAATACAGTTTTAAACGTTATTAGGTTTAGATAACTTAAACAGACTCCTCATGCAGTGACAATATGGGAATACACAGACACTACATGACAATGCTTTAATTCCCATCATCTATTACTCACCTATTTCTTGTTCTTCTGTAAGAAATGTGCCCATAGTCCCTTCTTCCTGCAGTTTGCATCCGTTTATACACTAGGTGGCAACGTTCTGCATTCAAGCAATTTGGTATGTATGCTTTCTAAATCATTTCATCCTCAAATTTCATCCTTAAACTAAATATGAACTAATTCGCAGAAGATCCTGTCAGGAATTAAAGGTACTTAACACCAGACAAAGTTGCCCAAAGTATTCTACCTGTCTTGACTCTCAGAATATTCATGCAATTTTCAGTTTCTTTACTAGCATCTTAAAACATTAATAGAAAGTTTAATGGACGATCTGCATCTTTTCCAGTTATTTTAAAAAATAGCTGGCAAGTATAGTGCACATTACTTTGGAATTAGCTCTCATAGTGGTTCAAATTATTTTTTTAATGTTTTCACATTTTTTTAATAAAGCATTCTTGGTCAAGCAAAGTTGAGGCCAAGAAAGATCCTCAGTCTACTACTGAAACACATAGAAGAGAGATCAGGTGCTGGGGTAGGAGTGTAGAGTTTGGTTGGCAAAAGTTTTATTTGACTTCACAATATAACATTTTGATTTTTTACATTTCATCTCCAGCCATCAAAGGTTGTAAAAACAATCCTGCTGTTCCTAGAATACATACCAGGATGAAAACCCATAGAAAAATACGATCAATTACCATGGCAACATATTTCCAGTCATCCTGAATCTGAAAAATAGATCAAATAGCAAGTAAGCAAGTTTATTAAATAACTAAGTTGCATTAACCATTAGGAACATTTCATATAGCAAGCGTAGATTTTTTTTCCATATGTAGGTTTTCTTTCATGTATGTACAACTTTCATGTTGCTGTTTTCATTGATAAATTAATTCATCTTGAAGAAGCTTTGTTTGAATATGCGATTTTTGTGCTAAAGCCAAAAGCTGTTTCTTCAAATACGAGTTGTTCACCAAGACACTAAACATCACGAAGTACAATTTCTCCTCTGTATGCTAATACTGAAAGTGAAAAGCCTTACATTCTTTAGTGATCAGGTATGCCCAGAAAAGGTTACTGAAGTAGACTGTTCCTATTGCTCTTTAAGCAGCATGTAGCAGACAAAGATTAATTGGTATATAGTTATTTGATATGTTTCCTATGTAATACAGAAATGTTTCCATGTTCTCTTGCAAGATGTAAAACTAATCTCCTCACCTCACATTTAAGAAGGAATGAAGTTTCCTTTTTTTCTTTTTCCAGTGGACATTACAACAAGGGTGACATTGAATGTATATGTATCTATGTATGTTACATATTAATAGTAACTACACTAGGTGATCATTTTTGGTATTCTTCAGATCATAATTTAAATTTAGACTTAATTTTTCTTCAGGAAGGGTAATATGAAATGGAAAATGTTATTTTATTTTTTTTTTTTGGAATTGTTTTTGAAGTCTTGAAGCTCTTCTTGAAGGCAGACTTCTTAAAAAAAAAAAAAAAGGCATTTTCTGTATCAACTAATTCTAAATCAAGTTCTAATTTCAGCATAAACAAACTAACTTCATCCTAACTTTAAGTGCCTTACTGCATAGGATTTAGATTCAGTGATGATTGTGGTGGTGTGGTTGCTGTTCTTAGGATGTTTGAGGAATGCTGATAAACAGTTTTTGTTTTGTTTTTTAGTGCATCAAGATGCAGATTTATGAAAGATGAGGGTCCCTGTCTTACAGCAGTTGTCTCATTTCACTTCATTACTTTATTCCACAGCAGAATAGGAAACATCTTAACTGTGAAGGAAGTTTAAGTCTTATTCTCTCTATTGATGGTTCTAAGGCCACAGAAACAGCAAATTCCACTATTAAGATTATAAGTTGGAAAATCTACACTGTAAGTCTTGTAGGAATTGATACTGAGCTGGCTGTCTAGTTACCCTAACACGCTTCACCCTGTATATGTGTTGTCAATGAAAAGAATGCAACAGAGCTGTTCACCAAACTTATCTACATTCAAAGTTGCATGTATTTGTAATATGGCTTGTGTAATTATTTAAAATAATGGTTGGTGTTGTGGTTTTTTTTTTTTTTTTAAGATATCTTTTTTTCTTACAAAATATATTAATTGCAAATGCTGTCTGCAGTTTGAGTAATAGTAAAACACATTCTTACCTCTTTTGCTTCGTTCTGCATTTTCATATTTTCTGCAATGTATTTAACACTTTCAATAGCATCTCTCATTTCTGGTGACAGAACTGAAAATGAAAACAGAGGATCTAGAGATTCAGAGCTTGAACTTCTTGTAAGATTGCCACTGAAATCTGAGAACTTCATTCTCTGATACTGGCAACAGCTGCATGCTGTATCTTGACATACAAAGTCATCTTTGCAGCATTTGGTTTCAGAACTGTTGAAGCAATTTAGGTTTGAAAACTCAGAAGTGTAAAATGGTTTTGACTTCTGATTAGTCTCTTCATCACTGGCAGGCCTTGTCATAAACATGATCCTGGGAAGTAAGTTCAAGAAGATGGTTCTCACCCACACAGGCATTGTGTGTGTTTTGGGTGTTCTGTAGTGTACATTAAGTACAAATACCGTAATGACAATAGACAGAGTTACAAATATCATGGTGAAAAGGAGGTATTCCCCAATCAGTGGAATTACCAGGGACGTAGAAGGTATAGTCTCCGTGATAACAAGAAGAAACACTGTTAACGATAGAAGGACTGATATACAGAGTGTCACTTTCTCACCACAGTCTGAAGGCAAATAGAAAACTAATACGGTCAGAAAAGAAATCAGTAGACATGGAATAATCATGTTGATAGTGTAAAATAAAGGTAAGCGCCTAATATAAAGGGAGTATGTGATGTCTGTATATATCTCTTCACAGCAGTTATATTTGATGTCATGTTTATACCCAGGAGCTTTAATAATAGCCCATTCTCCACTCTCCCAGTAATCTTTCAGGTTCATTGTAGAGCCAATTAAAACCAAGTCAATCTTGGCTTTATCATAAGACCAGGAACCAAACTTCATGGTGCAGTTCTGGTAGTCAAATGGGAAGTAGGTTACATCTATTTTACATGAGCTTTTAAATATAGCTGGGGGTATCCAGGTCACATCACCTGTGTATTTCAGTAGGGCCTTTGTCTTGTCATCGACCTGGAAATCCCCAACTGCACTGTAAAGCAAATAAAAATGACAGTCAGAATGTAACTGATCCAGGTAGCTTCATGTAAACAGTTTGTATGTATTAACTCTTTAATCTGGTTTGTGAAAGGCAGCAGTTACGTGCTGATGTGGAACTGCACTGTCAGTGGCTGTCATAAATTTACACAGTTAAAAATTAAAATAAACAGCTGTGTAAATTTACCGTGGAGAATTTGAAAAGCAATATTCTCTTTTACAGGAACAGGACTCAGTGCAGTCAATATACAAAACAGCAAATGTGAAATCAAGCAAGTCAGAACCCAAGGGCTTATAAGACGATGTGCAGTATTGGTATTTCCACCTCATCTGTGGACCATGGAGGTAGTAACTATAAATAGAGGGATTAGGTTTGGGGTGTATCTTTGCCTGAGTAGTGTATTGGTGTATTTTTTCTTTAAGTCCCACATTGCATTGTTATCTTGATCTTATAAGATCCATGTGACAATTTTATTTGTTCATATGAAAAAGTAAAACCAAAAAGGTAGTTAAGCTTCTTTAGGTCTACAGTTAGAAAAGGAGTACAGGTAAGGCATACAGGTAAGAACAGCAGTAGGGAGATATGGGATGTTGAAAAGCAGTCTTTTTCAGCAAGTTCAGTGAACTTGCTGGTTTTTTTTTGTTTGTTTGTTTGTTTGTTTTTGTTTTTAATAATAAATATCCTCCGTTCTTCCTAAAGAATACAGTCATAGAATGGTCTGGGTTCGAAGATCCTTAAAGATCACCCAGTTCCAACCCCCCTGCCATGGGCAGGGACACCTCCCACCAGCCCAGGCTGCCCAAAGCCCCATCCAACCTGGCCTTGAACACTTCCAGGGATGGGGCAGCCACAGCTTCTCTTGGCAGCCTGTGCTGGTACCTCGCCACCCTCATCATAAAGAATTTCTTCCTTATGTCTGATCTAAATCTCCACTCTCTTAGTTTAAAACCATTACCCCTGAATTAAGCTTGAATTAAGAAGATAAACATGCAAGAGTCTTACTTGTTATATAAAACAATATCTGGCTTCCAGATCTGGCCAGATGGTACTCGGATGAATTCAGCACCTCCATAGTCCGCTGGATTCCACCGAAGCTTGTAATCATTCCAAATCTAATTATGGAAGAAGTGAGTCTACATTAGGTTTGTGATGAAATTGAAATTCTGTGGACCAAAGTCAAAACAAGTGCTGTCATATTGATTTTAGGGTTGTTTTATTCTGGACACTACAATGATTAGATGTTTCTTAATTAAACATGTATGTTTAGTGTTTATTCACATGGAGACCATGGGCCCATGGGGCTAAGTATGACTTAGGCATACACGAGTCCCTGTACGAGGCATCTGTACCCAGTAGATGAAAAAAGATGAAAGTGTAGGATGTGAATAGAAATTTCAGTCTCAAGAAAACAGGTCCACTGTTAAACAGTGAAAATGAATTAAGTAGCTCCATTTCTAGACAAGAGCATTGAATGAAGGACCCCTACAGCAGATGGGTTGGGAAAAGCTGCAGGTGGCATCGTTCAGCTAAGTAACAGTCTTATTCATTAGTGCTCGTTAAGCCCCAGTTTAACCAATTTGAATATTAAGCTGAAGCTATATATTAAGTTGGTTATTAAGCTGTTATTTACAACAGTAATTTGCGTTTTCAACCTATAAAGTTCCTTGTAATTGAAGTTGATATTTTGCTTTGTCGTCACTTTTGTGCTAAACAGCACAGCATGGCCAGGTGAGGGACCTCCACGCTGAGGTGTTTCCTCTGTACATTTTCCTATCCACCAAGACACTATTTTGGGGATTCCTGAGGGAAAAAAAGAATGTTATTTGGAGGCGCGTTAAGTGTAGGAGGGTTGAGGCTGCAGCTGACAACTCTGACCCTGACTTAAACAGCTGCTTCCCGCTGTGGCAGCCAGAGCTGGTGGCGGAGGAAGGCAGCGGGGCTGGCAGCAGGGCTAGCAGCGCGCTGTGCGGCCGGTCATGAGGGGGCAGGAGAGGCCAGAAGCGCGGGCCCGTGGCCGCGGCTGCTGGCGGAGGCGCTGAGGCGCCGCGCGAGCCGCAGGGGGCGGTACCGAGCCCGGCCCGGCACCGGGGCTGAGGGGAGCGGCCGGGGCCGGGGCCGGGGCCGGGGCCACGGGTGCCGGTGCGGGCCCCGCCTGTCTCCCTTCGATTCCTCACGCGGCTGCGGTGTTCCCCTGAGGTGGAGCCCGGGAGGGCTGAGGTGGCCCCGGCGGGAGCGGGGAGTCCCGCCGCGCTGTGGTGAGGGCGGTGAGCCCTACTTACGTGCTTGAGCCACAGGTTGGTTTCCATTATCTGGTTGACTTCGTCCTGTAAAACAGAGCTGCGTCGGGAACGGCGCCGGCCTTCCCCTGGCCCGCGGGCGCGACGGGGGGCCGCGTACTCACCACCTTCACCAGCTGGGACATGGACACCTCGAACTGGATGATGACGGGGTCCGAGACGTTCTTCACGGGCCGCACGAATTGGTTGTAGTTCTTGAAGAGGGCCGCGTACAGCCGGTGCTCCGCCTCGGAGCCGCTGCAGCCTGTGGGGGCACGGCGCGGTGAGCGGGAACGGGGCCTGGGGCCCGCTCCCCTCACGGCCCGGGGGAGACCCGGACGGCAGCCCCGCCGCCCCCGGTGGGCGCTGGCGGCCGCTGTGACAGGATTTTCTCACATGAATCTCCCCAAATGCGCTCCAAAGATAGTTTGAAGGGGTTACTGAGGTGTTCGAGGTGCAAAACCGTGTTTCCCCGACAGGCCTAGGCCCCCAGGGCTACGGGAGCTGCTGGGGTGTGGAGCTGACGAAGGGGAGAGCATAACCCCACAGACCAGGCAGCGTGGGAGCAGCTGGAGGGTTTGCAAAAGATTCCCAATAAAGGGTAACTTTTTGCTTTCTAGCCCCAGTCATGTTGGCATGATAATAGTGGTGATACCAGGGTGCTTATTGGAATATGCAAATAAGGATTAAAAAATTGATTAACCATTGTATTCAGCGTTGTTTAGTGCATAGAACGAAATGTGGTAATTGCCCATTCGTTATTCTAAGTAATGTTTATTTGCAGTATACTCCTATTCTACGTTTTGCTGCTGATACTGCTGCTCATGGTGCCTTGCGGCTGCTGGGAAAGCTGTAAGCTGGAATCGTTGAACAACAGGCTCCTTCAGCTGTTCAGAGTGAGGTAGGTGTGAGAGCCTCTGTTTCAAACTACGTTTTTATTCCCAGGTCTAGCTAGACAACGAGCATCCTGGCAACTGAACGCTAGTCAAAAGTCAGTGCCCTTTTCTTTTTTAAAGTGACTGCTGGACAGCACTTTCTAGTACTCCAACCTAAAGTAAATAAATAAATAAATAAAATAATAAAAAAGCAACTATTTTTGTATTTTTTGGCTGTCACTGTGAATTTGGCAAAGACACAGACCTTAAGTCTGTTGAACAAACTCTACAGTTCCTCTGGAGTACAAATACAAATCTACAGATATTTGCAAAGACACTTATATTTTCCTCCAGGCTAGTGTTTTTCAAGGGGATAAAACAGGGGAAGCAAAAGTATCTGCAGGTGGCTGATCTGTTAGCAGATGATCTTCATAAGAGCTTTTTTCTCCCTCAGACAAAGATTCCCCTCATGTCAGTCTGTATTCAGTGAAAACTTCAAAGACAACTTCATTTTCTGATTAGTGAAATCACTTAAGACAACTTGCTAATTAAAAAATGAACACACTTCTTTGATACTTTTTAACTGCTAGCCTTACCCTAATTATTTTTTGATATCTCATCTCTCAGATTGAGACTTCCTGGAAGAAATACTCAATCTTCTAGATGAATCATGTTAAAGCTAGATTGTAACTACACTTTATTATAGTCAAACCCAAATTGCCAGACTTTTTATGTGTCACCACTGATCTGATAAATTTAGCACCTGCTTTATCTAGAGAATAAGCGTATTAATATTTTTTTCTTTTTAATGTAAATGTTTTTGTGCTTTCTATACCTGCAGATATAATGCATGCTGTTTGCAGCACATATTTAATGCTTTTTAATGTTGTTTCCTTCTTCTAGTCCTTCAGTACTCTACAGTATATCAAACCAAATCTTTACACGTACGGTGCACTCACTTCTTAATGTTAAAATGGCTCTGTATGTCTTGTTTGGCATCTTGATTCAGAACTACTTAACCACTTCACAAGAAGGAATTTAAAAAACAAACAAACAAACCACTATGTAACAAAAAGCTGGGGTAGGAGTCTGTGTTTCTTTCATTGGTTTGCAATAAGCTTCAACATTTCTTAAAATGATTGGCACCAGAGCCATCTTCTGCTCTTTAGTCCCCCCTTTACCAACAAAGAAAAAACAAATTAAGGATCACTCACCTTGAGAGAGAATGCAAAGAGCAGCTGTTAGAAGGAGAGCGTGTATGCTCTCCATGGTGTTAGGAATTACTGTCTGTCGACAGAGGCTGCTGAAGATGAGCTGAGCTGCCAGGATTCTCTGAGCATAGGAAGTACGGGCAGCTCCGCTCCTCCGATGCGTGAAATGCCTGGAAGCAGCAGACGGCAGGACCCTGAGCACAGTTCTGCGCAGTGAGCTCCCATTAGACTGGCTGTGCTGCCCCCTTTCCAGCTACCCGGACTGTCAGAGCATTGAAAACAGCAAATAAATTGCAGACAGAATAGATATTATTGTAGGCGAAGAGCAGTGTCCTGGCAAAATTAATAGGCAAGAGTCCATAAACTGGTGTGTAAACGAACCTGGTGCTCTGACGAGGCTGAAGATTTTTCCCGTCAGCTGCTATAGAGGATTTTTCTTTAAAAAATTCTCATGCCAAGCTACTAGGAGAAGTTTAGTTAATGATAATCTTATAATTGAATTGTGCTGAAATGGATATCGGCGTTAGGGACACCTGATTTAGCAGTGAACTGAGATCATGAGACCTGAATTTCCAATTATGCTTTTAACATTGAGTTTTTTTCCTGATTGTGTCTCGTCATTGCAAGTGGTAGTGCTAGGTGCTTGGCTGTAGCCTGGTTTTTCATGGTATAAGAAGGATGTTGCTGTTCCCAAGGGTAATTCAGCACAAGCATAACTTCCCAGAATCTAAGCCCAGAGTGATACACACAGCAGCCAGGGTCTGCAAGAGCCAGGGGTTTTAACCAAAGCACTTGAAAATAACTGTTGGTGGACCATCCCTGCTTTAACGGGTTATAAACGTGGAATTTGGGAAGGGGAATAAGAGCATAGGATCCCAGCCTGATCCCACAAAACCCTGTTGTTCAAGGGAAAGGAGATGGGGGAGAATGGGACACTGTATTTGAAGTTCTGGTGAAGGTTACTCTCAAACCATAACCCTGCCTAGAAGAGATCCTGGAGGCTCGTAAATTTTCACTGCAGAGGAAATAGATTCAATCTTTTCCTATTGTCATGGGTTTTCTTCCTGAAGTTAAAAATCAAAACCAAAATGATCCAAAACAAACAAACAAACAAAAAAACAACCGAAGCTCCCACCAGGATCTTTTTAATCAGGGTTTTTATAGTAAAAAATCTTCAGGGGAGAGAATATTGCACCAGTCAAGAGAGAGAAGTGGGATATATATATATATATATATTTCCCTTGGCATGTTTTTCTGAATTCAGGCCTTTCAGTGGGTACATGTAGCTGAAGTTGAGGTGTAAGGGATTGCCTTTTTCCTCTTGCCTGGGAAAGGCTTACTGCTAGGGATCATCCCATATCAGCCTTTCAGAGCCATCAGTGTTTGGTTTGTTTCCTCTTCAGTCAAAATCATGGTTTGCGAAGTGGCTCATTCCCCAGGTGCCCTTCAGCTTCTTTGTTAACGCGTGTATCACTTTTTGCCTCCCCCTGCCGTGGCCAGGCGGCGCAGGGCTCGTGCACCCAGAGCTTGCTGGACTCCTCTGGGCAGTGCTCGTGGAGGGAGGAGGGAGACCAGTGGGATTTCTTCTGGTTGTGGGTAGCGGTGAGAGGGAAGCGGTGTGGGATGGAGGCAGCCCCTGGTGGGTGCTTCTCTCCCTGTTGTTAGGGAAGGATAAATGACGGCCCCATTTGGCGCTGTGTTAAGAGGCAGTGCTGAGAGAATGAGCATCAGGCAGGGTTCAGCTGCTCTTGGCACAGAGCTTGTTTATCCAGTTTCCTCTGTCTCTCAGAGCATCATTCACTCCATCCCCAGACATAAGCTCTCATGATAATTTCTGTAATTCTATTAGCTTGGAGGAAATAGGCTTTACTGTCCATTTGATTTTATTATTTTTTTCCAGAGAACTCAGCCGTTTGGTCTTGTAGCTTAACCCTTTGTGAACACATTTTCTTGCCTTGCCAGGACATTGAGACTGTTTTCCCTTTCTTCCTTCTTGGTTTCCATGAAAGAGCAGCATTATAACTGGAATTTTTGTTTGATTGAGTCCTAACTAGAAATGAGCTAAAGCTTCAAAGATCAGATCCTAGCCTGTGTTCCCAAAAATTCTGTATCTAAAGCTGAAGAGTTTGGAAATGGCTGGTCTGCAGAGGCAGTGAAGAGCCACTGTATCCAGAGGTACAGGTAGTTTAGCTTAATTTGCCTTGTTGCTGAAATTTCCAGCTGTTTGTATGCATAGATGTTTTATCTCTAACATTATGTGATGAAGCTCCTGGTGAAATCAGCTCAGATTTGAGGTAAGATTGTTTTTGTGGCCAGGGAGAGTGATACGATAAGAACACGTCACCATGACTGCATTGCAGAAGTACACAGAAGAATTTGTGTGGACAGGAGAAAGCTCGTTCCCCCAAGAATATCTGCAGTAACAAACTTTGTAGCCTTTGCTTTTTAGTGATCGTGCTACTTTGAAATGGCTTCCTTTTTGCTAAGATTTGTTAAGATCAAATCTTGATCGACTCAGGTGATGAGGAAAAGAATACCCTCACATCGTACTGGGGAACGGAGGTGGCGCCATCAGAGCCTTTCCTTCGCTAGAAGGGAAGCAAAAGCTGGTTGTGCACTTTCATTGAAACAGTTTTAGTGGAAAATACGTTTCGAATGACCACATGCTTCCTTTTTTAATGAAAAGTATTGCTGTAAAAACCTTGAAAAGTGGGAATGGTAAAGTTTATTTTGTTTGATGAACTGGGACTTTATCATATTCACGTTATCCTGCAAGAATACATTTTTAATGTTTCAGTTTCTCTGGAAAATTTCTGGTTTTGAAATTTTGTCAAGAAATCAAGATGGAAAACCCTGTGATTCTTGGACAAGTTAATCTGGGATGGTTTATGTCTCACGTAGGCAGAGCTGCTGAGAGTTAGGCAAAAATAGCACTTACCAACTTGAAACCACAGTTTTAAGAGGTCAAAATTTAGTGAAATTTTAGCAATTTGGGTGAAATTTTCCATTCTGAAGTTTGCTCTGGATGGAATTACTTCTGAAAACTTGGCAAAAATGCCAAAGCAGTTTCTGAGAACATAACTTGAGAAAATTGTATTGCTTTACTCGTGATTAAAAAGGAGTGAGGCGGCCATGGTACCTGGAAAGCCCCAGAGCTCCCCATATCCTGACCGAGGAGCTTGAGCCCTGAAGGGATCTTCCTGGGGCCGGGGGTGTGCCTTCTGAAAGCCCTTTCTGGGTTTGTCAAGTCGAGGCCTGATTTGAGCTGTGTGGTGGCTGCTGGCTGAGCTGCCAGATCCTTCCAGAAGCTCTCGGCTGCGCCAGGGGTAATGGAGCTGAAGGTTGCAGTTACGGAGCCAAGCGTTACCGTCTCTGCTGCTCATAGCATCAGACTAAGTGAGACAGGAGCACTGGGGCCTCGTTCAGATGCATTCAGGCAGTGTGGGGTGGATGAGGCGAGAGCATAATTATTGGTAGGAGACTGATGGAGGCTGTGAGAGCCAGCCGGAGCCGGAGTGCTGTTGGTGGGGGGGAAAGGAGCGCAGAGGGGTCTCTGCTCTCAGCATCTGCCTGCTGATGGGTCCGAGGACCACTAGCTGCAGCCTCGCTTGCTTGGATGGGTGAGTCCCTCTCCCTCCTGCCCTGCAGTGACTAGGGACAGCGTTCAAGTCTGTGCTGCCCCTTCCAGACTGGCTGTTCAGGGTGGTTGTGGGATTTAAAGGGGCTTCACCTTTACACTGTGCAGCACCAGCAGCTGCTCTGGCTTCCTTCTGGCTTCTGTGTAAGCAGAAAAGGCTGTGTAGCAGCTGTGACCGTGTGCACACATGTGCTTGTGGTGTTCTCTGCCACGGCAGCTTCTGGAGTGTAACCCAGCACCGGGGAGTGCCTCTCTGCAGGGCACAGGCTCCCCTCTGCTCCCCTGGGGCTGCGTGCGCTCCATCTCATCTCACTGCTGTGAGCAGTCTCACAGTTGCCTGCAGCCAGATAGCTCTGCTATTCGGGTTTAAGAGGGAGAAGGCATGGAGGAAGGTTTGATCCCTTCCAACTCTACACCACCCAGCAGGCACCATGGCAAATTCCCAGAACAGTTAATGTGTAGTTGTCTGTAGCTGCTAGGGAACAGTGATCTAGGTAGGGATGTCGCTTAGTTCTGATGAGGGCAAATAAACCAGAGGTGTCTTCACCGGCAGCTTGCTGAATAATACGTGTTTAAGTGTCTGCTAATCCTCCCCTGGGACAGGTCGGCCTCAGGTCCCTTTCACAAGAACGAGTAGGTTTGAACAGTTTGTTCACCGGTCACTAGTTGTACCTATTGGTGGTGGTAAAATTGTTCTGTGTCCTGACAGCGTCTCTTGCAAAAGCTGGGGTCGGTATAGCTTGAATCAGCGGCCCACTTCTCTTTGTGGAGGATAGGAGCTGACTTGGACAAAGTGTGGTGAGACTGTCCTGTGTTGGGAGCCTTAGGCCCTGATCTGCTCTTTGCTGATGGCTTAAAGACTCTACGTGTTAGCTAATGACAGCTTTTGTAGCTAATTTGTTGAGGTGGTATTTAAACCTGCATTAACATCTTCTCAGCAAAATGCACAGGTCTGTTTGTTCTCAGGTGCCTAGCCTCATTCCAGCCACCTTTCATGGTTGTTGTGTCCTCTAAATGCTTTCCTGGACTTTCTTTCAGCCATTAGATTTGTGAAAGCGTATGTAAACCCCACTTACACGAGCTGTTAAACTTGCAGGAACATTTCAGGACTAAATCTATATTAAGGAGAAATTTTACATTTTATTTATATTTCATCGTTGAACAGAGCATATAAATGTTTGTTAAAGATACGTTAAATTGGCCTCTGCTGATTGATCTAGTAGCAGAGATGGCAAGATGAGAAACCTGTTAGTGGTTACCTCAGAGGCATGGCTCTGTTTCTCAGTTGTCTTAAATATCACACTCAAAGCAGCTAAACAGTGATTCCGCCTGTCGAGCTCTTTTTAAATCAGACACAAATAGTTTTGATGCATTTGGAAGAACTAAATACCTTCTTTGAAGTATGGAAAGTGCAGTATTCTTAGGAAAGAAAATGGCTTTCCTGAAGCAATGTATATAAAATACCTTTTAATAAATAATCCTTGTGAGCCAAGCTGGCAT
This sequence comes from Nettapus auritus, assembly GCA_011076525.1. Lineage (NCBI taxonomy): Eukaryota > Metazoa > Chordata > Aves > Anseriformes > Anatidae > Nettapus > Nettapus auritus. Next base: position 8,003,972 of record CM021774.1, read on the forward strand.
ATTGTACAGTAAATGCCTTTCTCTGTAATGTTCAGACGTCAAACAATTGAAAAAAGGGCCAAGATACCACCAGAAGTACTGAACTTGTTGGAAAAAAATGTTTTTGTGTTTTTTCCTATCACAATAATCTAGCAAGTCAAGTTCTACTTTCCACATCCCTACCAGAAATCTGATGTGAGAGCAACTCAGCTGGCATCAGTCTGGGTTTAACAGAGGGGAAACAGAGCAAAAAGAGACCCAGCATCTATGTAGGCATTGACAGTTTTAAATGACAACTAAGGGTTCACGGCAGCGATGTGGTTTTGAAAAAGTGGCTGCAGAAACAATCCAACAGTCCCCAGGACACAAACAAGGACGAATATCCAGAGAAATAGCCTGTCCACTACCATGGCAACATACTTCCAATCTTCAATGACCTGGAAAAAAAAGCCAATTAAAGGTATTAGCAATTTGTCATATTCTTTTGCTTTTCCTCTTGCTGATGCAGTCTTCGGTTATGAAAACAAAAGGAAATAAATCTCAAGGTTCAGGGAATAAAATCACTTCAGACATGGGAAGGGTTCTTTCTCCTGCAACCATTCTGAGCAGTGGAAAAAAATACTGTAAATTTATCTAAGACGTCTTTGGTGCGTCAGTGCCTGGTGTCAGTCCGGAAGGACCCACACCACAATCCAATTAAGGATTTTTTTCTTTAATTTTAGTTTGCAGATGCTATTAATCTCAGTGGACAAATACAAACAGTATTCACTGTTGTTAAACAAGGTTAGCTTCTGAGTTCTCTTATCAGCAGCCTTCTTAATCAAGGGTTTTAATGTGTATTAGTGCTGTTGTTTTTATTAAAATCCCTTTGGCCTTGCATGTGTTGAAACACAACATGAGCCTTAGTTTCTGTTCTCAACCTGAAGTGACTTTAAGGCTATTATCGTAAAGGATGAATATATCAATCTTCATTTGCATCTCCTCTGTCATTGATTCTAGTTTCACGTGGGACATTGTCACCTCAGTGACTTTACCATGCTCGTCAATTATCTCATGTCTTACATTAGAACGTGATAGCGATTTCTTTCAGCGCACCCTTCTAATTTCCACTGCTGCTAATGGGAGCTGTGCACTTCTGCACAGAGGCTATAGGAAATGTACATGAGCGGTTGTTATCAGAGCGTGGTAATGAAGGAAAATAGCAGAAATTAAGTTTATGAATCCAGAAAACAGTGATATGTAATATCAGAAGACCGTGTGTAAAAGGCATTACATTCATTTTTAATGCATGAAATACCCTCGGAAATTGTTTTTAGTCTCAAGTGGAGGCTCTGTAGATCCTTTAATATGCAACGTATTCTTGCATGAGTTTCTGAGCTATTCGAATATTTTTTCCTGCTCTGTAAAGCATGCTTCTGTTTAGTTCCAATATGTTTAGGCTCATGTCTAACATTAACTTCTGATCTTCTTTATTTATATTGACAGTAATTTCAGTTAATAGAAAACATGAACTACTCAGCAGCATGTTCCTCAAGGGACTTCTGCAATATCAGAAGCCAGCCTATAACGTTATTTAGTCTGCTGGGCTGAAGGAGGTAGAGCGCAGCAGGAATAGAGGACCTGGAGTCTGAGGGGGATCTGGGACTGAGCGGGGTCACAGAGAGGATGCCTGACAGTTTGTCCTAACGGTGGTCTAAACAAATCCGAACCACTTGAGTTTTTCCAAGCATTATGTGCAGAGTATTTATATCAGCTTCAGTGTGCTAGCTAGTTACTTAACTCAAATGGAAGAAGTAACATCTCTGCTGGCATTAGGGTCTTGATTCTACCCACTGTATTTGCCAAAACAGAGCAACATAATGTCTTGCACCATTATGGACAGAGATCTTAGGATGAAGAAGGCTTCTGCAAGTTGTTTTCCCAATTTTAGTAAGTCCTTCTTCTGTGCCCACTTAGGTAAGTTAAAGCTTGAGCTGCAGGCACGTTGTTTCTGGTTAACATGGGCTGATCATGTTAAAGTCTTTCTGAATACATTGGGGAAAAATATTCTTAAATGGCATTCTCCCAGGCCTGGAACTCAGTATTTTTTTTCCCCCTGCCAGACATTACTTGAATGTCACAATGCAGCTTTTTTGAGGATGTTTCATGATTTACTGGGTAACCACCATTCTCTCTTTTTTTTTTTTTTTTTTTTTAAGAAACATCCAAGTTACTTTCTAGGAAAGCATTGGCTTTACCAAATCACTATTCATTAAGTTGTTTTAATGGCAAACATTATTTCCTCTGATAAGCTATGGCAGAATCTCTAAAATCTTCAAGCTAGCTAGGAAATTCAAATCTCCTTCCTGAAGAACAGCATGCTGCAGAGGACAAGGGATGAAGTTTGGAAAGACCAGGATGATTTCTCATTTTTACTTACACTTTGGTCGTTGTCATCACTTTTCATGTGCTCTGCTATAAAACTGACTCCATCAATTGCTTCTTGGACTTCAGGAGAAAATTTCATGCCTGTTCTTAACCTGAAATCTTGATGGTTGCTGACATTGTCAAGAGTCTCAGTGATTTTCATATCATATTTTTTGGCAGAAGCTGTGTTCACAAAGTAAGTAGAGTTCTTGTACAAGACGGCTGGGTCCATGGAAAGATTCTCTGCTCTCGTCTTTTTGCAGTTGCACAGCTTTTGCCGTGGAGAATTATTTTCTGGACGCTTCATGAACAGATAGGCTGGGAGTCTTTCAAGGAAAACCAGCTTTACCCAAGGAGGCATAGTGTGAGTACTTGGAGATCTGTGGTGGACATTGAGTACGCAGACACTGGTAACTATTGAGAAGGTCACTAGTACCATTGTAAACATGAGATACTTCCCGATCAGCGGAACATCCAGAGATGTTGGAGGGACAATTTTGGAGATAAGCAGTAAGAACACAGTCAAGGCAAGCAGCACAGATATGCATAAGGTCATTTTTTCACCACAGTCTGAAGGCAAGTAGAACACCAGGATGGCTAAGGAAGTAATTAGCACACAGGGAATGATAAGATTGATGGTATAGAAAAGAGGTTTCCTTTTAATAATGAAGTCATATGTCACATCGACATAATTGGGATCCAGAGGATTTACAGTCCTTCTTCCTGGGAGGGCTACGATGTCCCATTCTCCACTGGGTGTGAAGTCGTCCATGCTTGCCATGGAAGTTTTTAGTACCATATCAATTTCTGTATGATCATATGTCCAAGACCGGAACTTTAAGGTGCAGTTTTGTTGATCAAATGGGAAATGCTTAACCTCGATCTTGCAGGCACTCTTGTAAATGGCTGGAGGCAACCAGCGAATGCTTCCGTTATTCTGTACGATTACATTTGTGTACAGTGAAACTTCGTATGTGCCATCGGCACTAATGAAACATGGGAAAAGAAAAAGGAGAGAAGACCAGCAAACATTAAAAGGAAAAACACAGTTCAAAACAGAAAAACTTGCATTCTTTGTCTTGTGGGCCTCAGTTGTTGCTAGAATTAAAGCTTAGGAAGATTTCAGTTTTGAAGTCTATGTTGTAGGCAGCTATAATTTGATAGGGAGATTAACGTATGCATTTCTTCTCTTTAGAGAACTGATAATTTTGTCCAATGCTTACAGAAAATTATTTTCATAAATGGTTATTAAATAATAAATTTGCGTGTCCATTTTGTCTAAAGAACTGAAAGTACTTTTAAGTATTTTTTACTGTAATTAGGGCTTACTACATCTTTGAAGGCTGAGTAAAAATGAGATCATCCAGCAAGAAAACAGAGGTAACTTGGGTCTGGAACACAGCCACTGCTAAGAGCACACAGCAACACTCCTAAATGACTTAGATAAGGAAATAAGGATGTGCAGTGCTAGTTAGAAATGCAGGGAGAGTGCAGGCAGAGGAAATGTAATTATATAGTTTATAATTGATCGGCTTGTTCCAGTTAATGCTTACATATTACAAAACCAGGCCAGACAAGCCACAGGGTTCTTAACGCCCACAAATGATCGTGGCTTTGTATCTGCTCCAAATGCTGAACTTCCACCGGGAGAGTCTCCTGTGTTATGGTGGGTCCTTTAGTTCAGGGAGAGGATCATTATCAGTCAGTAGTCAGTACGGTTTCTTTTCCAGTGTTTCTGGGCAAACAACATGGGATTGTTTATCCTGTGAAGTATCCTGAGGCAGAAATGTGGTCAATTGTGAGAAATTTCCTTGAAACCTAGCGTCTCTTAGTGTATTCACTGCATCTTTTCAAGCACGCTATGCAGCGCCTTTCAAACTCAGCCAGTCCTGCTACCCAAGGAAATGGTAACAGTAGGGAGGAGGAACTTGTAGTGACTCCGTATTGACAGAAGAGGAAACTCAATTGTTTTTATTAAAACTGGGTTAGACACTTGTTAGGCTGCGAAAGTGAGACTGGACTAGATACATTCTATTTCCTTTGGGATAAACAGCTACATTTGTAAAGAAGCGCATACGCTTTAGAGACAATATGTTATCTGCAAAACTAAAATACCAAATTCAAAGTGTAAACAAAGGAAGTTCATCTGACTGTGATTAAATAGCACCCTTCTACTCCAACAGGAAATTTGCTCCTTGGGAGTTAATAAGAAAGTCTAATGAATCACCTGTTTATTGACAAGTCATAAAAATAGAGCTATTTCAGTGCTAAGGTTGATTTTTCTGAACAAAAAATTGCTGCAAGCATCCAAGGCTTGGCACGTGTATAGCTGCTCTCCAGACTGGTAATACTTGGTGATGCAAAGACGTCCTGGAGCCTAGTGCTGCTGAACTGAGACCCTTGCAGCTAATTCATGGAGGCAGTGAAACAACTAAGTGCAGAAGTGGGAGGCTACAGTGTGTAAGGGTCTTCAGTCGGTTGCCAGCCAATGAGTGTATATATATGTATATGTATTTTTAGTAAAGAAACTATCTTGTCTCTCACATGTCTCTATTTCCCTGAGTTAGATTTACATTTAAGCCATAATACTGCATAGACTTCTGGGCTGAGAATATGCAGGTGCTTTTGCTTGCTGCCCCTGCCTGAGCTCTGAGACTGAGCCCAAGCTGCTGGTGCTGTCTCAGTGTCCTCCACAGCCCTCTGCGCAGCCTGCATTCGGGCAGAGCTGTGTGGTGCAGGAATGCTCGTCTGTTTTCCTTGTTAGGACTGCCATGGACTGACTGCTGCCTACAAAACACTGCTCCAGCGGAAGAAAGTTACAGGGGGATTGGTCTTACCTAAAACTTTAATTTCAAGCTTTGTACTGATGTAAAAAACAACAACAACAAACATAAAACAATATGGTCTGGCTAAAACCTTGTTCCTGTACATTTAGGAAGCCTTTAAAAAATGTTCCCTGCCCTTCTTACAATCCACTAAATGATACTATTTGGGGAATAAGGAAGAGAAATGCCGGGGGCAGGGACACAATTTAGCAGAACAAGATTTGACGAGGCAGAGTACATCCTAATCCACTAGCTGAATTATTTTGTGACTAATACAATAGTTTTTAGTATTTAAATATTTCTCAAATCTGATTTCCAGTAGTAGGATTCCAGGGACTTAATTCAGTAATATATAAACTTCCTAGGTTTCCCATCTGTACATGTTAGCAAACCATCCTGCGTTCATGAATTCATTGGTTTTCAAAGTATCGTGAAAGTGTGTTATAAGTTTTGGTTATTGTGGTTTTTGTCTGTTTGTTTGTTTTCCAAAAAACTTTATATTGTCTACTTCAAGGCTTTGCTAGAGACTTCAAAACAAAACAAAACCAGCAGTTGTTTGTGTGAAAGAAAAATCAAACTATGTTCTAGCCCCAAGGTTTTATTTTTCTTAGTACCATGAAGCAGTAGGGTCAAATGTTGACAGATTTGTTAGGTATTCTTATAACTGACTTTTGAATGCTTTATGCAAATTGAATGTAATCTGGTTTTGAAAGTTAATATTAACTCATGGAGTTCTGTTGTCTGTGAGCTTGAAGCAGATTTATGTCCTGGAGTCTGTGGTGGAAGGAGAGAAGAAGTAGGAGATAAAAATGTAGCACAGTGCCTAAGATGTCTGACAGAATTCCAGATGTCTTTGTTGAAACCTGGTCCATGTGCAGCTGTGCTTGCACTTGCAATTCATTCTTTCCAAGTAGTCTAACCTGATAAAGACTTGTGTCTCGGTAGTGAGCCTTCTCATCGGTCTTCTGGTGTTATAACAACTCACACTGCAGGCTCGCCCCAGCTCTGCTAGAATCCCTCTGCCTAGAGCCCCGATTTTGCTGAAATGATCTTCAAGGCCAGTGCCCCAGTCAGATGTACTTGATACTGGCTAAAAGCTCTACCATTTAGTTTCAGGCTTTTGTCAGACCTACAGCATTGGTTCTGATGCTTTTTTCTCAATACGTGGTTAACGTTTTGTTCGCAGTCAGTATAAATTAGGGATGTTTTACTTACTTATTGTAAAGCACAATGTCTGGCAGCCAGATGTGTTTTGCAGGTATTCTCAGCGTATTTATTCCTTCATAGTCAGAGGGCTTCCAAGCCAAACGATAATCAATCCACTCCTAGGAGAAGAATTATACATTAGCGGTGGGAGTATCCAGACCAGCACAGACAAAGCAATCACAGTGATGTAGTGAAAGCAGTGGTTTGTGGTTTGCAAGAGCGTGCCTCTGTGGGTTTTGTTACCTGGTTCAGCCAGACATTGGTGGTCATGATCTGCTCCCGTTCATTCTGCAGGGGAAGAGACAGAGAAAAGCTGTCCTCTGAAATGTTTCATTTATTGCAGTAATAAGATTTATTCTTTCTGGGCTTTCAATGATATTTCCAGCTGTACAGAATGATTTTGCATGGTGTATTTCAAAACAGGCAGTTCTCTGCTGGTAGATGCCCGGCTTTGTGCACAGACTGATAATGCACAGTAACCCCCCACGCAGGTAGCTCCAAGAGACTTTTAACAAGGACAGTTGTGACTGGTGTGAATGCCACTCCTTGGGAACAATTTCTCTCCTGCAAGCTGTTTTTTTTTCCCCTGTGGATCTGATTTGAAACAGGAGGCAAACATTGGCCACCAAAAAGCTCTAAAAGAATTTGTGTAAGGTTTATGTAAGGTTTGCCATGTAAGCTCTTATCTGGGAGTTTCATCTGGCTGAAGATCTGGCTGCTGTCCTTAGGCATAGATAGTTGTAGCTGCATTCTGAAATAAAACCTGCAAATTGCACGCGTGGGCCCTGCCTACTGCGTGTTAGGCAAAGTAGGAAATAGTGGGGACAGAGTAACACCAACCTAGTTTTCACTTAAAGTGCTGTGTACATAGTAAGGAACTAAAAGGCATAGCTTAGTTTGAGCTTACCACACTGATGAGCTGTGCCAAGGAAACCTGCAGTTCTATAGATACCAACTGGGACGAGTTGACAGCTGGGCGAATTAACTTGTTGTACCTGTCCGGACTCAGTAGGTGGTTCATTAGCTTTTCTTCAGCATCTGCAGCGGTGCTTTCTGTAAAACATCGCACAGCAGGGTTACGGAAGGGACACCAAGTGGCATGACGTAGAGATGACGGAATACCTGTGCGTTGGATCATCTTCATGAAGTAACGAGGGCTTTTGATTTTCTAAAGACCATTGTTTTGCAGGAGCAGAAGGATATGGTGCTTGCACCAGTATCTGTTCTGCTGGAGCCGACTGTCTTTCACAGAGCATAGATCAAAAGCAGATAATTCAGGGCCCCATTTTTTTTAATTATTTTTTTTTTTTTTTTCCCCTGCAGTAAAATGCAAAGCTCAGATTGATGGCTACTTTTGGGAGTGCGTTCAGAAACGAGGAGTAACCTTCTCAGTAACACAGGAAGAATGTTTCAAAGATCTAAATAGAGGGAGTCTGGGTGTCACTTTTCATTGTCACAGGAGACAAGGAAAGAGTTGCAGGCACAGGTATAAATTGGAAGACTCTGATCTGCGTAGGGAAAACCAGAGGATGAGCTGCAGGAGTCACAGGGTATCTTTAAGGATTGGGAGCTCTTTGGTAGCCAGTGATGTTTCTGTTTCAGAATAATTTTACGTGAAATCCAGAGGCACTACTATCAGCCTTACTTTATGCGAAAAACCAAACCTGATTCATGGACTGGCACAAATGCTTTAAATCTTAGACAGCTGAAGCTGGAGTCCAGTAACTGCAAAACACTGTACCTGCAGGCTGCTCTAAACAAGCCAGAGCATTCCCCATGGAGCAGGATGGCTTATGGCACAGCTCCAGAGCTGACTGGGTCCCATGTTCTCGTGTTTGCTTTTCTATGGCATGGTAGCGGACTTTTCAAACCAGTGTTGACCATGTAATAATACCGATGATGAAGGTCCTGGTAACAACCTGCCAGCAGTGTTGTCCCTTTGCAGGAGAGCGATTCTGCTCTATGTAGGGTAATTCTGTGTTGTGTGATACACCTGACAGTGACGGACACAGGCGTTAATGAAAACAGATTCTAGTCCGGTGAATAGCATGATTCTTCAGTGGGAAAGGGCACCTAACAGCCCTAGAAATGGCAGAAATTAAAAGTGTGTCTCTACAGCGAATTTGCTTCTATGTGAACTGGGCTCTAAGGTGCTAGAGGGAACAAATCTCTCTTGAAACTTGGTAATTTTGAATTACACTCAGATATAAAAATACCGTAAGGACTTGTTTCTGATCCAGTACGAAAGTGGGGAGACATGGAAGAAAATTTCATCAAATAGATCTTTCCTATCTAAGAACAGCTTTTTCTCAAGCTGTGGGGAAAGGATGAGATAAACAGCAGGCGTGCTTTAATTCTCTTAAAGGAGTATGTGCTACGTCATTGGTAGCACAGATTTTGTCACACGTCCTTAGCTGTAACAGAGTCCTCTAGAATAGGCTTCTCAAGTACATCCCAAGCCATTTGGGAAAACATCTGCGTTTGTTGGGTTGGTTTATTTTGTGGTTCACACTTGCTTTGTACTCCTGCACAGGTCATTGTGAAAACCTTAGTACCATGGGATATTTAATGTTACATCCATGCCCAATGTAAGCCTGCCTAATCAAAGGCTTATCAAGCTAGAGCTATGTTGATCCTTGCTAAGCTCCAGATTCTATTTTTTTTTCTTTTTTTTTTTTTTTTTTTCTTTTGTATTGCAATTAAGATGGAGCTGAAATTTATACTGTGTAGAAAATGGGGCTTCGTTCCAGGAATGGATTGCTTTGTGTTTACAAGGATAGCTGAAAAGCCTCGTGGTAGCTAAAGAGATAATCTTGATTAGTTATTTATTTATATATTTTTCATTTTTTAAACAAATATTTGTGCTGCTGTTGCATATATAAGTGACATAAGCTGACTGCTATAATTCAAATATAAATAAATTGTCGTTTGGCTTGTTTCATATAGCGGTTGCTGAATGTTGCTAACAAAGAGAGTGAATTCTTTTTGAATTGTTAAATATGTTTTCACTGTGTTCCCATCTTTCTGTAATTATTCTAGTGTATGGAGCGTTTGCCTAAGCAGTGAGAAAAGTGAAAACTGCAGAATATTTACAGAAACCTAATTCTGAAGTTACAGTAATCACCGCTTGTTCTCTGAAACCTGATTTGGGAAGTCATGGTCATCTGGTCTGCAAATCACAACGTACTGTGGGTCTCCATGTCTGATGAGAACAGCTCAGATTTCCAAGTACTGACTATGTCAATAAACTTTATGGGCTGAATGACTGCCATGACTTAATTATAAAAACAGCCTGTAAATAATGAACCCCTTTGAGATACTATTCTCTGTTCTTAGGGAAGGGCTTCCTATAATGAAGAATTATGAACAAAATTGCCACCCCATCCCAACCTTTAAATAACTTAATCATCAAAAATTAAGGTCAGAGGAGCTGCTCTACCTCACTCAGCTGCCTGTATCACTTGCCACTAGATGTCAGCAGTGCCCTGCCTTAAAGGTTGCCAGGTCTAATCAGTTTGTAAATAAAGTGTAAAAATGAGTGGCTCTTAAATAATTTTTATAATCTGCTTTCCATTACCAATCTTATAGTAACCAGATGGCACCTAATGAAAACAAAATTGCCAGGCGTTGAAGTTTGACCTTATATGCATTTCATGATGTCAGTGGTTGCGCATTTGAAAACTCCTGTTTTTCTCCTCAGAGTTGGAAGACATACAAGTGCACTTTTTCCCCTTGCAAACTCTTTTTCTCCAAATAGCAGTAATCACCTCAAATGCTGCAGAGAGTAAAATGTTGCTTTTAGAGAAATGATTTTAACAATAATGATGAAGCAGCCCTAATTTGGGGGTAAAGTGTATTTATGTACTGAAAGCAGTAATAGGGAAAACACGTTGGGATGGATCCTGAGCTAGGGAAATTTTCGTAGCTTCACCGAACATGCTACACATCTCCTCCATGACAAGGAAAGCAAATTACCCCATAACTTGCAGCACAGATTCTGCAATAAGCTTGTATTCTTTGTGTAGGGGGATTACCATTAAAAACAAACTGCTTTAGGATGCTTTCAGTTTCACAGTAGAAGAAACAAAACCAGACTTGATTCACTACTCTGTGCAAACTTTCCTTTTTACATGGTCTAAGTTAAATATAAAAAATGGAATAACTTCTCAGCTTGTGCTGTATTGCTTATTTTCAGTGCAGTGACAAATACGTCAGCATGATTTCCACATCATGATTCTCATATATGAGAATAAGGAGCAGTGTCGACAAATACAGGCAAGTGCACTGTTACCACTGTATAAATTGTAGAATTTAACATCAGATAAGCTTCCCCCATTTCCCTGACCAGTTATTTTAATAACTGTTGAAATAATAATAGTTTAGAAATAATATATTGCACAACCTATTGTCATTTTGGTCTTTCCTCTCTTGCAAATGGCTTAGGTTGACAACGGTGACATACCAAATTCCCATCTATAATTAGGAAAGAGCAAGTAGGACGCAGCAATAAGACAATCCTATTATCTTCTCCGAAATTACTTAGTGATGTTGTTACCTCTCAGTGTACTCCTGAGTAAAAAGATTTAGATGGCGTCTTAGGACAATGCACACTACTTCGGAATGCTGATTGTTCCTGGGGAAGTAATAGTGAATTTTCTGTATTTTAAGGGCTATTTTAACTTCTGCGCTGCAATTAATGCAAATAAAAAGGAAATGCTGATGGATTCAAAAACTGTAATCTAAAGTAGGCCCTCACCCTGCAGTTGTTACTAAGCAGATGTTTTCTGAAGTTGCCTTTCAGTAACAGAAGAAACAAAACTGCAGGTTGACTAGGTACATATAAGAAAATGTGATTTTTGTCCCGGTTCACTTTCAGCCAGTTTCACTGTGAACACTTCAGTGGAGTCTCTCTGTGGGAAGATGCTCCCAAGGTAACACTATTGTGTGCTGCTGTTGGGCTGTGTGTGTCGGCTAAAACATAGGCAAGAAATCCTGACAGGCTAAAGAAAATGTTCTTAATGTATGTTTACATTTTTAAATATATATTTATGTATTCCAATTGAATTTAAGCATTAATTATGTACGAATCAAACAATTAGGAAATAAGAACTTTGCAAATACACAAACTGGAGTCAATAATTGTACAGAGCGGTGAGATCTCTCTCATTTATGCTTCATGTCTTGGTTTCTTTTTTCTTTTTTCACTCTAAACGCAATACCTGCTTTTCCTGTCACAGATTATCCTGGGAGCATCAAAAGGAACATTCTTTACTGGTTATCAGTGTCATCTCCTACTGCTCTGTCACTTTATGCCTAACTTACTGCCTGTCCATATGCATCGTAGTGGATTTGCTGATACCGAATGAGCCAGAAACAAAACTAAAATAATCAATTTCATGCATCTTTGTAAAGTCTGCAGCCTACTGAGGTGGTAGTTACAAATGGTTTGAGAGCTTGTATCACCGTCCTATCTCCTAGCTCTGAAAGCTAACACTGTTCTGCAAACTGTATCTGAAAGAAAAGATCACTTACCGTTAAAATAATAGGAGCCCACTACAAAGAGAAAGAGGGTGTACGTATTCCTCATGGCAATAAGAGGTGGATTACTGTTCTTCAATTAAGACAGCTGGCAGTAGGCTCTGTTGTCAGGGTTGCACAAGGAAGAGATGTAAAAGCAAACCTGAATCTTGGAGGTATTAAATCCCTGGAAAGAGACAGACAGTAGGACCTGGCAGAAGCATTCTGCAAAGTGGAGTTTTCATAAGCATAGTGGTCCCTCCCCCTTTGCAGCTGTTTAAAGAGCTTTGTGGAGAGGAAAAGCACATAAGAAGAGGAACATAATGTGATAATGTTGAATAAGAGGAAATGAAAGAGCAAGCTAAGGAACATGATCTGCAAAACACAACTGCTTAATTCATGCTACTAGATAACATTTAGAAGAATTTCTGGTTAATAAATGCAGTGGGTGGGAATCGCTATGTGGGAAGAGCTGGATATAACTTTGTGCCGTAAGACCTGTTAGTAAAAGTCATGTCAGTTAATTACAGCCCTAGCAGAGGCTTATCTTCTGTGTCAGGAGAAACAGTCGATTGCCTGTTTCCAGCCCTCTTCCACTCCAAGGCCTGCACATGTGATCTCTATAAACTAGAACTCGAAAAGGCTTTTTGGGAGCAGCTGGAGAGAAAGGGGGAATTTGCTGTCATTAGCATTTGACAGGATTTGTAGAAGAAAGCAAATGCAGCTTGGTGAGAAATAGCCAATAGCCATAAAGGCATTCCAGAGCAGTGACAGAGAAATTTTATGGAAGTTATCATTTATAGCTGAAGGGTTCAGCAGAGTATAGAGTGTCATGTTTTGGGCCTTGCCACGGGAAGAGGGAAAGAAGGGATAAGAAGAGCTTAGGCGTCCTTTGCAAGCACTGTAGGACAGACTGAAGTTCCTGGTTAGAAAACATACGTTAATCTTCTAGTTACTATTTGATCCCCACATAGAGATTCCTCTCTGCGTATGGTGGCCACAGGATGCAGTTCTGCGCTTGTCCCATCTCCCAGCAGTCTAACTCCCAGTGGAGGCATTCCTTATTTACCAGCAGTTCTTTAAACATTCCCAGTAGTTCTTTAAAAAGCTTTCAACCGTCCTTCATGAGAAGGATGGCTGGTACCTTCTCACCTTTCTTCACCTGCAGCCTCGAGTAATCTCTTTTAATGTAACACCCTCAGTTATAATCTCTTAAGCTTTATGGTGTTTTGTTAATTGTTACTTTAAAAGATAATGATTAGGTCCAGCCTGGTGTCAGAGGTCCCTTATGGTGCCTTCTGCATGTTAGTGTAAGTCTTTTTTATGTTTTCATCACTTCCTTTTTTCTCTTATTCTCTCTGTGTTTGCTGGAGTTGATTTACAGAGGAGGTTAGAATTCTACTTTCAAAATAGTGTGGAAATTGAGGGAGGAAAAGAATGGTTTCAGTGGGACAAACAGGAGAACAGCCACTGTGGGGACATCTGCTTGGTTGAAAAAAGCCAGTGGAATCCAAGTGATTGCATGTGAATGGACTAACTGCAATGAAAACATAATACTTCAAAAGCTGGAGGAAAGCAGAGAAAGCACATGTTGAAACTGAGCTTTCCTACAGCAAATTGCTCTATTTTAATAGTCACAAACTCTAGTAAGTATGTCCCAAGGAAAGTGTTTATGCTGAGCCCTTCACTTCTGGCTCCTCACCATGGTGTGCTTTGCTTGTATCTCATCAAAGGCCTCTACCATCAGGCTTAGCTACGCTCTTGTGCCCGCTGCTAAGCAATGTTGTACGGGGAATTGCTCTCAAGGAGCTTTGCCTTTAGTGGTTGTGGGTATGGTTGAACAAAGTACCAGTCTGTTGGGGAAGAAAGACTGCATCTGTTTCTCTGTTTTTACTTTCTGATACATGACCTATTTATCCTCAAAGGCAAATCTTACATCTGCCAACCCGACCTCTGTGCTTCAGCAGCAGTCACAGGAGTAACAGATGTATGCACCCTGAAGCCATTGCACTTGTACGGTCTACACTGCTTGACACTTGAGAGTTGAATAGCAGCTCAGGGTATAACAAAACCGACTGGGACAGATTCACCAACGTGGTGGGTGGTCACAGAGCCACAGTCACAGATCGTTCACTGATTTTTGCTACTGAAGCTGAAGATGGACAGGGGGAATGACCATGGCTGTGTTTCTTCTCTTCGGCCATATTCTTTCCTCTTCCATTCATGTCTGTTCATTCCTACCAACAGGTCACTGAAAGGCTTCCTTGATCACTTGTGCTATGCAATCTTTTCCCCTAGGGTGATATTATAGAATTCCACTTGTTCATTAAGTTGACATCCTGAAATGACAAGTCTTTTCCTAGACATTAGCATATGCACTATTCTGGATTTGCATGTTAATACACTGTGCACACATGGGAATAGCATGGCAGAGAGCCATCCACCCGGGATTGTTCCTGGTGCTGCAATGCTTTGCATGTCTTACGGTCTTAAAGCTTTTAGGTACAGGAGGAATATAAGATGGCCAAGCACACAAGAAAACTGGCAGATCCTTGTCATGGATTTGTCACAGTGATTTGAAGTTTCCACTTGCATTAGGAAAGAACCAGTCAGAAAAGCTGGAGCTTGCAAAGCAGAAACAGCCTGGAGTGCAGTTGCTCACCTTAGTGAGGCAGGTACAGATAGAGGGATATCACTGAAAAAATAAGTGCTTCCAGGTGGAAAGCAACAATTGGTTTCCAGCAGTTGTGACATTGAAATGAATTTCAGGGCTGAGCTCATGTCTAAACTGGATCAATAAGGGACTTCAGATCATCTTCTAAAATACTGGCCTTACAAAACACAGAAGACCGTCTTTATGTTGCACTTGCAGAATAGCTGTCACTTGCTGGGTGGAAATTGCTACAGAAGATGTCAACTAATGGCAAACTTTATTTTTCTAGCACCTTACATCGAAGTGAACTTCAGTGATACCTGTCAAGGTCCTGGCTCATCTCATCAACATTGAGGCATACCTGGCTTTCTGATCAGTTGAAAAATTGAACTTCTGATACGTGAGTTCTCCAATAAACATTGTGGCCCCCCAATCATAGTTTTGCCTAGTCAACACTTTTTAAACAAGCTCATTCGAACAGCCGTGTTGGGGTTAACATTCTCCCTTTTTGGAATATTTTTTTCCCTGCAAGCCTACTTACAGTTCCATTAGAAATGTATGATACCAGAATCACACCAGATGGTGTGATTGGTACCTGACACATTCCGGTTGCTGATGTTTTTGAGATAAGTTGTACTGCTCTAGCCTCACTGAAGAAGGTCACACAACAGCACCGGTAAGTCTGCAGAGCAAAACAAAACTGTGGCACTGTAGTTCCATTAACTGCCAGCTGGATGACACTAGCTAGGTCCTCCTGCCAGACAAACATTGGTAGGAAGCAGTGGGAGGGGCATGGATGCATGGAATATTTGGTACATTGTAATCTAAAATTTTGGAATTTAATAAGCTCCTTTTTCTTGCCCCCCCCCCCCTTTTTTTTTTTTGATTAGTAGATGCTTTGTATGGGATAATTAGTTTTCATCCAGAGGTACAATATACGGTGGTGGACCATGTCTACATGAGAAATAACGTCATAAAATCCATTTCTTACAGCACCTCTGTACTTATATTTGCCATCCCAAATGGGATCCGACTTACATGGACAAGTATTTGTGATAGGCTGTCTTCAGGCATTGTGTCATTCTGTCACACTTTTGTAAATGACAGTGTGAAACAGGGCTGTGGATGCTACCAAATTTTCGGATAAATAACACTCCTTTAATGTTTTGAACGATGATGATACTGTATGTTGATGCCTGATGTATCATCACATTACAATCTGCTCCAAACCAACAAAATGTTCCAGAGAATTGCCACTAATGGCACTGTGACAGTAACACAAATGATGCATACAAATGATTCAGTAGCAATGGATGTGATTCTGTGTCTCCTTGTCAAAACACGAATGGTTAAGGAACAATGCAAAAGCCACCTTTCTACTTTAGGAATATGTTTGATGGTAGACAAAGTGACTTCTGGAAAAAAATGTTTTCCTTTTTCTGGTTTATTTTTTAAAGTCATCACCATATACTTTATGAGCTAGCAGGTGGGTTATGTTTGTAGATTCTTTGAGGCAGTAATAGTAAAGCATCTGACACTAAATGATTATTATCAATGTCTTAAACCTCCAAACTGCACAAGTGTAACAGGTTCAGAGTGTTTTTTAAAGCACTGCAGAAGCAGCAGCTGAGGGTGTGTTATGCTATTTTGGAGCTGATGCTTTTATTTTTATCAGTCTTTTTTGCTTCCTCTTATATGCTTTGAGATTCATTGCAGGCTTGCCTGTTACACATAGAGCCCAACGTTTCAGTTCTGTGCTGAGCAGTTCCAGTATAATGATAAGCCAGTATCACGATGTCTTAATGCATCCACTGAAAGTGTAAATTTTCAAATAATCACATATTTATATTGCTTTTTGAGGTACATCTGAGATGTATGTTGGGATTCAGGAGGTTTGAAGTGGGAGTGAACTAGTGCTCTATTCAAAAAGAGCAGTCTGCTATTGGATACACCATCTTGGACATGCCTGGGCAGATTCAGGAGCTGGAAAAGGTTTGATGAAATGTTTGACGATAGTGTTATAATTTAGCCCACTGGCTTCCCTGTTTGGGGACAAAAGAGTTGAGTGTAATATTATCAATTGTTTGGGGAACTCAAAGCTGTCTTTTTCTCCTGCTGTGGTGATCTGTTACTTTGGATATGGTAGAAGTGAGAAGCCCATGTTCATTGTTCACTCATGTAGCCCAGCTTAATCAATGTTTGTGAGTCATTTAATCTAAACCTTGTGATGCTGTAACTATTTATCTCCATTAAATCACTCCTCTCATAAACTGTACCATGGAGGGATTAAGCCCAGATGATCAATTAGTACTTTAAGGGGGTAATTTCATTGAAACACTCTATACCAAACCCCTAAACAATGTTACTGAATCGACGCCAAGACATTGTTTGAAATGTTTTTATTCTGAAGTAAAGATATCACATAGTGAAGATCAAAAAAAAGCAAATTTATAAATATGTAGGCAGAATTTTCATGTTGTGTGACAGTGTGATTGTTCAAGTGAGATGAATAAACGTTAAAAGATAAAAATATCTATAGAAACCATCCTCTGTATAGATTTTGATTGTCTTGAGCAAAGACAGGCAGTTTATAGGGATTTCAGTGTAATAAAATTTCCTGATTATCAAACTGAAAATTTAGTGGAGGCTAAAGAAAAAAACGGAGATGAATGTTACCGCTAAGATAGTGAGAGACTTCTCTATGTGAAAAATCGTGAGTGGAATCTGAAAGAAACTCAGAAGTAAGACTGAATTCTAGCTCTGTTTGTGTTATGTAAAATTCCAACTGATAGGAAAAAAAAAAAAGGATGTGAGATTTGGGGATTGACCCTAAATTTTCTTCTTGATTATAGAAAATAACGACTCTGAATAAAACACATTTCTCTGCTATGTATGCCATGCTTATGTCACCGGCAGAAAAGATGTTCCCAAAATCTAGATAGAAATTTCCTTCAAGTTTACTTAGGGGAAGTCTCTAGGGGATATGAAGGAAAAGTATGCAACATCTTTTAAAAGATTGTAAACATGTTTGGTGTTGTGGAAATGGAAATAATCTTGCACTTGTTGAAACGTGAGATGGTGTAATGACGGGGAGGAGAGGGGATGTGGACCTGTGAAAGCGCCACTCCAAAACAAGGCACGGTAGCAGAAATCTAGGTAGCCAGTTGATGTAAGGCAATGTTGTCCTCAGAAGGAGATATTATTGATTTCTTCAAAAATATACAGCTGACATGCACAAAAGAGGGAGATGAACTAAAATGCCAACGTGGGGAAGGCGCTTTTAGGGCTTCAGTAGATCAAGTCTCTCTCAGTGGAAAATGCAATCTGGGAGGAGATTCTAAGTCGGGTAGTCCCCGACTGGCTGACTGCAGTGAAATGCCACGTTTTGTACTGATTCGCTGTACGTTTCTTGGTCCACACCATGATGCTCATCTCGTTCCATAAGATACGTAGTGGATTTGGGTCAGGTAGCTCTGTGACCATTTCTCTCTGTGTTATACCGCAGCAGCTGAAATGTCCTGGGGGGTTAATTCCCACTCATCTATAACTCTCATGACCTCAGTTATCCCTCTTCTCTCCAGCCTGCTCTGTTTGAAGGCTGTGGTAAACACCATGATGTCGTTTATGCCTGAAAATTTTCCAAATTCCTTCTTTCAGGAGGCTTTCAATTTGTATAGAGCAAAGAAACTATAGCTTGGTGCTTAAATTCAATTCTGTGACACCAGGTGCTCTAGAAATATCTCCAGATAGTTGCATTGTCTTTTCCAAGACTGCATCTGTGCTCATTCATTTAAGTCTGTCAGCTGCCTTTGCTATTGCTGACTGCAAGCTTTTGCTGATATGTGCTGCAGCTCTTGCCTGAGTTTGAAATATGCTCTTAGGGGTGATGATCTTTCGGGTGGTGGTTTGGTCACTGATTTTAGCTCTCCTCAGGGTCTCATCCACGAGCTTTGGTCAGTTGTTCTTTCCTGATCACCGATGCAATCTCTTCCTTTCAATCCCTAAACTAGTATCTAGAATGGATTTGATGCTTACCTCAGAAAGGCTCACATGAGCTCAAAAGCTCTTCCCTGACTTTGGTGGGGTATCGGTCTGGTGGCAAACAGTTATACATTCTCTTAAAACGTTGTAACCGAAGCCCTGGTCATTTCTGTAATGCCTGTATTTTTTTTTTCGTGTGTGTGAAATTAATAAAAATGGGCTAAATATATGGATGTTTAAGAACACATTTTAGCCAATACCAGTATGCTCCTGTATGCAGTGCAAGCATTTTTGTGGGCTTGCACTTTTTGAAGTAAAAACTCTAAAAGTAAATTCCAGGAGTAAGTAGCTCTATTTCTTCTGTTTATCTCCCTTGCTACGTTATTCTGGCTAAGAAAGCGTGCTTCCTTGCCTGCCAAATCACTGTGAAGTTCTTTTGTTTCCGGCGTTCCTGTGACAGTGATGTGTTACATCCCTTGACAGAGCTCCCGTGAAATGTTGTTAGTATTTACAGCGTGCTTTGTAGATCCACTAGAATCGCCCCTTTGAATCCCAATTACTTTATTCTGCTTTATCAAACCAAACCTATGGGTCAATTAGTAAGGTTTCTTCAGTTTTTATACCTGTTCACTGTTTGCTCTGGCTGCCAACATTAACAAGTGTGTAACATTCCTGTGAAATAAACCATACCTGTCCCAAGAGTGAAGACAGGAAAGAGTAATTAGGCTGTGCTAAGGCAAGTACACATTCAGTGAGACAGATTAAAATTATGCTTTACCACTGCTGTTTTGTGCATAATTTCTACCAGTTGTGGTAAGCTCTTGAGAAGAGCTCTACTGACTATGAAAAGTAGGTGTTACGAGTAAATCACATGTGATGTTTTCAGTCCAAGTGCATGTGGAATTGAATGGTGCAGGGCCAGAGCTGCAGATCCTGCTTGCTGTGATGTGGTGTGAAGTTTATCTCTGAGGCTGGCAGATTTTGCACCAGACAGAATTGTATTAGGAGGATCCCTGTTTACTTGGCAGTAAAATAATTTTTCTTCTCAAGATGCCTCTATATTCTGCAGGGTGCTAATAGCAACAGAAAGCTCTCTGCTACATAAATGGTCATTTGGAAAACGCAGAAGTGCTGTGGTGCAGAGCGCGTCATTGCAACATGTGAGGAATTTTCCTTGATTTCTGAACACCTCTCTTCTTCACTGGGGCAGAACTGCCCATTGCTGCCTCCTTCCTTGCTTTCACTGTGTTGGGCCCATGCCAGGTTGGTAATGGCTGTTTTGTATGCTGGGGCTTTTAGGACAGGGCATTGGCACGCGTGGGTTATTCTTCTGTCATTCAGATAACCTGTGTGCCAGGAAAAAAACAACCCACAGCTGTTTGTAGTGGAGTCCAAAGGTTTTGGTTTCACGCCCATGATGAAGGGAATCAGAGCACCCGTATCTGCCTGTCCCAGCAAACAGAGGAATAGAACAGAGAATGGCAATTGTGCTGTTTGACATTTACCTTTTTATGTAGAAGTGCTGCGTTTCAAAATGAGTAATTTGGAAAGTGCAGGAAACGGAGGGGTTTAGGACACGAGACTGAGAGTCAAAAGCCAGGGGCTTAGTTCTCAGCTCTACCATGAGTCTCCAGGGCCTTGTCTAAATACCATCGCTGTTTGGTGCTCCAGCTTCCCCGGTTGTAAAGCAAAGATAAGGATTGCCAGAGAATTAACTAATGTTTGTAAAAGGCTAGGATGGCAAGGAATGAAAAGGAATTATGAAAACAGAAGGGAGCTCAGCATTACTGTGGCTTTCACACTTAATTTCTAATACCACAGAGGTTTTTGCTTGTTCTTTAATACATGCACCGAACCAGGGAAGGAAGAGCTATCAGAAGAGATGTTTGCCTCCCTCTCATAGGTGCCTTGCCTCCCCATGGCAGCTGAACAGCTCAGCTGTGATTTGGTCAGGGAGCATTCCTAAGGGTTGTCACAGATCTTCTCCCAGCAGCTCACGTGGCTCTGTGAAATCACTGCTGGCTGCTCTGCAGTGGCAGCAAGGTGGGTGCTACCTTCTCCTTACCAAAGGGCAGTAAGAGGGAGCAAACGCGAAGAAATCTTTCATCAGAGAGCTCTGTTGTTAGCTACAGAGAGCTTTCTGGATTTATTTCCAAATTGATGTGCAGATCTTGAAGGGGATTGAAGGTCTGGAATGGATGTATTGGCTCTATCTGTCGTGAAGCTAACCTGGCAATAAATACTGCTTTGTCAGGGCGGATAGTCATTAAAGTCCTTTTAACTTTGTAATCCCCTTGTTTGTTTTTTCTTCTTGAAGACAAAAACCCAGATGTGGCTATAGAGATGAACACATCTTGAGCAATAACCTGCATTATCACTGCTTCAAAGGGAGGATCATTAAAATCACATTAACAGTTGGCAGAAACCCATTAAAGCCATGGGGACTGGCCGGACTTCCAGCTTCAGCGTTTCAGGCTTCTGCACTTTTAAAGCACGCAGGCTTTCAGTGCAGCACTGGGGGTTGTTAGCGAGATTCCTTTTTATTTTAATTCCTTTGGCAGGACATAAGCTGGATTTTATTTGCAGGTAAGGTTTAACAAAGTTTTGGGGGAGGCCAAACAGTTTATGGCTGCTGCCAATGAGAGCTGTAGCCCAGCAGAAAGCCGTCTCATGGCACTTCCGTGAGACCTTCCTGTGTGGAGCTCTCTGAAACACACACAGCCATGAGAACAAAAATTTAGTCTGTGTGAGAAAGCAGAAACACCTGCTGCTTCTGCCTCTATTCTGTTCTATTCTAGAAAATGCATTACATATTCTCTATATGAATAGCTGGGCAGCATTTCATTACAAAAAGCCTCTCAGAATTTTTTCAGTCACCTCTCTCTGGCAGGCTGTCTGTGGAAGAAGAATTTGTGCCTGCTCCTACAATTCTTTAAGCTTCCTTGTGACCTGGCCTCACTGATCAAAATGGTGAAATGTAAACAAAGAAACGGCAGGTGGCAACCGAGAGCTTGACTTCTCGTGCACACGGTGCAGTAAGAAAATGCTTATAAAGGAAAATAATGCAAGATAATGAAGTATTTCCGTGTTCTTGGACTTACAAATTAAGTATTTGTATATCAGCTAACAAAAACATTTTAGAGCCATATTTCTGACAGCCTTTTTTATTTTCTGGTTGTATTACTTGATCTAGTACAAGATGCTATCACCCCCTGCAAGCCTTGCCTCATATAGATCTTGTGAACCTTTCCCAAACACCTGACCTCTAGCATTTCCTCTGACCTTTCTTCTGGTTTGGTCTGCTAGGAAAAACTGAAAGAACAGGAAGCCATCTAGAAAAGCATTCTAAATGAGATTCTATATTCATTTTTTTTTCCAAGCCAAAAATAGAGCTCCCTTGTTTACTAGACAATAACCTATTATCTCAGTTTTGCACATCATTAGATATTTAATGGAGGGATATGAGCATCCAGAAACAGGCACTTCTTTTTTTTTTTTTTTTTTTTGTATTTTAGAGCAAGAATGCAAAGTTGAATTTTGATTTTTAAGTATGTGAAGTTTTTAAAGCTCCACCAATGTCCCAGATTTTATTTCTCTCCTTTGCCTTACCTAGCATGCCACAGCCAAATTTGTTATTTCAAAATCAAAGGAAGCAGTTCCTTCTGTCTATTCAGATTTGCTTTTTGTAAGCTCCTGTAGTGCCCCTGGTCCTATCATCTGCGCTGTGCGGAAAGGAATAATTTGTGCTGACATCATGTAATTGCCCTGAAGAAAAAATATGTTGCATATCACCAAGTAAAGGGAGAAATTTATCTATAATTTAGGACAATAGTAGAGTTTAATTCAAAGAGTCTTAGAGCATCTTGCATACTGGCAGTTTGTACTGTCTTGGGATTCTGTTGTGGATATAATAAGATATGACTGAAAGGAAATCGTTTTGAGGACCTCCGTTTTGTGACTGTTTCTAAGGCTTATTATCCTTTATGGCAGCTGTGCTTTTGAGATCTCTGCAATCATTTGTTTTAACGAGGAGAAGACCCCCCACAAATGACGGACGTTCGGGGAGGTTCTGATAAGGAGCAACAGGCAAGGTTTGCCTCTCCAGCAGCGAGCCAGGGTCAGCCTGCAGTGAGCCGCTGGACTCCCGATGGTTGTACACAGCTCCTTAGCCTGCCAGGCCTGAGCTCGGGGCTCTGCCTTCAGCGCGGCACTGCACTGCTGCAGATGCTTGCAGTGGCCTTGGGACATCCACTTACTCTGTTTTCAGGCCGGTGTAATGTCCCTGGGGAGCTCTGTCTGGCAGCAACTCTGACCATATCTTTACCTTCCCTGTGCACCTTATCATATCTGCGTTTTTTCCCAGCAGGTCCTCTGTGCCTGGGCTGCTGCACAGATGCTTGTGTGTACCCAGAGGAAGGAAACTGGAGCTGGATTTCCGTGTGAACCAGCTAGAGGCGGCCCTGAGAAAACGCACAACATTCAGAGCCATAGTTCTAAACTGCAGACCCGCAGCACAGGGTGCTGTCTCTTTGGTGGGCTGCTGTCCTGCAGCTGTGCTGTCCTGCTGCGCTACTCACTGCTAGAGAAATACCAGAAGGGCAGCTTCTGGCATTGCTGGTGTGGTATCCCTCTGCTCTAGGATATTTCAGGTAGTAGACTGTGGGATTTGGGGCCAGACGTGCTTTTTGCTTTAATATTTTATATTGTGTTTCTGTTCCTTGTGTTTAGCACATTTCACATGCGTGTCTGATCGCTGGCTTTGCAGTGCTGTGTACAATAACAGCTTTTACAAGTGCTGCAGAATGATGGATGCTATGCTTAGTCTGGGTTGCACAACAGCCATGTGTGTTTGGGAACAGGCCACCTCTTCCCCACTGCCAGTGCCTTGTGCAGGCTCAGTAAGTAACAGCGTGCTTTGACTAAGCTTTGCAGCTAAGCTTGTTCTGAAAAGCAGAGCCACGTAAGCCCAGGGTGGCAGTTTCCAGGGCTCTTGTTGCAAAAGTCCTGCATCCACTTTTCATCATCCAGTTTAGAGCTAATGGTACCCACGTGCCTTGGCTGCGTTAGTCAACACCACAGCTCTCCCTGTAAGGCTTTTCTTCTACTGGAAATGATGAGTCCCTCTGTAATACTACACATTTGGGGCACACGTTTGCTAGGCAGCTGAAGTACAACTAGTCCTCTTCTACAGATCGGGAGACTGAAAGTGAGAGATTGAAATCTAGGCAAATCATGTAGCTAATCAGTGACAAAAGTGCGTTTAGTATTAGAATGCAGTTCTCAGTTCTTAAAAATTGTCACGTATCTGTGGTGCTTCCTTAGAGAGGGGGATGGATTTGTATCAAATCCAAACCTTCCCAGTCTTTGAGAGAAAAGCTTCTTTGACTTGTTCCTCAGTCCTAGCAGAGGACTGCGTCTGTTTTCAGAACAGTCTGCCGATAAATAAATGACAGGTTTTCCCTAAGGTTCCGTACGGTAATGCACAGCAGATGGAACGATCTGTGTTCTTTGTTCCTGCATGTATTAATGGAGGCAGAGGATTATTCACATCATAAGAATTTTACAATTATGTGTTTGTGTGACAACTGTAGATCTGTAGACTCTAAAAGCAGAACGCATTATCTGTGTCTTCCCTGCTACAGACCACAGCATTCTTACCTCTCACGTACAACTTAAGTTAACCTAGAACATAACGGCAAAACTTCTGCTTTTTCTGTTAGACAATGTCCATATCCTTAAATCGCAGAGTTCTGATGCTTAATTGTTTTGTTAAAATTTTGCACTTTATTTCTAGGTTTCAGCCACTGCATGTCATTATGTCCTTGTCAAAGGTCCTTTCACGCTCTGAAATCTCCCGTTAGAACAGTTTTGGATTGTTAGCCTTCTTCTGGATGAACAAAATAGCCTGTGTTTCTTGGTGTCTTGTTAATAAAGCAGGGTTCTTTTCCCAGGCCGTAAGTCATTCTTGAAGCTCTTTCTGCAGTTTGTCAAGGTGCTCGGAGTTCTTGTGTCTGCAGTGTCAGGTAGAGATCTCACTACATGCTTAATGGATTACTCCCACATTTTATTTGATTTTTCCTTGTTTGCAAAGGGTCGTCTTTGTTCTTTTGGTTATTGGCTCATAGCACAGCCTTTGTGTCCTGGGATGTTGTCTTCAGCTAGCATAGGTCTAGTGTAGATCATGATGCCACGTGGCATCTAAGGCAATATATTGCCTCTGGTTTAAGAAATCGAGACTGTGGTTGTGGAGGTGATATATCTGATTCACAAGATCATACATCTGATTTGGCAAGTAGTAGATCAACTCACTGGGTCATTTATTTGTTTGATAAGTAATGCATATAAGGTAATTAGCAAACTATCTTAGTTTCTTAATTGCGTGCTTGATACATGATATGATTCTTCTGAAAAATTAACGTGTGTGTGAGAGATTTATCTCTAGCTGTCCGTATAATGTCTGTCAAAGTGTTTTTGTGACATGTCTATCCCAATACCTGGTTAAGCACTACAGTTGCCCTGTTGTCACATAAAATACGGCAGTAGTCTCCTCGAATGTGAACATGAGTTAAATATAAACATACAGTGTATTTTTTTCTCAGTGGAGATAGTGTATTTTTAGAATTCAGCTGGAACGTTACAATTTCTTGTATGTAATTGAGAGTCTCCAGAGACGACTGGGTCTTGGATAGCTAAAAATCTATTTTGAATGCTACCCAGTGCAGTCTACATTTTCATCTGCTCCTTCTTTGTGGAAGTGTGAAGCATGCCAGCCTGCAGGAGAACAAAACCAATCCCATTTTCACTAGACTAGAACCGCATCTGATTTCTTTGGTACAGTCCCATTTGAGGCTGTAGGAGTAATTGATTTACAGGGCTGCCAAAAAACATATCGGGCGAGATCAAAGCTGAACTAATTTATTGAGCGTTTCTCATGTGGAGTTTCTTTAAAAACAAGTTTTCATCATTCCAAACAAAATGTTTTGGTTTTATATAGGTTGAGAACATTGCAGTGACTGAACTGGAGATACTCTGGGGTGCAGTGCTTCCAGTCTCTGATTGCTACTGCTTTGCTTTCCAGAGCTGTTTAAGTATTCATATCCTTCTATTTCTAATTCCTCTGCTTTGCATGACCACTTTCCAATACTAGGAGCCGGAGACCTGCCTGGTTTCAAGCGTGTGCAGTCATTTGAAATTCAGAGTTAGCCTGGGTATTTCTGCTTGCCCCTACCTTGTGTGGTAGGGACATGCCCTGCCTTGTTATGATACAAGACTATTTGTTTCTGCTCAAGTATCCTTTTGTTAACGTTTCAGTTACTTCTAAGTGTAATTAATTTTTGTCAGATTGGAGCTACAAGAATTAACAACTGTCAGGGAGAGGCCATTTTTCACCTGAAGACAGCTACTGAATGTGAGTGTCTGCGGAAAAGGTGAATCCTTTGCCACTGGGTGGTTTGTCTGAAGGATCACATGGATCCTCTGAGCTCTCCTGGTGACCTGAGCTCCCTTGGTCCTTGCGCTTCTGGAGAATGGGCTGCTGCCATTGAAACAGAGCTAAAGCAGCCTTAGGAATGGGAGATGAAGAGGGCTGGAAATCACGGCGTTGAGAAACAGTTTGGTGGTTGGAGGAGAGTTGGACCAGATGATCCTGGAGGTCTTTTCCAACCTCACAATTCTATGAAGGAGGAGAAACATCCCAGAGTGCTTGGAATGTGTGATTTCTCTGTAACAGCTAAACATGTCAGGATGAAGAATTTAAAAAGGCTTCAACATAAATGTTTAAAAAGAAAATGGAGCAAAAGACAGTTTAATCTGAATGTTCTCAACCATTTTATATACAGGAGTTTCAAGTATCGTCTAAAGAATACTTTTACAACAGCAAAGATATATGCCATAGCAAATGGTACTGTTGATTTAACACTAGCTATTTTCTTCTTTTTTTTTTGTACTTTTGGAAAGGGGAGAAAACAAATCTTCCTTAACTGGTGATCAGTTGCACTGAGTTTCTACAAATTTACTGATGGAGCAGGCAGGGGCTTTTGCGGCTTCCATTGACAGGAGGGGAATGGGAAGAGGCTGTTCTGCTCTGCACAGCTGCACGTTGCCTGATGGCAAGTCCTCGTTCCAGAGGCTCGTGGTGGTGGAGGGATACAGCTCCCAGAGGCCGTGCTGTAAGGCTGTACTTGGTGGGCTAAGGGAGGGTGTAAGGCAGATGGAAAAGCTTGGAGAGTTTGAAAAACTGTTGTGAAAAACATTCATGCATTTTTTTTCCTGTTGAAAGTCAGTTTTGAAATTTGCAGAACTGTGAGAGTAAATTTTTTCCTTTTCTCAGTTAAAAGCAGATACGTTTTGGACCAACACAGATATCTTTTGCAAAACTTCCCATTTTGCTGAAGAGGTTATGTTCTGTTAGAAAAGAGACCGCTGTTTTTGAACAAGCGTGATTAATTGTCAGTGCAGGAGTGGTACCCAGTGGTCAATCCTTTCTGTACGTGCATCTGGTCCAAGGATGTCACAAGCTGGATTTGCTTCTGCTTTATGTAAGAGTGGGTAAAAAAGCGTGAGGAAAAGAGTGCTTAGGGTTTTAAAATTAGGGGAGACTTCCTCTCACTTCTAGATTAAATCTGACTCCTCTGTGTTAGAAGGCTGAAGTAGCAGAGTACGAGTGAAATGGCTACTGCAAAGAATCAGGAGCAAGGTGGCGTAGGGTTTTCCTTCTGCTCATTTAAAGCCAGCATGGATTTTTTGAACTTGGTTTTATTTTTCCTATGCTGAATAATTTGTATTTTGAGAGAGGAAGCAGAAGTGTGATGTATGTTAAAGATTCATTATTACCTGCTAACTTAGATGGGGAAATGGCAGAGATGCCAAAAGCTTTGCCTCTAGCAATGTCAAGAGAAGCTAGCCTTGATAAAGTGTATCCTTCTAAGGTGCAAAAAAGTCTTTCAAATGTATCCCTTGCATTTTGATGAATCCTTGGGGGGATGTGCGAAACAACTCACTTTTCATATGCAGAATTTATACTCCATTTATAATCAAACTGTGTTTTGTCTCCCTGACACCATGCTAGGATCAGGGAGCCTGTAGAGTGGCTGGCATGGAAGAGTAGGATTACAAGGATACAAATGTCTGCCCTGAAAAGGAAATTGGCTTTTCAAGCCAACAGAATTTCCCTCTGCTCCCAAAGCCCAACTGTAGGCTTTGTCAGCTGGAGCCGAGGAGACAGGGAGATGCTGTTCATCAGTGTGCAGAAACTTTAAAGAGGGGGTTCCAAAAGACTCCTGTTCTGTGTAACAGGTCTCTGCTTACAAAGGAGTTATTCCAGCCTTTATATGACTAAGTGGTTTTCTTCATAAAACAATTTTAGAGGAAAGTGGTGACAAGTGAGCCCAGAGCATTAGCATGTGGTGTAGTAGCTTATTTTGATTTTTCCACCCCTCACACCTCCCACATTTTATATTTCTCTGTCTGACTGAAGTCAGTTGCTGTGTGGTAGGTGGGGAGAAGTGTCACATTGCCAGCTCCCCCGATCCTGTCTCCACCAGCTTTACTCGGAGGACTCTGATACCCTACCTCCCACTACCCATCCCGTGTCTGCGTGAATCCCTTTGCTGGGGACGTCACCAAAGCTGCAGAAATAGAACTGGTCTGAGCTCACACCCCATCAGCATGAAATGCTGTTTCCTGTTAAACGGAGAGCAGTGCTGGTTACACACAAGTCATACTCTGCAGAGCGCAGATGAATACATCGGTCCGTCCGTTTTGTCCTGGCACTCACACGGAGTCTGAGCGTGGGGCAGCAAGGTGCTGAGCCTGCAGGGAGGTGCAGATCCCACGGTGTCTTCCCCACCCCTTCTGCTTTGGCAGGCAGTTACTTTCTTCACATTGAGGTTTCTGTTGGCTTCATTGCTGTCTTGTAAATCATCTTTAGGATGTTCCTTACTACGTGGACTTGCAAAATATTCCAGTTAAGGCAGATTAGTATTTTACTAATATGATTTGGGTACAGGCTGTTTTCAAGCAGCAGAAATAAGAGGGAGAGTCTCAAAGCACTTGGTACAGGGGATAAAAGACTCCTGTTTGGAAAGGTTTTGCCTGAAACTTCCCTCTGTGTTGTAGTTAGCACCAAAGATAGCTTTGAACTAACTAGCCAGTGCAATACAAATAATAGAAATCTTCTGATGTGTTGCTAATCTGAACGAGTCTTTGGTCAGTGCTGGAAACAATGCACTGCTTTCGGGTACAGTTGAGGGGCTGTCAGTGCTTGTAGTCGGTATTTGTGCAGTATTGTTTCCCCAGGAAGCCCTTAGTTGATGAAGGAAGCCTCATCATTACTTTGAGTCTTTAAACTGCATGACAAAATTAAGGTGAGGCTCAGGAGCATCCTGACAGCCTGCTCTGCACTGGCAGCTGCTTCAACCACCTTGTAGATACTCAGCCATGAGGAATAATTCCCAAGATGGGGGTCTGAACAAGATGTGCAGAGGATTGGGAGGTCATGCTAGTCAGCACTGCAACGCCTGTAGGTCAGAGAGGTGTCCAAGGAGCCACATTCCACAAAACTGCAGGTAGTCAGCTTGTGAAGGTGTAAGAAGGACACATTTATAGGTAAGAGCTGTTAGTCCAAAGCTAAATACCAGAATGATTGGGGTACGGTTGTGTGCATGTCTGCGGAAGAATGGGAGTGGAAATGGTGTCTAATTCACAGGGCTTTTATGGGTTTCCTGATGCTTTTGATTTAAGGTGAGCATATTGGCATTTCTCTACACTGCTGGTTGCTGTTGCTGCAAATGTATTGGTGTGTTTGGAAGCCTAGCCCTTCTGGTGAGCTAGGCTTCAATAACCTCTGAAGTTCAAAAGTTGCTGGGGGCCAAGTAGACAGGAATGTAACATGCAGAAGACTTGCTTCCTTGAGAAGCAAGGCTAGGATGTAAAGCATGAAGTCACTACCCATCTAAGTTGAGGAACTGGGCTTCTCCTCTGTGTAGTGACCCTGTTTTTATTTGCTTTCCACTCAGATGTGGTTTTTATTAGACTATTGCTAATACTGAATCTTCTTTCCCCAGTCCTTCTTCTCCCTCTCATTTAAATCTCTCAGCACTGGCTTATCCCAGTATCTGTGAATTAACTTTCCTCAGGATCTCTTTCACTGTTTAACTTACAGGAACATCATTTCCTTCTCTCCCATCTTCTCCATCTTTATTCTTTGCACCTTCTTACTCCTCCCCTGCCTTTACACACCTCCTCCTCTTCTCCTTCACACTTCAGCTGTTTCTGCTTCCCATGTTATCATACTGGTGGGGGACCAGCAAGCTGGAAAGGCACGAAGTTTCTTCACGGGTGGTTCTTGCTATGTTTTCCACTAGCCAGCTGGAGAACTAAATGCGGGAAAGCTGGATTCAGTCTGGTTTCATTGAACTCCATGTTACACTTTTCCTTTTCTCTTGTCCCTGCGTCTGCTGGTTCTTTTCTGCTTATTTTAGCTCAGAGCAGCATTGGTGCTGATTTTGTGCACTTAGTGGCTAGACAAGAGACCCAGGCTCAGTGTTGGCAGCTAAGCCTGATCAGATATTATGTTCTTTGAATGCAGCAGAAGTACAAAGCAGGACTGGAAGAGGGCATACAGGCTTGTGAACCCACAGCTAAGGAGCTGTAGGTTTGGCACATGAATAGGGGTGGACATAGCACCTGTGTGGTCTCTATTATGCCATATGGTGTCGAGATGCCACCTTTGGCCTAATGCTCCCATTGTGTGTGTGTATTGTGCAAGGGAAGTAGTGTCAGCTTCCAGAAGTTGCTAACCTGTAAAACAAGATGCCAACAGCAAGGTAATGGGGGGAGAGAGCTGGTGAGTGTGCCTGGAGGTGGCTTCAGCTGTCCTGAAGAGCACTGAGCAAGTGCAAATCCACTGGTGGTCCTAAACAGGATGAAGACTGGATTTCAGTGTTTCTGAACATCAGTGATTTGCTCCCCCCCAGAGGTCAGTTATATTGTCTCTGCCCAAGTGCAAGGGAAATGGAGTCAGCAACCAGAATCAGAACCTAAAAGCTTGCTTAGGCCACAGAACAGAAAGTATCCTGTATATCATGTGGGGGGGGGTAGGAACTCTGGAATTTCATCCTTGTATTTTCAGTTCTTTTCTGCAAACAGGTACAAAACTCAGTCCAATGCCCACAGAAGTCTCTAACAAAGTTTGAGCTTGGTACCCGATGCCTCATCACTCCAAATTCCTCATCTCCAGCTAAAAAACTAGCACTGTTCAGCTGCTTACAGCCCAGAAATATTATGAGTATTTTTCCATGGCACTCTGTAGAAGGAGCAAGCAAGTCAGCTAGTGTGCTGAAAAAGCACCAGAGGCCCAGAGCCACGTAGCAGGTACACAGCACAGCATGCCAAAGCAGTGAGCCTTTGGCCCCTCCTCACACAGAGGGCAAGCCATCCCCTGCCATTCTCCAGGGGTACGTGGACACAGAGCCCTCATTACCTATCCAAACCCAGTCGTAGTGTAAGGAGAGGTAAGTTTACCCTGGCAGTGCCTTTGCTGAGCATCTCCTGTTAAAACGTGAGGCTGGGTCAGAGTTTGGCTGTCATCACAGCTCAGAAGTAACTTCCTGCTGTTGGCTAACACGCTCCTATGAACTGAGCTATGTGGGAGGGAGCTCAGCTTAAACAAGATGTCTGTCAAACTCGGGCACTAACTGCGTACAGTTTTCCTATGACAAGGTTGCCTTGATCAGGAGAAGTGAAAAATGTATGCTGTAAGTCTGGCGATGAGATATTAGGATTTCTGGCTGCTGATGCTCTGTTGCAGACATTATGGGTTTAAACGATATGATAAGTCAGCCAGTTTTTATTTTTCCTTCTATCACTGTTCAGAAAACAATTTGGCTCCATCATTCTGATGAATGCCGCATAGCAGAAGTTGATTGCTTTTGCAAGGCAAAAGACAAATAGCCCAGCTCCTGAGATATGGCTTGAGGACCTGCTATGTATTGTGCTAGAAGGATTGCTGTCCCTGGACAGCTCGCAGAGGACACAGCCTTGAACTGGTTCCTGGTGCTGGCATTGCAACAGACTCCTTACAGCGTGTGTCATGTGTTGCTCCCGTTTGGCTCTCAGTTGTGCATTTTAATTGGAAGATTTCTTTAATCCTGCAGCAATTAAAAAAATGTAATTAATCTACTGCTATAAAGGATGATTACCTGCCAGTTGCTTATTGCCAATAGTTTATTAATAAGCCATTTAAATAACAGGAAGGTGAGAACAGCCAGAAGGTGATATGTCGTATGTTAATAGGGATCCAATAGGTGCACGTAGGGAAGCACACATCAGTGAAGGTCTCGGTCTGTTACGGTCACAGTCGTTTCAGGAGGGGAAGCCTGCCATAGTGATTTACATTCCAGCGTGCGTAGCTGTCTTATCCCAAACAAAAAGGCAGCATCAGGTAACTGAATTGATCTTACATGCTCTTAAGAGTGAGTTGGAGAGATTTTTTTACTAAAAAATCATGTCATGCTGCTCTTTTCTCACCTCGCAGAGGGAGCAAACAAGCAAGTTCTCTGCTTTGCATACTGTTGGTTTTGTTCCTGCTGTGATCAGGAAGGGGAAGATTGTGCACTGCACTGTTGGTGTTTCCTTAAAGTCTCCTGTTGCTCTACAGGGAGATAAAAAGGGGAAGAAAAACCACCAACAAAAATTGAGTGGAAAATGCTTTCTGTCAGTGCAGCTTATAATGTTGCAAGAGAGGATGATTACTTCTCTCCTTGGGATTTCCAGAACAGCACTAGAGCTCACACTCAACTTCACGACCTCGGAATGATAACTAGACGCAGTCATTTTGGCAGATACTTACTGATCTCAGATTTAGGAGACCTGGGAAAGGAGGGAGCTTTAGATTCTGCTCCATTGTGCTGTGCTTGAAAGGCTTGCAGAGCTGGGCGTAGGCACTGTGCTTCTGCTCCGATTCCTTCAAAGTATGCAGCAGCAGCATTTAGCGTTGTAAATCCCGGGCTGTCTCCTTTGGATGCGGACCTGCCTAAGAAATCTGGACAGGACTGTCATTGTCTAGGGCTCTATAAAGGGAGTTTTGAAGCCTGTCTTGTTGGGCTCCTCATCTCATACTGCCTTTACTTTGGGAGACTGATAGACATGTATAATGAGATAAAGATTTTGGCACGTACAGCAGCCTGTGAGGTCATTCCTGGGGAGCAGAGAAAAGCACGTGGTACTGTTGTATACGTAGGAAGGTGATAAGACTGGGCAAGTCCTTTTTGTTCTTGAACAGCTTTTTGACAAGGGCTGGGTAAACTTGAACTGTAGCTGAAAACCAAACCATCCCTCCCCTGAGAGCTGGGGTCGATTAACTTCTGTGCTTGTTCCATTGGGATGGAGTCAGGGAATGCTCCCAGCACCACTGCTGCTCGTCCCTTCTGTGTTTCTGCTGTCAACTGGAACAGACTTTGGAAGTCATCTCTGTGCTGTGCTGTGGGTAGAGTTATCCCTGAAACAATGTTACTGAGGTCAGTGAAAAGATGAGCCTGGATTTCCGGAAATTCATTTTCTGCCCAGCCTGTAGTAATTTATTTCCCTTGCCTTTGTCCATCACTTCACTCCAAAGCAGCGTGGTTATGTTGGGAGTATTCTGGGACACTGAATTTGTGTAGCAGATGCTTTGGAAGGTGCACAGTGCTGGATTGTTTGTTTTCTCTAACCAGTGTGTACGCTAAGTACTAGGCTAAATCCTTTCGGATTAGATAAGTGAGCGGAAGAGCGACTATTTCTAGAGAGTATTTTCTTTCCATGGCCCTGATTTTTGTGTGCTTACTATTTTGCACTCAGCTGGAATCTGCATGTTTGGCACATTTGATCTTTTCAATCTATTACAAAGATTTGAAGTAGCATCCAAAAAAAAGTGCTGATCCCTTCAGGATGGCATCGGCAGTCAGCACGGCACTTTGTCACCGCTCTGCTTGCCAGCGTGCTGCGTGCTATTTATATCTGCACATGCACAGACGTTGGGAGCCCTGATGCGCAAATAAAAGGGACAAAAATCAATATGTTGCTGACATCGGAAAGATAATGGTGGGTTGTACGTTTGGTGCTAGGGTCAGCTCTCCAGTGTGTAGTGAGCAGAGATGCTTCTAATGCTTTGGAGCAGTAAAAAAGTATTAATATTTAAACACATATGCCTTTTCCGTTCCACTTTCCTGAAAGGCCTGCAATTATATATCCGGCTATCCCAGAGGCCTTTAAGAAAATGGACACACGCTGTTTGTTATGGTGACCTCTTTATTAAAAACGTTGTCTTTTCCTGTATCCTGGCATTGCTGGTAGAACTGTCAGACTCTCTTGTAAAAATTCTGATGTGGAAGAACTGATGTGAAGAAAAATAATGAACACTGGATAATGCCAGCTCTTGGGTTTTTCACCTGTTTGCCAGAGCTCCCCCCATCTGGGTTGGAAAGTTTTTCTGTGTAGCAAATACAGAATAAAAGCAAAAGGGTTTTGAAAGTACATTCTCATGTTTTTGGGGGCTCCTTACTAGCTCTAATCATGGAATCATTTAAGAAGTCGCTTCTGCTTTCAGGATGCTTAGGACTTAGAGGACATTGAATGAAAAGCCAGTGCGTAATGGAAATAGTGAAATTTACTCAGTTTACAAATGTGTTTAGGTAGTGTGATGCTGTCTTTTTTTTTTTTTTTTTTTTTTTTTAAAGACAAAGGGCAAGCGTTGCACAAAATAGGGTCTGGTCTCTGAAACGGTGTGCGCTCCAGGCTGTAGTTACCAGTGCAGCCCATGAATAACAGTCAGTATAGAGGAGTTACTAAAAAGTCTGCTCATGGGTGACAAATACTGTTTATTTATAGTGATATGCAGCTGGTATTCTCACACAATGGAGAGCACTCTCCATATAGTATAAATCTTACTACCCTTGCTTCATAAATACAGAAACTGATGAAGAAATGCAAGTGACTTGCCCCAAACTCTCTGTAATGTGTGAATTCCAGTAGTTCACAGATGAACGGCCAATAACCGGGCCTTAGCAGTGAGCACCCTAGTTTTGTGTGGTATGAGATGAAAATGCACAGAGGAGATCAAGGAGCTGGAAGAATTTCTCTGTCAGCTCCCGAGGCAGAGCAGGGAAGGTGCGGTGAATGCAGGAGATGAGGCATTTTGCCTGCGGAAGCTGGGAATGGTTACAGTGCCTCCAAGGGCATCGGCTGAAGGAAGTACGTTTAAAACTGGTCTAAAACCCACAGAAATCACCATGAAAATTTGTCTTCAGGTGTTTCCTGCCATGCTGGGAGAGCAATTTCTCAGTAGCACCAGTAGGACTTAAGCACCGCGTTCCTGTTTAATTGCAGGGTGCCCTGGATACCCATCTTGGCCTTCTGTCTCTTTGAAATCTTTTCCAGTGGACTCTTTATCTCCTGGTGCTAGGCAGTGAAGAGCAGGGGCACTGCTGTGGGCTCTTCTTGTCCAGATACACATTCTCAGGAGGATGCTGCCACTGCTTTGCTGCCACTTTGTGCCAGCTCAGTCCTGCCACATCCACGTAGTCACCCTGTGACCATATTGCCAGGATGCAGTGGCTGGGAGGGAATGCTTAGCAAACACTGCCTCCTCTGCTGCTGTACCCGTGCAATGCAATGAATTTGGTGCATTCTGAATCAAATTCATTGCTCTTTACACAGCAATTGATTATTCTTCCTGCATCGGCAGGTCTCATAAAAGTAGTCCTTAATCCCAAAGTTTAAAATGCCAGGGTTCCAGATGTGGAAAAGATCAACACGTAAATAAGGAATCCATCCAGACACCTCTCGCTGTTCTCACAGTGCTGGAGGTGTTCTCTCTGAACAAGCGTCAGTCCCACTCGAGCACATCTTTGTCCTCCAGATACGCTCCGCAAACAGCAGTCCAAGTGCTCTCAACAAGAGCTGGGGCGGGGGGGAGCAGTCGTGGTGCGGGCTCCCTGTGACTGTCAAGCCCAACGGGTGCCGTGAGAAGGGGTGGCTGCTCAGTAGCTTCTGCTATGACATCTCAACTGTGTGCAGGGATTAAAAAAAAAGAATTACATATGCAGTTTTATCTTCATTAACCATAATTTCCCCCCTCAAAAAAAAATGTAGGCAGGAAAAGGTGACTAGTAATTAACACGTGGGGTAAGAACAATCATGCTGGAGCAACTCAAGGTCCTTACTCAAATACCTGATCTACGCTGGTGTCGGTAATACATAAGATGCTTAGGGAAGACTGTAAGAAATAGAGCAGCACTCATAGGCAGGTATATCAGAGAGGTACAACATAATCATTCCAAACATCTCCCTTTTTACAGCCTTTGAGTATCAAACTAACATTTTTATTGACCCATTAGTAATTATTACATGTTACTTTCTTGAAGGACTATAAGTAATTTAGTCTATTGGTAAGCATTGGTA
This sequence comes from Nettapus auritus, assembly GCA_011076525.1. Lineage (NCBI taxonomy): Eukaryota > Metazoa > Chordata > Aves > Anseriformes > Anatidae > Nettapus > Nettapus auritus. The sequence goes on from CM021774.1 coordinate 8,039,975, forward strand.
AACATATATAGTTGGTGGTGTTTTACCCTTGTGTGCATTTCTATGTTTTAAGAACATTGAATTTGAATCCCCAGTCATTCAGTATTGTGGGAGATCTTTCTGAAATTCCTCGCAGTTGCATTTAGATTTAATTTTCCAAAATAACTGTATTTACACCAAACCAGTCAAGCAACTTTCTTATTCAAGTCACTCAGTTATGGGACTGCAAGGAAATTTAGCTTTGAGAGAGACGACTTGATTGCATGTGTGTTTTGAATATAAACTCAGATTTTTAGGCTGATGCTATTCTGCTAATGATAGTATAGCTTTGCTTTTTGTTTCAGATTTAAATGTCTAAGGACTAAGGCTAAGGTCCAGAAACAAAAAAAATATATAATTTGATTACAGCTGTGGAGAATTGGTGAGATAACCTCCTGTGTTTGCTATCAAATTTCAAATGCATGCATAGAGACAACACAACCTACTTAAACTCCCAATTTCTGTTCTTCTTAGTTAGTACTGTTGTTGCATTTATAGAAGAATACGTATTTTCTGTGGAGACCAGGAGGAAATACTGAAAGCTCATTTATTTTAGCTATTTTAATGAAAAAGTATAGTCTTGCTTTTTATGTTGAAAACTTTAGATGGCCATTGTTCAGTATTCGAAGGTGTAACCTAAATATTATATTGGATTGCAGCAGTAAGTAAGGAGTTGGTAATAGCTAATAATACAGTTGCTCTACAATTGTTTGTACTGGTAAAACTGATCTGAAAAAAGCAGTGCTGGGAGAACAACCAAGAATGAACCTCATGGGGCAAGCTTGGTGTCTGAAAGTAGTTTTCAGTCTGGTATGAATTTGAAAGAACAGGAAAGACTTGATTAAATTTGACAAGCAAAGTTTTCTGTCTGTAAAGACACAGTAAAATAAGAATAATAAAGCATCAATAATACAAATTTTCTTATGAACTGGTGGCAGAAATGGTTTCATTATGTATAAGAATTGGATGAAAAAGGTAAATTCTTTGGACAATGAATTTCTTGAAAGGGAACTAGATGTTTTTTTTACAGTAGAAAATGAGAAATGCCTTTACAGAAAGGCAACTGAAAGGAAAGGTGCCCTTTGTGGTCTGTAGCTGACTGTAGGTGCTCTGGGATGAACAATTTATCATGGTAAGAGCCATCCATCAAGCCAGTCTTTTCATGTGAAAATTCACCGAAGACATCCTACCTCTTACCCCAGCACTCCAGAGTTTGTCTGAAATGGAGCACTTAATGCTGTGCCATGAATGAAGCCTGTTTAATGCTTAGTAAGTCATGCTGAGAAAAACCTGCTTTGTTGTTTTCTTCCTCCCCAGAGGCAGCTGCATTTGAGGAGTGTGTGCCTATTGTGGGGCTGCCCATAGCTATTTTTAAAGAACAGCAACTATACGTTTCTGTAATCAGAGGCTTCACTCTCCTGCACATGTATTCATTATGACCACAAGTGTGGTTTTACTGAGGAAGCTTCCAGATTCTTCTAGGATATTTGGAAACTTCTCAAAACCAGACTTAACTAAGCTGATGCTTTCCTTTTATAAATTCATTTTTGACCCTGGTCCTTTCCTACCTCCATCTCAGAATTCAGAAAAGTACGTGGCTAATACCGATGGACGTGCGTGCTACGCTGGAGCTTCCCTCCTGTCGTTTCTCAACACAGAGCCACTGTGCTTTGGTGCTGTGCAGCTATGGCAGAAAGTGTTGTGTGGTTGTGGGCTGGGCAGAAGGAAGGCTTTCCTGAGACCGTCTAGTTCTTGCTTGATGTTCGGACGAACCATTTCCTAGGATATGAAGTTAGGTCACTAAGTTACTGTCTCTGCTTCATCCTTTTGAATTACTTCATTTGAAAGTCAGTGGCTATTTAATAGAAATGTAATGTCTCTTTTTGAGTACTTCTCCTGGGGAAAGTAATTTGAGGGAAACAGATGGAAGGATTCCTGACATCACTAATTCACCATTAGCCACCAATTATATTTGTGGATGTCAGTATGATACACAGAAATAACGCAGAATGACTGAATTCTCTGCTTCTTAATGCTGACCTGCTATGCTTTCTGGTGAGCCCACATAAAAACACTTTAAAGAAGAGGAAGATACTAACCAGTTCTACTTATCTGTCTGTCTACTATCTACTGTTTGCTATCTATCTACTACCTTTTGAATGTTTTACCTTATGAAGCAGGACTTGATTTTGCCTCCCAGCTCTGGTGCCAACCCCAGTGACTGCCTGCCCGGAGGTCCTTGGGCCCCATATGGAAACAGGTGTGGTTCCCAGGCTGGTTTGAGGCTGGTGTCTTCAGCAGTGAAGGCACGGGATAACGGAACCAGGGAGACCTTGTTAGTGTTTGTCCACAGGGGCCTCACCTGAACTGTACGATTTAGTAGTCAGCATAAGTAACAGCAGCATTAAATTATTGCTGTGACGAGATACTGACCGTGGTTTATTTTCATGGCTAGGTTGCAGTCAGATTAATGTCAGCAGACTCGCAGGACTGGTGTGCACAGGCAGCGCTCTAAGTTGTAAGGGATAAAGCAGTTGTGGCCCTCTTCTCTGTTTCTCCCTGTGCCAGAGAGCTGAATGGGCCACAAATGAGCACCTGACCGGCTGTCATCTTGTGGATGGAGTATAAATTGAGCCAAAATGAAATGCTGTTTACCAGGCTGAAGAAGGCAATAGTTTGGGAGTGGGCTTGTGTGCTGGTCTCTGGGGGGAGTGGCAGTCCCCAGGGCTGAGCAGGCAGCTGGGAGGGGAAATTCATTGAGAGCAACAGTTTAATCCGCCACGTGTTGCTGTCATTTCATGTTGCAGGACAGGAAGCATCAATAGGAAAAGGTTTCCTACGTATGAACTTGGATTTTGTTTCTTATCTGAGAATAAAGAAGTGTTTCTACCCTTCTACAGAAAAGAGTTAAAGGTTTTCAGCTGGCTGTATTGCAAGAACATGCAATTCACGTTTATGGTACAGTGATTCACTTAATGGTTGTTTTCCCAGATGTGAAAAAAGGAAATGAAAAATCAGAAAAGATCAGACCCCCCTGATTTCTTCACACGTGCTAAGAAACAGTAAGAAATGTGGTGATGTTGTTCAAGTTACTGCTCTGAGTAACGGTCATTTGCCCAGCAGCTTTTCATGCAGCTCCTTGGCCGCTAGTTTGTACAAGTCTGTTGCAGTTACTGTGTATGTTCTGTAAAACGATGCTACTTACCCGAGACATGGAATGGAGAGCTTAAGATAATTACAGGTAATTCAGTGGTTCCCTTATCCTGATATCTTTATCCTTTCACAGCTAATGGGTTTTAGGTTTTAATATTTTTTCTTTATATCACATCTGTGTAAAAAAGCCGTAGAAGTAGTAGAGGAAATAAATAGGCCTCCAAAAAGGGAAACCTTGGGAGGACAGAACGATGTGTAATATGTGAACAAAGGCTAATTTTAACATCAGCAAATAGAAGTTTTTCTGGTATATTTGGAAGAAGTTGGTTTTATGATGAAAGTCTACTTTTAATTCAGAAGTTGCTTAGAAGGTCTTTGGTTTAATCCGGACATAGGAGCGGCAGAAGGAAGATTATGCAGTGAGTAATATCCTCTCAGGGCTGTTGGAACCGAGTCTCAGACTGGAAGTCAGGAACCCTGTTGTAGACCTGTCTCTGGTCTGCAGCATGATTTGGGGCACTGCACCTCAACCCCATCAGCTTTCATTTCCTCTCTGACCTTGGGTATATTTTGTCTATCTGGGATACAGATACATTGTAGGTCAGATTCTCTTTGAAGTACTTGTGCAATGCAGTCATGATCTCTGCAACTGAAATAATCTGTCATTAAATCTGCCTGGGTGAGGGGCCTTTCTGAGACTTTTTCTAATTTAGGAGCCATTTAAGATAAGCAGATCCTTCCTCCTCCCCCCAGTGCCAGTGATTTTTAATTGGAGATGAATTTTCAATGCAATCAGAGGAATATTTTAATTTGCTTTGCACTTTTGTCTCTTCCTCATGGTACATTAGCATTGCTGGAATAAGTAATCTTCAAACGAGTTCCCCAGCCAGGAGCTCGGAGCACCTCCCTTGGCCCTGTCGTGATGATGGCAACATCACATAACATCCGTGCTGTGCAGGGGCTGCGGGTCTGAGATTCAGGTGCCGAGTTCCCTGAACCTGACTAAGTCAGGTAGTAGCTGTGTGGGATTTCCTTGTGTTTGTTCATTTGTCCTCCTTCTGGTGACTTCAGAGGTACTGTTACCCAGTCGGATCCTAAAGGGATGGTAAAAAATGTGACATTGTCAGTCATCGTGGGAAGATGAACATCAGTCAGTGTGCTGGGTTTCATCTGGGGCTGTCAGAGGGGAAAAGGATGTGCTAAGGAACAGTGAAGGGAGAGGCAAAGAGAGGGTGCTCTCTTAAAGTAGGTCAGTCCTCATTAGGCAGCGTTTTCCTATGTCACTGTAGCAGATAAATCCACACTTTTCTGAATATAAATGGACTTGTGTTACATCTGTGGATGTGAGAACCATCACTGGGCTTCATGTTTTAATTCGTGCTAGTGCTTGCTCAGCTCCTGTGCAGCATGCTGAGTGTTAACTCTTTGGAGAAGTTTGACTTGCTTAGACATAGTCTCAAGCACCACAATCCTGGTTAGGCTCTGCAACAAACGTGCAAATTGTGCTATGAGTGTTTCTAGTAGCATTTTCGTGCTTATGCGTATAGCTCTTGGCTGCTAATCAACGTGCAGAAGTGCTCTAATGTGTAGACCGCGTCAGGAAACTTCACTAGGATTACTTGCAAAGCGCAAATTGCAACACTGAGCTTTGTTTCGCAGGACTTTCAAACGCCAGTTCAGCTTTAACGCGAACCCTTCAGATCTGCAGTTGCACCTGCCCCTGAGATGCAGAGTGCTGCATGCTGATTTAGCTGGTGTAGGCTGCTTGAGGGACCCCCTGGAGTCATCCGGAGGAGCGAAATGTCAGTAACGCTTTCAAGCTAGCAGCAAAAGAGCAATAGCATTTAATGGTTCTCCTCATGTGTATTTGTGTGGAGTGTTTCTGTTGGTGGTTGTTTTGGTATTGGTGTTAGGAACATCACAAATTCGTCTGTTAGCTTTCCCCGTGAAGTTCTCAATTTCTCTGTAGCTGGGAATTTCTTAGGGGGGAGCTTCATACTGGTGCTACGAGAAAGGAAAAAGTACTCAAGAAAACAAATACGCATTCATACAGGCATCTATATTTATCATATACATTTGTATGCATAAAGTAAGTGGAGAAAGTGATTTAAATAAAAGCTTCTTCTGGGGAGTATGCAGCAGGTAGCTTCTCAGGCTGGTGCTTTTATGTGCTACAAATGGAATTCCACTTAAGAATACAGGAAAATGTCAGCTAATTTTGACTGGGAGGAGTTAATACCTATTTAATACGCGGAATGACTTAGGAAAAAAAGTCTGTTAAAGCATGTTTTGCATTTAAGATGACTGATGTACATACAGAATATTTCTTGTTACACTAGAGTGAATTGATGTAGTTACTCGACTGCTGGGTCCCTGGAAATGAAGAACTAGTAGATTTTAGCCTCTCTTACTTGGATTTTAGTCTGGGATTAGGAGAAGAAAATAAACTTTCCAGATTTTTTCAATTCTTACTTAATTGAAACAAAATGATAAGAAAGTAAATTTTTATGCACCTGTGTAAGAGACAGCATTTGTGCAGCTGTGTTTACGCTGAGCTTCTGAATGTGTTCATTCAGCAGCCTCCATCACTTCAGTAGTCCGAATCAGTTCAAAATTTTGTAGAAAATGTGCATTTATTTTGCATTTAATTCTAACTAATTTAATGAAGGCATAGTGCTATGAACCCTTGAGGTATGATGCCTTTCAAATTACATTTTAAATACTAGTTTCAAAAAACATTCAGAAAAAATTAAAACCTAGTATCTTCCTGAGTAACATCAAGATACTTTTTTATAGCATCCTTCATTTGAATTCCATTCCAGTGTGCTTTATTTAACGAATAGGATAAACCGAGGTGCAGTAGATGGTGGTATACATGTAGGGAGAACTTGAAAAACTTAAAGACGTGGCCCTGTACTACAATACCTCAGGGTCTGTTCAGCTGTGACTAAGCCAGAAGCTCTTGACTGAATATTGAGTGTAATCCTTGTTGTGCAGTGACCTCTACAGTTAGAGGGATGATAAAGGCTGCTTTTAGCCTGTCTGCTGGTCCCTGACTGGCATCTGCAGTTGCAACTCATGTCAAAATCAATCTATGTAACTACTGTAGAAAGACCCAAGGGGTTTCAAATAAAGCTAAACTTGTAACAACCTGTCCCCATTTTGTTACTGAATCGAAATCATGAGCTAGCTTACATGTGCTACTGACATCAGTGTTGTAAAAAATACCACGGATTATTCATTCTTGACAAAAACTTGACAGAGGAAACTTCCTAATAATTTACAGTAATGACAAACTTCTGTATGTGCAGTGTAGGATTTCATTTAGGAACTGTTCTTCCAGAAGTTTAGCAATTGGTTGTTTTAACTTTACTTCACTTTTACATTTTCCTACTTATTATTAAATTTTGTGTTTTATGGCTTCCTTCATTTCCAGTGCAAGGATTCTAGGTCGTGTCTTCTGGTGGGAATTAGTGCTGATGCTAGCAGAGGTTTGTCAAATATACCACAGTAAATTGATTTTATTTTTTTTAGTGTCTACAGGTGACCGCTGCAGTGACTCTTTTGTCAAGTATATTATGATAGAATCTCAGGAATAGATTAAAATCAGGGCCCTCTTGCACTGCTGTGCGCCCAGGGACATCATCTCTGTTCCGAAGAACATCCATTCGTACTGTCCCACGTGGGTCATGTCCATGAAATGGTGGAGGGAAGAGTGTCCTGCTCTGTCTGCAAGACAGGCAAGGAACACCTTGTCCAGCTAATGCAGGAACTCCGATGCAAGTACCATTTTGAATCAAGAGCTGGTGAACTGCCATCCTAACCTCAGTGTTGTCCTCTCTCTCAAACATCAAATGTGAAATTCCCCAGCATTGCAAGGTTGTAAATGAAGCCAGTGAGGACTCCAACAGGATCTTCCAAGGGTTAAATGGAGCGTCCAGCATCTCTGAGCAGGGTGTGAGGCTGCAGGCGAGCATGGTCACAGAATTTCTGGCTGTAGCAAAGAATTGTAAGAAATGTTAGTGGCAGCCGCAGCACTGATGGTACGGCTTTTCTGTGCCTTCAAGCAGTTCTGTGTTCCCATGTTCCCCTCTGTCAATAGGTTTTGTGATGCTCAACTTCTGATATTCTTGTTCACATAGGTGTTGACTAAAACCCGCTTTTTGTTTTTTCTTTTCCTGTTATTCCATCCATGTTGCATGGTGCAAGTAGTGTCCTTCCACACTTGACCACACCCAGAAAAGGCAGACAGGTTTTCTCACAATGCAGGTGAAGTTACATGTTGGAATATGACAAAATGCAGGCCAGGCTTGCAGAAATCCTAACAGCGCTGCCTTAGGCACGTAGCACGGTGTGCGGTAGGGTTCTGTGCTGTGTCTGCTTACACCTGTCTCAGGCTGATGTTCTCTGACACTGGTGCTCACCAGATAACCTTTGCTGTGAGCAGCTGCTCCCTACCATCTTCCAAATCCCTTTAGAACAAAGCCTGGAAGTCTGGAAACTGAGAGGCAAATGGCACTTCGAATGGCACTCCCATTTTGTGTTTCTCTTTTAATGATTAAGAAAATCTTGATCTGCTGTCAGTCTGTGAGCACTGAGAGAAATCAACCTCCCTGTGAGACATTCCTTCATCAATTAAATATGAGATCTCATTTTGCAGATTAAGTATCTTACAGTGTGTGACATGGAGCATGCTACGGATGGTGTCCAGTCCATTGACAGGACAGAATGCTGGGGGGACTGTCCCAAAAATCCAGCTGCTGCGAGATTGCTTCCCCAAGAGCAGGCTTGTAAGTCTCCTGATAACCAGATTGATAGGATGATATGAGGTGAGCCTGTTTGTTGTCCTTCCAAATCCAGAAGCAATTACTATTTCAACACACACACCTTTTTTTTGTTGTCTCCAACAAATCTTTGTTAAAAACATTTTGTGGAAAATGAAAGAGAATTAGTGAAACCGTAAATCAAAAGCGCTAGCTGACATGCATCAGATGTTATTTACTGCAGGGATCCAAGGGTGCTCAGTGCCTCTTAGTTTCAGATCCCTCAATTTTTCATTCCCTTATCTAATTGTGAAAACATTTTTTACCAAGCAAAAATAGCAAGCAAGCAAGAAGAGGGTCTGCTGAAGCAAATACGTGATATAGTCAAGGGCTCAATTATGCATCAGTGGATTCAATTTATGGAGCAGAGAGCATCAGTCTTGGACTAAGTCTCCCACACAGAGCATTAAAGCATGTGCTGACAGAATGAATTAGAGTGCTAGCCAGAAGTCACTAGTTCCAAAAGGTAATTTGATTCAGTCCTAAAGAAATTAGACTCCTGAGGTAGATTATTTACATCTTTTGTTTGAAATAACTCAAAGTGTAGAAAAAAAAAAAAGGAACATATTTATTACTGTCTGCTTGTTCTTAGGTGGAAACCTTTCCTTTCATCTCAGACTATGATAAATTTTTCCCAGCTGTATTCTGATACAAGTGAGCAATTTGTGTGAGACTAGCTGTATAATGAAGGTGATATATCATGCATATAGGACTTGAGAGCATCAAAAACCATTTCTATCTGCTTCTCTTATTTATAGGACCAAGAAAATGTTATTTGTGAAAAAGGGAGTGCCTCCCTGTGCTCTTGGTGCTACATGCACAGAGATTTCTTTAATGCACAGACAGCCTCAAGAGAGGAAATAAGCCTTGAGGATCCAGAATGAGGCCAGTTGCGTTCCTGTTTGCTCTTGTGTGCCAGTAAAAGCTTTTAGCTGACTGTGGTCTGACCCTAGCAAACTAATAGACCTTATCCTTTGTTGTTGCAGGCAACACAGTCTGGCCTCTCAAGTACTCCTGTGTGGGCTTGTATGTCTGAATTGGTTGGGTTTGCTCTAACTTTGCTTCCTGTTGGAAGGAGGATTCTATTTCAGAACCACCTGACAGATTTGGAGACTTCTTGTTTTTCTATGGGAATAGCCTTTTATAGCACCAAACAGAATTAGACTTATTTTACTTAAAATGTGTGATACGGAGGAGCAGAGAGTTGCAGTTGAGCATTCTCGAGGGCTTAGGTTTGGCTGAGGCATTGAAGCCCCACCTCAAGTGCTGGATGATGAAACATTGCTTTGCTGCCCAAGGAAGGAAAACATGCATTTACGTCTGGTGTGTTCTGCTAGGAAAGCTGCTACCAGTTCCTATTAGCTGACTTCAGAGGTGAGCAGATGCAGAGTTGTGGTGAAGGACTTGATTCTGTGGCCTTCCACAAGCCTCACCCTCCCATACTTAAAAGAGTTGGGGATTGTTTGGATCTTCTCCAAAATGCTATACCTCATCTTCTGCTCCCTACCCTGTTCCACTGATGGTTTACCAACTCCATCAGAGTTTGCTGGACGCTGCAAAAGTGTGGTAAGCCTGTACTTTTCTGCGAGCTGAGCAGTCTGTCTGGCCCATGATCCGAGGGTCAGGCTGACTGCGGTGAGCTTTGCAGTGTTTTGCAGATATTTTTCACTCGGTCACTAGCAGGGCCCCAGGCTGCTGCAGCTCACGCCCCTGACTCTTTCACTTGCATTTCCAATTTTCCGTGCGTGAAGGTTCAATCTATCACAGGCAGCCTTTCCGCTGGCCGTTAATTCTCACTGACTGTCTGATTGACTGGGCTCCTGTGCTGCATCCCTTTAATAGGATTACCAGAAATGCAGGAACCTGCTCACCTGGTGACTGGGGGGGAAGGGAAACAAGAGGCAATTTGTCAGGGTTGGTACGGGGAGTGAGTTCACCTCCTCTGAGGTATCAGAAATTGCATTTGACTCATGGCAGCCTTAATGGAGCAATTGTCATTGTGACTGACAGCCCTACAGCATGGTATGATGGAGGTGCTGTAAATCAGTCGAGGACACCGTGACAGGCGTGTGTGCCCAGGGGCTGTCACCAGGGTACATCCTGGCTGCAGACAGCAAGTGGGGCCTGAGGCTGTGCTCGAGTCCAGCCCTGCCAGTGCTTCCACGCTCTCTGCATCCATCTGAGGGAGACTCGAGGCTGTGCTGGGGGCACCGTGGGCTGAAATGCTTGGCTGCCTGCGCTGGAGGACAGGACAGCCGTGTCATGCCTGGTGCACTCAGCGCTGTGAGAACACAGCAAAAATTAGTCTGAACAAAGAAGGAGAAGGTGGTGGTCATGGGAAGTTTGGGAACGGCTGGAGATTAAAAAATCACACAGGGAGAACAGCGGAACTGTTTTTCTTAGAAATCTGCTTCCTTGAGTTAGAACAAAAGTAAAAATATATATATATATATTTTCACACTCTTGGCAAGATCTCACAAAAATCTGTATCTCTGTGTTTGTAGCCCAGCAGAGGGGTTTGCATGTCAGTGGATACATGAGACATCCAGAAACTACACAAAGTTGGTGATGGCCTTTCTGTTGTGAACCTAGAGAAGGTGAAAAGTGGGAAGATTGTCTCCGGGTAGGAAATATGTGAAGATGTTATAAAGTGAGGTTGCTGCAAACCAAGTGTTCTTGGGATTTTGAGGTGAATGATACAGTTCTTCCTGTTACTTGAGACCTCCACAAGTTTGTTCCCAATACTTCAGGTATTCAAAATATCCCAACATTGCCACTGTCTTTTTCTAGTGTAGTTCACTCAAGTTCTCTGTCAAGACGAGAATTTCTTTAGAGCCCATTCATGAACTGCTGAGTTGGCATTGGTTTGTTTTTCTTTGCTTGAGTTTGCATCTCATTTAATGAAGTGATTGAGGGTTTGGTATTGCCTGAAAATAATTTAGGTGTGGGGCACAGATCACATAAAACACTTCCCTTTGGCAAACACATGGTGGTTTTGTCCTTTTGGTAACACCAGCATTAAGACCAGAGGCCAAAGACTAAAGCAGAAAGGATTGCTTACACCCCAAGAGGGATCTGTCTGTGTTGGAGGTACAAAGGGAGCTTTTGGGGGAACTATTCTTGTTGCCTTTTGTTGGGAATTTTGCATACACTCCTTTTTCTCACAGAATCATTCATCAGATTCATTTTTATTTTTATTTTTTGGATGTAGGGGGGAGGTAATTTCTTTCTTACCCTTTACTATCAAGTGAAGTGTTCTCTCAAGTTAGCATTACTTTACGTTTTGCACCTTGAGGACTTGTCACCATCAGCTTCTATATCAGCAAGGCTGCTCTAATTCTTTCCTTTTGCTGATTTTGTGAAAACAGTTGTGTGATCCCTGTGCTGTAACTTGCTGCAGTTCCAAAGGCAGTAGTACTTGTGAGATTTCCCATAGCCACTAGAACAGAACTGCTTTCGTATCAGTCATTTCATGCAACACCACATGTAAATCCCAGAGTGCCTGTAAGCTGCAGAAATTGTGTATCCTCACATAGATCATGGAGAGTGCTCATGAGGATGAGAAGTGCAGTTTTAAAATACAGGTACGTACGTACAACTTCCTAAGTTATCCTTTACCACTCTCAGTCTTGGAAGTGAAGAATAGATCCTTCTTCTCAGAACAGTGCTTCTAGACCTCTCTGCAAGCATAGGTTTTTGTACCAGTAGAACAAAGTGTATCAGTGGAAAAAATGTAGGCTTATGTTTTTACAAATATATTTGTATGACAAAACGATAGTCGTATAATTCATAATTAATCTGATTAAAATAGAATGAGGTTTCCTTTCATTAAATTTTCTTCCTGTGCAGAAATAACTCTTTCTGACTGAATACACAGACAACATTGAGACCTGGGGACAGATGTCCATCTTAGCATTACCAAGAGCGCTGAAATGCCCCAAATTCTGTGTGTGAGTGGGGCGAGGGCTCCATTTTGAGTGGTTTCTTCTCTCTTTAATAGCAGTGTAGCTAACCAGGAAGCTCTTCCTTGGATTCCCACTGCCTCTCTTTTTCCTCTCAGGTTTGTAAGCAAAAGACCATGTGTGTTTTGTTTTTAAAGCTAATTTGCTGGAGTAGTAGTAAGCCAGAAGACTCTCATCTCTTACCATGCACAGCTTCCATAGGAACGTTATTCTCTTCATTTATGGACAGCCAGAGAAGGCTGGACTTAGAAAAAAACACGCCAGATACAACTGAGAGTTGAACAGAGGTGCTGAAACTGACCTTCATTAATAGTTTTATTAGGGGAAGGAGACCGTGCAAAAGTTCAGAGTTTCAGGTCAAACCAAGGTTTAAATGGTTTCCTTTTTCCATGAGGGTTGGAGAACAGTAGAGATGAGAGAAAAGCCCTATCTGTAGGGAGGCAGCTAAGTTTGATTTGCTGTCTGTGGATACACGCACAGAGCTGAACAGGTTTTAAAGGTACCATTCAAACCAGGGGCTACCACAGCTCTGCGGGTATTTACAGTACATCTGCAGGTTGTTTGCGGTGACGCATTCCCTTTACACGTTGATTTATCACAACTGTGTTTGAGAGGTAGGAGAATTCACAGGGGCAAACCTAACTGTAGAAGATCAAAATGGAGTGGTCCTTCCAAGGTCCATCTGCATACCTCAGAAGGATGGCACTAGTCCAAGCCAAGCACGGAAAACTGCACATGAGATTTAGAGAGCATCTACAGCTGTGTCTGTGCTGTGAACCAGATGTAGAGACCCAAGAGGTGAGAGTAAGTACACCATCGTGCAGCACACGTGTCTCTTGCAAGCCCAGCAGCGTCAGCAGTGCAGCACTTGTATCAAACGAGCTGGTGGGTAAGGGTGCTGCTAATGCCAGGAGCTTGGCAGAGCTGCTCCAGTATGTCTGTACTCAGTTACAAGCAGGACTGTAACTGCTGGGTCGATGCCCGGAATAAGCAACTACACAACCTGTGTGCTGCAAACGTGATTGCCATTTGACCAGCATTGCTTTCCACTAATCTATAGTTAATTTACTGTTAAATTTATATTGGTTTAAGGCCTAATTTCCCAGCCAAGAAAGACGATCTGAGGAGTCTCCTTTCCGAACAGCCAGAAACAAAGCCATTTTACGAAAAATGCTACTAGAAGGGCCTGTTCTTAACCAGGTGTCTAACCACTGTGCCCGTTTTGAAAGGATCAAATCTTGTTCACTAAACCATTTCTGTGTCTAGAAATGGTTGGGCTTTTTATTTGGTGTCTTGGATTTTTGTTTGCTTGGGCCCTTGTGGTCCAGAAACAGTGAGTCTAATTTCCCCCCACACCCAAATGATAAACAGACAAAAGGAAATGGCAGCCCTGTGTTTGCCTTCTACTTGTTTATGGAGGGCAAAGCAACTAGAAGCCTGGGCGTAATGCCCCGACCACGTGCTGCGTATTGCAGAGCTGACTGTGGTACGTCTGCACATGCAAGGCTTGTGAATTCTGCGTCTGCAGAGCCTCTGGAAATGCTCTAATCTAATGGCGTTTTATGGGTTTCTGTTTGCCTTGGTGGCCTTATAAAACATACATTAACACTATAAGGAGATTTTAAAAAGGGTTTTTATATACAGCTTGTAAAGTATCTCCGAGGACTAGTAGGAATACAGTTTTTGCCTGGCAAATGGACGTGGCCTGTACCAAGCTAAAGTTTAATTGCTATTAGAGCTGTCAGGGTGATTTCTCAGCGTCTGAATTATGGCGGTGAATTGTACTTTGTTTCTCTTTGGCTGTATGCCTTTTTTTTTTTTTTTAATTTATTTTCATGGCAGTCTTGGAGCTTTCCTGAAATGGAAGGAGCATTATAATGAGAAATGAATTTGTGTGTTTTACTTCTTTTTTGGGAAAAAATGTCCTGAACAACTGTTTCCTCTTTCAAATAATGGAACCTTGTGAGCTAACTCAAAAATTCTCCTCTCTCATGAAAACAGAGCAACAGTGAAGAAATTCAAAGTAAAATAAAAGCATAGTAAAGCAAGGTTTCTGGTTGTGACACGTGCTGATAACATCTTGTGTGATTTGGAGCAATTTCTCATGAGTTCCCAAGTCATGTTTATAAATCCATCCGCAGAGAAGAACAGTACTCATGTCTGTAACTTCCTTGAGCCATCTAAACTCAGTGTCCACTTCTGTATGCATTTTGTTTGATCCTGAGGGAATGCTGGAAGAGCTTAGCTCAGTATATGGTGGGTCCTAGGAAGTTTCTCTAGCACACTTGGAAAAGAAATCAGCGGTGGCCAAAAGCCACCAAGTGCCCTGGCTGGGCCAGGAGTGGCTGGAACGGTTCCAGCTGGCTCGCCTAATGGAAGCGGTTTTCAGGCAAACTGTGCTCTCCCTGTCACTGGTTTAAATCCAGAAGTACTTCACTCAGATGGGAGGAGAGCGGCTGAGACTGAAGTTAGCCTCATGGTTTTACTCTGGAACAACTCATTCTTTCCCGGCAAGACGAAACCCCAAGGCATGGTAACTGCCCCCAGGCTGCTGCCTTGCCTGTGCACTGCCCCACAGCCGCTGTGCTTGCAGCCGCAGCTCGTGCTGTCCGTACTGCCCTGCTGGCTGCTGCAGCTGTTGCCTCACCTACGCTTTCCTGGATCACCTTTCTGATCTTGGTTCGCACCGTGCAAGTCCTGGCTGTAAATACAAGGGAACTGTTCTGTGTTTCTGGGAGAGACCTGGACACTGCCTGGAGTTTCTGGTAGTTTAGCCACCCTTGGGCGGCAGCTACTAGCGGTTACCTGGCAGCCAGCTGCTAATGGAAGAGTGGGAAAAGTAGCAAAGCAGTTTAGATGCTCAAAAATAAAATGGTCAAAGGAAACATCGCTTTTGAAGCACTTTAGAGCAATAAGTATCTGTATACCTGTCTTCTGAATCTCGTGGGAGATGCAACATCTCTTGCTTGGGTGTTATTTGGGGAGGACAGGGAAGAGTCTGTCACTTCTTTGAGTTCATTCCTTTATCTGTGTCATTGTTTTCACATCCAGTACTTCTGAACAAGAAAGCAACATCTGCCTCTTCTCCCCACAGCAGCTCAGTGGCTTTCTTTAGGAGACTTTTTTTTAACTGCAAAAATAATTCTATGTTTTGCTGTTCTTGGTGTAGACACGTAACTGGAAAATGATGGTTTTTGCATATCTGGAGTGAGACTTTAATTTATTTCAAAAATATTCTTTATTTACACAAAGAGAAAAATACTAAATTCACTCTTTGCCTGCCCTGCTAGGGAAGTTCCTTTGTTCCTTCTAGTGATTACTGTGTATGTTATTACAGCATTTCAGCTGCATCTACTGTATTCCTTCCTATCCCACTCAGCTCCATAACGGGTATGCTAGAAAAAAGGAGAGGAGATTCTCGGTCTAGTCTTGTGCTTGACAGGACATTTTTTAGTGAATTCGTGCTGTCCCTCCCTACTTGATCCCCCACTTTTGTTTATCTGAATTGCAGCCCTGCTGACAATCTCACTTCTGGCAGAGTCAACAAACGTACTGCTGTTGGCCCCACAGTGAGTGCAGGATTGTTGCATGGTATCCAAATCTCCTTTTGGCCATAGCCATCAGGCGAAATAGCACTAACAGTATTTCTGTATGGGTGATCTGTGGCCGCGTCAGCTGAACATGTCCTGAAATGCCTTTCCGTGGCCCCAGTGACTCCTCAACTCTTTGCTCCTTGTCCCTCTTTCTCTCTCTCTCTTCAAAACAGGAAGCTTCAAAGCACTTACACCATTCCTCTTGTGTATTACATGGGTTGGGTGCTTTTAAGACACGTTAGCCCAAGAGCAACAAGTCCTGCATGGGAGACAGGGGGGTTTAATACACCTTCAGCGTATTAAATATATAATGTATAAAATAAATGTAAATGTATTTACAGTGTTCATAGTGCCATCAGCTATAAAAAAAAAAAAAATAGAGAAAAGTTATTAGTAAAAGAAGAAATACTTGTAGCCTTAGTATTTGTGTTCCTTTTAGCTCTTCATCTGTAGTGCAGGATGGAAACTGGACAGTGGTTGTGAATGGTGTTACCTTTTTTTGGTGTCATGCCATGTTTTCTGTGGTACTTCCCTCCCATATTTCCTGCTGCATTTCCATTGACTTCACTGAAGTTGTTCCTGACCCTCACCACCTGAGGAGGGGTGAGCGCGGTGGGACCAGAAGTACTTCAGTACGGTCAGTGGATTTTCTGAGACTGAGGACAGAACGACATGACCAAAACTCCTCCCTGATGTAATGACATTTACCTGCTGCTTTCTGTAACGGTGGCGTCAGCAGGCAAAAAGAGTCATTGCTAGCATGCAGACTCACTCCTGAGTAAGTTTTGCTTCTCCCTGAATTACCCCGAGGCAGCCGCTATGTCCTGGGTCTCCGCAGCCGATTATAGAAATGATGTCCCTGTTTTTCACTTCCCCATATCCTGCTAGTTTGTATTCTTTCCTGATTTATGTTGCTGGCATCTTCCCTACCTCTCTTCTAAATAGTCCGATAGTAGTTAAAGAAAAGTTTTCCATTCTTACATTTTGATTTAGCAGTTCCAGCGACTTTACAATAGAGCACTTGTGTATCAAAAATAAACAGGCAGGAGTATGAGCAATAAATAGCAATGCTCATTAATGCTATATGTTTTCCTGCCATGTGAATTCGTTTTCTCCTAATTATTTTTCCTTCTTCAGAGCCAATTAGTTTAATGTGGTAACAGGAATTTACGATAGGGCTGCCAAGCCATATGTCTCGAAATCTCCATGGATTCCCAGCATGACTTTTTGTTATGCACTGAGACATGACAGATGCGTCACTCTGAAAATATTATTTAAACATGGTCTGGTTTTTGTAGCTTTGCACCAGAATCAGTTAAAAAAAAAAAAAAAAAAAAAAAAAAAAAAGGTTAAAAGGTTACCAATAACAGTACGAATTTTAGGAGTGTCTGCACTTGCTTTCTCATCCCTTTGTCCTGCAAAGATTCCTGTGTATGCTGGAGTTCAGGTGCAGACTGGACTTCTGAATTTGCCTGGCCTATTCACAGAGATAACGGTGAGCCTGAGAGTAAAGCATGCAGGAAGGACTGGTACCTTAAAGCTGAGCAGAGCACAAGGCTACAGCATCTGCAGCAGTCTGTCCAGGATGGGGTTCTTGAGTGTAGGGTGCTTCATAGAAAAGTGTGAAACATCTGTGGTGCTCCTTGTTTCCCTGTGCTGTCAGTGAGGTCATGCTGTACTGACAGAGATTTTTCCTAACCTCATCCTCGCCTGGATTCTAGTAACCGCCATCAGCTATTAAGGACTGCAAAAGAAGTACCCCTCTCTTTGTAGATGGCTAGACTTGCGGTACTGATGGACGTTATTATTTTGGCTGTGCTGCACTGTCAGCATTTAGCATACCACAGATTTTTGTATGTATTGTGATCAAGATGTGCAGTGCCAGCTGAAAGTGTTGGCAGCTAGATGGGGGAACATTTGTGATTTTTGGCACTTGGGAGATGTACGTGATGATTTGGGATTGGGTTTGAGCACTCCAGCTGACCATCTCAGTAAAATATTCAGCTGTGATGTACGTGTTTTGCAGTTTTACCCTTTCCATTTTCATTAGAATCTTTTTTACTTGTTGAAATGAAATGGTGACTGTTCAGGCAGCTCAGGACTCGTGTCTGAAGCCATGTGGGAAGTCTAGAAGATAGCACTGGATGTGGTGGCTCAGGGATTCATGGTAAGGACTACACTTGAGTAACCTTAACATCCAGGAAGTGCACTCCTCAGCAGTCCATGTGCACTGTACAGTCATGCACAGAGCTTGGGATTTGCTGGGCAGGTGATCTCTAAGGATCACAACGCACCTCTGGCCTGGATGGTGGCTGGAGTAATACTGCAGCACACTGGCACAGCTGCACTGTGTAAAGACACAAATTGCTTTGTGTAGTGTAGAATGGAAGGCTACAAGTCTGACCCAGACTTAAGTGGTTTGATTTCTTGTTATAGCTGTTTCAGTGGTTGTATGCTGCCCTTTTTATGTAAATACCTGTTTTCCTTCCAAATAATTGTAAGGGATTTCTGGACAAGCACCAATGCAGCAAGTTATTCAAGTCTGTGATATGTTTGAAGCATCTGTTTGGATACTTACATGAAGCTGAACTCACCCTTGCATACCTTGTTGTATTATTTTATAGGCATCTATGTTATATAGCAAATCTTCCCAGGAGCAGTATAGAATAACAAATGATAGTCCTGGAACAATCGTTGAAGCTTCAGTAGTATTTTCTATTTATATATCTGCTGCATATGTTTCATCTGAAAACACAGCATTTTCTTAGCCACGTCCATGATGAAGCCCTTTCAGATGCTTTCTGATGTTTTTTATCTTTACTGATGGTGCTGTATCTGGGCATAATGTGTGGTGGTCTTTTATAGTTATCTGAGCATTTGTTGTTCCAAACCAAACCTGGCTATCCATAATCAGTGGAGTGAATGTAGCTTTTACAGTCACTGCTTTGTGTTCATCACCTCTCCTCTATCCCTTCACAGAATGTCCAATAATAGGGTGCCCAGTTCTGCTGAATGTAAAGCCAGGGGAGGGTCCTGTTGCATTAATTGGAATCTGGATCAAAGAGAGATGACAATTAGGCTTGTTGTGAGCTCTGTGCATGCAACCCTGCCCTCAGCAGCAGCAGTATCCAGGCCTAAGTGTGGGTTTAGGTGTTAAAAAAAAGGTGCAGTCCACAATACAACAGACAGTGTGCTTTGTCTTACCATTGTATTACAGGCTACTAACACTAAAGAGGAGAGTGTATTAGTTCAAGGATTAGTCTGAGGATGAAGGCGAGGCAAAAGGAGAACTACAGTCAGCATCAGGAAAAATAATCTTGCTTCTGCAGTCCAGCGGAACAGAGAGGAAATGGAAGTGCTATTGATGGGGTTATTTCCAAAAGGGTAAGAAAAACATCTCATCAAGAACAATCGTTGGCTGGTTAAATTACCCAAATGTTACTTGCCTTCTCAAATTGATGTAATTTTATCTCATGATTTCATTGGGCATCTGAAGGATTAATTTCCCCCCTCACGCAGATCTTCTACTGATGTCAGTGGGAGATATTAAGGGTGCGTAGGGGAATAATTAAGATGTTAGTTCATAGGAGAAAGTAAAACTGATTAGGTATGAGCATCCTATAGAGCCTGCCAGTTCGTCAGTGCACTACTAGTGTCGTCTGTCTCTGTAGTGTTTTGGGCCAGTCTGCAGGGTCACGTATTACTATAGGATGGCAAAGGATTACACCCCTCCTGCCAGTTCTTGGAAGAAGGTACTCAAAGCAGGAGGAAAAGTTACAGTCCCCTTTGCAGCGGGATAGCCCAAGCAGAGAGCACTAGGGAGCTCCTTTTTCAAAAGGGCAGAAAAGGAGTGGCAGAAGAGGGAGGAAAGAGGAATCTAGCTCTAATGGTACCAAATTCCACTGTGACACCAGGATGTACCTTCAGGGCAGCTGTGTGGAACAGCAAATGAGGGTAATAAAAACACACAGAGGGGTTTTCCTTTTGCATTATGATGCAGTGTACGTCATTCTGCTTCTGCAGTATCAGTTAAGTGATGATTCCCAGAAGAAACAGTTGAAGATTGACAAAATGCCTTTGTCCGACAAGACCACGTCCTTCCCAAGAGCATTGTCACTGGTTGCAGTGGGTACAGGGTTGATCTCGTGTTATGTCAATGCCATTTAAATGAACTGTAAGCAGACCAGAGGTGTCAGCAAAATACACTGTCACTAAGCTCCAGTGATAACTCAGCCTGCTGCGACATCACAGTCCAGGTGTAAGTAATTCCAATAGAAATACAGTAGCTACAACTTTTATTAAAATGTTCACTTTCTGTTAAAACTGTTTCCAACTCAATATTTTAACTGAGGGAACTATGGAAATATTATGGGTTTGCAAGTGTAGTTAGTTAATTTAAACCATCACGAGCACTGGATTGAAATGCAGGAGTTTCACCACATTTTCTGTGCAGACAGCTTTGATAGCATATAGGCATTTTCCTCTGCAAGGTGACAAAAGTTATGGTCAGACTGCAGTGAAAGCATTAACTGTGCCATTAAACTGCAGATATTTCTTACTGGGATTATGAACTGTAGCAGAACTCATTTTCCATGGCATCTAGTTTTGCTGAAGATGTGATACGTGAATTGCTGTTCATTTGTCTGGTGTGCCTGTCAAACCACCAAGGTTGATAATATTTAGCTTGTCTAGACTTCCCTGAATTATCCTTAAAAACAACCAAACCAGCCAACCAGTTTTGTGCATGAGTGTTGAAGGTGTCTCACTTTATCCTGGTGAACAGTTGACATAAGACTGGCGATTCGTAGATGCTAACTGCCTGTAGTTATTTGTGGTGCAGGGTGGTGCTGTGCATTCCGGTACTACTGAGACACTGCCCATGCAGTGGTGGGAGCAGTCCACGCCTCTGAATCCCCTAGAGGGGAGAGCAGAAACTTATGCTCACGTGGAGGATGGGGCTGGCCAGAGAGGAGGCAACAGATCTGTAAGAGGTCAGTGGCCTAGCCCAGCAACTCCCAGGCCTCCTGACAGCCTCTCCAGTGCCTCTCTCCTGCGTCATCCTAGGGGAAGGGGGCAAGTAAGCCATGCACCGCGCAGGCTGCGCAGAGTGCCCCTGGTGCTTTCAACGTCCTGTCTCCCCAACACACTGAAAAGACAAAATGTTGTCTGTAAATTGCATAACCTAGTACCTGGAGGAAAAGTCTGTGCACCCACCCATGTTAGGGCCTGGTACAAATGTCCGTCCGCTTTTGGAGACGTACTGAATTTTGGATACATGCTTAGAATAACACCTCTGTTTAGAAGGTATATTGAATTGGGGTCTGAATCTTTAGGTGGTCCGGGGGAATCGTGAATGTTGTGTTTCAGAGCATTCTTTCCTACTGGTGCTTTGCATTGCCTGCTACGAGCTCTGCTTGTTGGTGCTTTGCAGCAGTTCTGCGGTGTGCTCCTGTCCATCCAGACTTGATGTCTTGACACAGGTAGTTCACATCCAGTCACACGTTCAGCTCACACAAATGCAATCTGCTTTATTGAGGCGTTACCATCTACTACAACATAGACACTTAACAGGTGACACCTCTGCAGGCTGAAAGTAACGAGCAGCAAAAGCACTGGGCTGTCTTGTTGGTAGGCTTCGCACATATGTTTCAACTATGGTCTTTAATTCCTTATGTTATTTTGAAAAACTGTCAAAGTTGTTAAAGCTGTCCTGTTTTCATTTTGACTTCATCTTCTGTGAAGGTGAAGTGAGAAGGAATGATGATGCCCCTTGTTGTAATTTCATACTGAGATCATCAGTGGGTCTCTGCTGCATTGCACTGAAGTTGTTTTTCCTTTGTAATCTCATATAATAATGGGATCCTAATGACTTCTCTAATAGACATTCAGGATGCAAATTGACAGCTTTTCAGCTCTGTGATATTTTTCCTTAGGAGCAACTTAATGGAATCATCAAGAGGGTTACAAAAAGTTCTTTCCCAGTTGTTTTGCTCTGGCAATGTGGTCTCTGTGTGCTTGCATTTACATCATGAGATCACCGAGATGCTACTAGGAAATTAGATTTAGTGCCATTTTAAGAAGGGGGGATAGAAAGTAAATCAGTGTGTTTGAGAGGTGGTGTAATCTGTGGAATAGTGCTCTCATCCTCAGTGGAAATCCAAATGGAATTATGGGCGCTCGTGAATTTTCAAGATTATAAGCTTAATGATGATGGAGTTTCATTTTATTTTATCTTTCATGCTTTGTGGTTACAGCTACAGGGTTGCAAACAAGCATTAAAATTCAATGAAAGAGATTTTCCCACAAGGAAGGCATGTGTCTGATAGGGATCAGTCATGCAGAAATGACACTAGCTTTTTTTTTTTTTTTAGGGTGAATAAGGTTAATGGGTTGAAAGTAAGTATAGACAGAAGAGCTATTAGAAAAATGACAATATTACGGGCTGCTAAAAGTGGCTAGGGCAAGTGTGGGAGCATACCGGCTTTAGAGTACCTGTGCCGTTCCAATTATGCCTAGTATAAGTGTAGCTAAAGATGTTTCTCTGGCATGTATAGGGCCAGGTGCTCCAGAATACCGTGAGACAGACAAAATCTGTTCTCCAGTTTCTGCTTTCTTTGATTAATCTCTTCTGTAAAGAACTCCCACAACAATTAACTGGTTGATTACTTAAAAGTTTCCATTGAAATTCCCTCCAGCCATTCCTGTGTGTAAGTTGTGTATTTGATCTTCTTGGAAGTCCAGTGCTTGCTTCTGTAAAGTTTATTTTTTTCTCTCTTCCACTTACACCAATTCATCAGCTTTGGCTTCCGACGGCTAAGAAAAGCAACTGCCAGTGCTGGTTTTGGAAGTCTGTTCAGGTGGAAAAGAAACTGTTTTTCCTTCCTGTCATTTGACTCTCCCACGGTTACAAGGATTTCCAGAAGAATTTTTTCTTCTATTTCTTCTCTCTGTGCTGCAGACGAAAGAGGTGAGACTTTTCTCTTGGCTCACCTCTTTCTATTTATATTTTGTGTTTAAAACCCATAGGAGAATTGCTAGTACTTCCTTCCGATTCCAACAATTTTGGTCCAAGGCCTTGAGGCGTGCTGCAGTCTGGCTAGTAGATAATCTCAAATTTGCTCATTAAATGCAGATCTCTCAGGCTGTCGACTCTTCAGGTCATAGAGTTAAAAATTCTCTTTCCTTGGCAGAAGATCACAGACTGTTCTTTTTGCTTCATTATCTATCTGCTATGCTGTTGCACAGAGACTTGCCTTTGCGTGTTCACTACCACTTCTACCTTAGCAAGGCTCCCTGCTTCCAACTGCTGCTGTGCTCATATGGCCAGGCTCCAGATTCTCACATAGCTTTTACTCTGACTCCTGTATGGGACCTGGTAAGAAGATAGGGCTGCTATAAAAGGCTGAGCGGGGGCTTTTGAACTTGGGTGTTGTCAAGTGACTTACTGTATGAGTATCACTCCCGGCCGTTTCTGTGAGGGGCTCCACAAACTCTTGCACAGCAGTAGAGAAGCTGGGTGAAAGTATATGTGCATTAGGTCACTTGGAGATTGTGGAAATGGACGCGTTTACGCTGCAGTCTGCTCTATAGCCTGTTACACAGGTCTGATGAAGGGCACAGGGACACCTGAGCAAGATAGGGAGAGAGAGGGGTCTCTCCTAAGGGGAACGTCAAACCAGACCTAAGTGTTGAATGGTAAGTGACAAGAAGTGAGCAGCCAGCACTCAACAGGGCAGCTCTGAGGGAGCAGCTTCTAAGGAACCAAAGCAAAAACCACTGAGAAGCAAAGCGTCATGACGCTCAGGGGTACAGCCAAAACTTCACGGTGTAGTTCAGTTCTCTCCCAGCCTGAGGGATGGTTTGACCTGGATCCCAAAATATCTCTCCATAGGCCTGTCCCAAGGCTGCCTTTCAGCACTCTGCAGCGGGTTGTGGGTAGGACTCTCATCCGGCAGCACAGAGCTCCTTAGGTGGAGTTTGCAACTTACATAGAGCTCGGTACTGCCATGGGCATCAGAGCGAGGTGATGTGAAGCTAGCCCAGAAAGCTGCTGCAGGATGAAAGTGCCCCATGAGACCAGCACTGCCCCAGCAGGGAGGGAGGTTGCTGCGCCCAGATCAGAAAGTTTTGTATATTTCTTTATCTGTCCAAACCAACAGTGCTGATGCAGGATGGTCCTGAGAGATCTTGCAGGTGAGGGTAAAGAGCTGTGAATGAGCATAATGATGCTAATGGGTTTTGTCACTTTGCTCTTGCCCTGGAGAAATGATGTGGAATGAAAGTGCAGTGTAAATTCTCCTGGCGGTGACGCAGAGCTCATTCACCCGACTGCAGCAGCAGCTCAGTTTGAGCTGTATGTGTCAGGGTGTTTTCTTTTGCATTCAAATCTTGCGTTTATTACCGGTATTGCATGCAGTGGGAGTCATTCCTCTTTTCAATTACTCTAGTATTTTTGCTCTTATTCACTCTAATCTTTTCTCCCGCAATTTCTTGTGTCTTTTTGTTTGACTTCTGTTTAAAAAGCAACCTGGGAGCTCCCAAAACAGTTTTTAGATAAAGGAAAACACAGAAGCTTGTTTTCCAGTAGAACTAGGCCGGACAGGATGATGAAACACTGCTAAGGAGCAGGTTTTGTCAAACTGAGCTCTTGTGAAAAAAATACCTGCATAAAGAATTTCCTACAAGATAGAAGAATGTAGGTTTTAATTGATATTTTTGCATGCGGAGCAATGTAGTTTATTTTTGGATCCAAGTCAGTAAAGCTTTTGGTGTCCATATCCTTAAGTCAATGAACTGAGAACCTGGAAACTGGAGCTGCTCCCTGACGTGGCTGTGTCACTGCACCTGCTTGTGGGAAGACTTGTCCCGCCTGGGAGTTTTTATAGCTGACTTCTCCATCGGCACCATGGGTTGGATGTTACTTCCTACATCTCTGTTCTGTATATAAATCCAGATCTGTGTTCAGGTTTGGGTAGAGGTGACAGTCTAAGCTAGAAGTTTCACAGGCTACTTAACATAAATGGCATTCCTATGCTGTCTCCATGCTAGGATATTCAAAAGCAGTTAATATGTACAAATAATGAGCCCTGCTAACAACAATGTAGAATATATGGTATGTTGGCTCTTGCTCCTAGAATAGAGGTATTCTATGGGGGAAGGGAAGCAGGGTAGAAATGAGGCTTTACTGCCGCCTCCTGACGGAAGGGTCAGAATCCAGACCAGCCTGGTCTGATGCTCAGTAGGAACCTCGCTTAAGCTTTGAGGTTGGCATGCCTCCCTCTTTACACCTGAACCGTGATTTAGGTGTTCCTAGAAAGTACCTGCATAGCAAGTTACTTTTCACTAGTTACTGTCATCTCAAGCAAACAGTCTGGCAGCTGACTTCTAAATATGAGTCGATCCTATTATACCCTCCGTGACCAGTGTCTCAGGATTGCTCTATCAAAGATGTTACCTGAGCACTCTGTATTCTTGTAAATACAGAGTTGGGTACAGGATGGGAGATTTGTACCCAACTTAATTTGTACCCAACTTAAAGTTGGGTACAGGATGGGAGATTTGATCTTGCCTAAGCTCCTAGACGCCGTTGCCTGGGTATCTGTCCTCCTCAGCTCACCGGGGGCAAACAGAGCCGCACAGAGCTTTATGTACTACAATTACACATAGACTTTGTGTTCACTTTGCCTGAGGACAATTCAGTTTTAATCTCTTACTGTGCAAGCTCAAAATAAACATAACAGATCTGAATACCAGGGCATCTATTGCAAAGTTACCGAGTGAAGGGCTGTCATGTTACATTAAGAGCATCGTTAGTGCAACTGATTCCTTCATATAGTATATTTGCCAGTCTGTCTCCCGTGTAATCGTGAGGAATGCATTGACTTAAGAATATCTGTGGATAAATAAGTTGTGAAAAAGTCTGGGAGACAGCTGAAAGCCCCTGCCATGGTTGATAGCGGGGAGAAATACGCCAGAGCTATCATAAAGGTAGTGTCTTTTCACAATGTATTCCAAAAGATATGGACCAGTATCCCAACAATTCTTCAAACTACTCTAAAACTTGGCACAATTAGTAACACTTGCCAGTGCTTAAGCCTATGTTAATAGACTTAGTCCAGGTGAATACCAGAGTATGGTGTTGCATAGAGTGCATTGCAGTGCTTTGCTGTAGAAAAAAGGAGTAAATAGCTGTTTGGGCTTGCTGTGGTCATTAAATACGGATGTGCTTGGGAGTATTCCATGTCTGTTTATTATGACAACTCTTCAGAAGTCATCGTCTACAAAATATGTATTCCCTGGTTCTCCTACGGAGTAAAGCACTTCAGCTCTGTCCAAAGCCCTGAAGTCTACTTATATTCTGCTCTGGCTAG
The DNA here is from genome assembly GCA_011076525.1 of Nettapus auritus. Taxonomy (NCBI): domain Eukaryota; kingdom Metazoa; phylum Chordata; class Aves; order Anseriformes; family Anatidae; genus Nettapus; species Nettapus auritus. Next base: position 8,065,894 of record CM021774.1, read on the forward strand.
ATAAAACCCAACCAAATAATCTTTTCAGTGGACTTAAGCAGTTTAAAATTGCATCAGGAAAAAGAACACCAGCTGCTTATCTTGTGTACATAAATCAGTGCCAAGGTGCTCAGTCACATACTTGTCCTGTTGAAACCTGGTGGCAGACACATTGCTTCTTCTCTGGGATTTTGTCTTTAAAATTTTTTCCTATTTCTTCCTTTCTGCCTTAACTCATTTTCTATCTTCTCAAATTATCTTACTACTTCTTAAGCCGTCTTACTGCCAAAGGTTTCATTTTTATTTGTCTCTTCCTCCTGTCGCCAGCTGGCATTTCCATTTGTTAAAGGATTTTAAGAAGGGTTGGTTGTGTTCTTCTGGCAAAGATATGGTTTTGCCAAAGAATGATTTAATTAAGTAAATTATCCAGAGCTGTCTGGATATCTCTTGGGGAAGACTACTTATTTTACTCCTCTTTTGGCTTGGGTAAAGCAGAGTTGCAGAGATATTGTATTTTGCCCTGTATCTTGTGGTAGGTCAGCGGCAGATGAGCGAGTGAGAGCCAGGATCTTCTTTGGTCCAGCAATGCACAGGAAGTTCAAAACAGGGATAATACAGGGGGCTATTGCAGCAGTTAAGCTGTGAAATTCCTGACTGTCGGATTCCACGTGCCAAAGATTTCCATAAATTTATTGTAGAAGTGACCTTCATCCTATATAGCACCACCAAATAGCTGGAAACCAGTAAGTCCCTGAGCTGCAGTCTGTGATGGGGCCGCTACCTTCCCGCTTGTGCCTCCCTCTGCATCTAGCTTGGCCGTTGGGACAGGCAGGACACCAGGCCCAGGGGAGTGTTTAGATCCAGCATGGCTGGATCTAGTGTGTCCTCAGCTAGAAGGTGAGAAATAAACGAGTTTGTAAATGGAGCTACCTGGCTCCAGTGAGTGCCCCTTGCAAAAAGGGCTGAGATGCTTCATCAGGTCAGTGTCACACAACGTAAGCGCCTGTTGCTCAGGGAGTACCGGCTCTGTGGGCAAACAGCAGGCTGCTGTTCTGCCTGCTGGTAGTCTGGCACCTCTTGTGAATGCTAAATTAAATTTTAAAGTGAAAAAGTGCTGAACTATTGCCAGGAAGTTATGAGGCTGGGAAAGGTGCATGAGGCTTGGGAGGAAGCTGCACGAAAAGAGCACAAAGTGAGGGATTCTTCTGGACAAGGTCTGTGCGCTGAGCCAGAAGTAACTGCGCCGAACTGGAACATGTTAAATGATTGATGGGAGATGTAGGCTGTCTCCAAGCAGCACAGAGGCCTCGGAGACTGGTAAATAATGAATACAGCTCCGCTGCTGTTAGTGCTGTGACTCACGGCTAGCTGTCTGTTGTAACCGCCTGCTGTAGGGCCAGAAGAGGACTGGACATTCTCCTAAACATGGACCATAAGAAAAAACAGCAGGGTTTTAAGCCCTCACTGCTGTCTGGTCAGTCTTTATCTACCTGGATATGAAAGATACCAACAGCACTTAATGGTAGAGGTAGCCTGAGAAGGGCGGACATAGGACATTCTCTGGTGTTTGGCAATAGAGGGTCTGGACACAAAAGTTGTTTTTCTTCCTTGGCTTTGCCAGAAAGTAGGGAAACAGGAAGGCAACAGCTGCCAGGAAGCTCTCCAGACGCATCTCACACATCTTCTGTCAGCAGGTGCCGAGGGCTTCCCCCTGCACAAAAGTCTGGGAAGGAGCTGGGACAGAGCCTCTCCGCTAAGGGAAAGCCCCTTGAAGCAGCTGGGTATCTGAAGCAGTGACACGTGTGTAAAAACAGCTTTTGTGGAAGCGAGAGAGAGGTGTTGCAGGACACCAAGAGCAAGGAACAGGTTGTGGTGTCCCCCCACTCGTGCACCAGTCTCTGTTCTTCGCTTGCCTGTTTCTGGCTGGCTGGCTGTGCTCCCACATGCGCGTGGCGAACAAACGCAGGTCTGTAGCTGTGATTTTACCTCAGATGTATAAGGCTTGTCACTGATGTGAGGAGAAAGTAAAGAATACTAAGTTAGTCTAATGGTTATACGGTTGCACTGAGAGACCAGACTGAGAACAGTCAAACAGGAACCCCAAAACTGCATGATTTTATTTCTTCTATAGGTGCCTTTGCATTTTTCTGTGTCACTGAAGTTGCTGTGTAAACAAGCAAGGCTCACCTAGGTTTACAAGGTTTTACCTAGATTAAAACTCCTAGGTTTTACTCTGCAGTAAGCAGTACAACAGCGAAGAGCACCAAAATTCAGGAAGTAGCCTATTATTTTACTGCATGCTAGAGGAGAAGTATTTAGGATTATGTGGCTGTTTGGCAGGCAGCGTGCAGCGCTGGGTAATGAGGTTAGACGTGGTTCCATTAATGACTTCTGAGTCATTGGCATACGTTGATTAACATTCATACTTCCCAGGTCTCCTTTCTGCAGTAATACCATAGCTGAGACTAGAAGGGAATGGTGGGACAGGGCAGGAGAAAAGAGACTGGAGAACTAGAGAAGGAAGAAGGACAAGGACTGAGTGAACTCAAGCAAGAAGAAACATTCAAGGGGAAAAAATGCCAGGCAGCATCCTCCTGTTAGAGGGGTGTTCCCTGAACACCTCTTAGGACTGCATTTCATGCAGTTGTGATGGGAGGGTCTCTGAGGTCTTGGCAGATTTTTTTTTTCTAGTGCAGCAAACTTGTCAAGTGAAAGAAAATTCCTTGAAGTCCAAAGTCAGTAACAGGCAGGTGCAGCTGTAGCTGCTGTATCTTAATTGCTGAGATAGACTAAATCCTTCTTTTGGTAATCAGACTACTCTCAGTTTCAAGTACTTCATCATCTTCCACGTGCTGTTTTGCCTGTTTCATTGATGGAGAATCTGGCAGCTGATGAGTGTAAGGTCACAGTTCAGTGTTACGTGAACTGAGCTGTTCTCGAGCCATTTAAACCTACTGCCCCTTTCCCAGCCTGCCCAAGGCTTGCTGCCCTACCTTCTCCCTCCCAGTGTCCAGTCTACCTTTCTGTCTTTGTCAATGTTCCCTGCCTGCCCAGGGCTGTTACTGATCAGCTGCTTCTGTGAGATCTGGGACATATTTGTACCTGTCCTGTGTGGCCTGGAGGATGGGGTTGTGGGTTTTGTTTGTTTGTTTTGTTTTAAAGTACTTTCTTAAAAGCACTATTTTCTGTTGACGTGTTTTCCTTTTTTTTTTTTTTTTTTTTAAATCCAGAATAATATATTGATGATATTGAGACCAGCAAGCAGGCAAACATTTTGCACCAACATCCTGCCCTGCTTTTCACACCCCAAACTGCTCCATGTTTCTAACAGTCCCTTATCACTGTAAATATTTTTCTCTGGCACGTAACTCAGTGCATTGGTGAAGTGGATATCCCCCTGTTTAATTCTGCTTTATTCTGCAATATATTTTGCTTTCTGTTTACAGAGTTGAAAATCAAAATCCTTTAAGGTCTTTGGGAAACTGGATCATTCCCTAGATGAGCCTCCAGTATTGTCTGCTTAGACCATTTCAGAGTTTGTCGCATGTTCGTTGTCTGTCTCTTCTCAAGTGAATGTAATGACTGTAATGTGCTCCCTAATTTGCTTTTAGACCTTCAGATAAGCAGTCTTACGCTTTATGAATTCTGCCTTTGACGTGTCCTTCTGGTAATGCTCCTTGGGCTCGCTAGCCTAACACTGCCTACAGTCTTGCAGAATAGCTCATCTCTGCTGTCATGCTTTCTGTTGTACTGCCCTTGTGTCTAGAAGCCGCATCTATGATCTTGGATGTATTTATTGTAAGAAAAAGGGCACGTTCTTCAGAGCTAGCAGTCTACATAAATGAGGTGGATGACGGATGAGAATGAAAAGGAGGCACCAGCAGCCTGTGTGACTTGCTTGACCTTACATGACTGGTGAGAAAAGTCCCACACGCAGGGCCTTTGACAAAGCTGGGAAAAAGCTGTCTGGGTTCCTGTCTCTTTGGCGCATCTTCTAGACCAGGCAGTCTCCCAGAGTATCAGGTAGCTGAACCTTACAGGTACTAACAGTGCAGTGTGGCTGCAAATCAAAATGGTGCAAACATTTGTCAGACCATGAAAAATTACCAGGAATAACTATATAATCCGTAGAGCCCTTGTATCTTAAAACAGGTTTGCTAGGGATTTACTCTGTCTTCTGTCAAAGGCAGCAAAGGTTGAGGAAACCTTGGAAATACCAGCAGAGATGCAGCTACTTTTGTAAAGTACAAGATCATTCCCAGAGGGAGTGGTTGCTGGGAAGGCAGCATTAAAGTTCCAGGAAGATGCCTGTGGCTGTGAAATAACAGGAGCAGCGTGGCTGCTCCAGAGGCAGGCTAATTGATAGGGTCTCAGCAAGAATGCTCTTTGGCCGAAGTAGAAAACACTTGGATCATCCTCCTCAGTGTCCACCTCTGCAGGGCAAGAGCAGGACTGAACAAGCACAGCTGGGAAAGGCAAAATTTGCAGAAAGATGGAAAACATTGCTCTAGAAAGAGGAACCTGAAGAAGATTCCCAGCTTCTTTCCTTTTGCCCAGTTTGTACACATGCTTCAAAGTCGTGGCTTTATTAGTTTCTTTAAAGTCAAATACAAACTTCAGATACTGTATTTGTGTTATTCACCTAGTTTCCTCCTCTGAAATGTACTTTAACATCATCTGCTGAAAAGATTAATTTCCAAAATAAGCTTTTTTTTTTATTATTATTATTTTTATTTTTACAATACTGACAAAGACACAGCTGGCATCTGGTAAAGAATTGTCAATGAAATTATGAGGATATCATTCAGTGGGGTTTGTTAGTGCATTAAAACACAACGCCTATATTAAATGTAGTAAAAAAGGTGTTCTGTTCCCATCCTCTCGATTTGGTGTGCTATAGAGCAGATTTAACACCAAACTCCCGTCTCATTTCTGCCGTTGAAGGGCCCTGTGCTACAAATACACATCTACTGCAAGTTTCCTTGTGGAGGAAGACAGCAATATTTCTATTTGCAGGACGTTTATGTAAGGTAGTGCTGCCAGAAACATCTGAGCTGGTGCATAGGTAGGTCACTGGCAGGGTGTTGTGCAAAGCATTCGCAAACAATTACTTAGCCAAGGCTGCAATAAGAGCAGTTGGGACGAGAGTGTATTTTGCACTGGATTTAAGGTGTTTACCTTGGTACCGCAGTAAGAGGGGGATGAGCTTAGTGCAAGTTGCAAGGGTGCACTCTTGTGGCTAAGAGGTGATACGCAGGGTATAGAGGTGGAGTTGAAATCATCTTGTTTGTTAGGAAATGGAATACTTTCACACAAATAAACAGAAGAGAAATGAGCTCTGCCAGAAAAAGATCACTGCAGCATCACTACATTGTATTAGTTCCCAGGCTGTGGGAGCTTTGCTTTGCTCTGCTGGAGGGTGCATTTGTACTCCCGTTTCCCTGAAGTTAAGGCCAGATGCTGTTTGGCATGCCTCGCTGTTTGCTCCCCTTGTCAGCTATCTGTAGCTGCATCCCAGGCAGCTGGTTCTCTCTGTGTCTTACAGGAGGGGAGCTGTCAAAGGGCAAATATCCATGGAGGCACAGGCAGCTGTCTCCCTGAGGCATGCTGCATGCTTAGTGAGCCTTGCAAACCATGAGGCTCTGTCTCTGCTGCCTTTTCTCTGCAAACAATAGAAAACCCCCACAGTTGAAGCTGCACATGATAGTCTCCTACCCCTGCCTTGTGATACAAGGTTTACTGCCAGGAGAGGATGGCATGGGAAGGAGCTGGTGACCAATGCACCTATGAAATATTAATGGTAACTACTGAGCAGCAAAATCAGAGCCAGGGAACAAACAATGGAACCAAAACCAAACAAAACCAAAGCAAACAAAAGACAACAACAAAAACCAAGCTCATGTCAGAGAAGTTGCCAAGAACCGCTGCAGGTTGGTTCAGCCGTCTTTTTTGTTTTCTTTGTTCCTCTTCTGTAACTCACAGTAGATCATGTGCTTCTTTCCCACTGCTGTATCTGCCTTGTGTGTTCAGAATGATTCTTTTTTAACTGTTTGCTGGTGTGTGATTTAGCATGAGTCTCCCATCCCATTCCTGCCGTTGAAGGGCCCTGCGCTACAAATACACACCTACTACAGGACGGGGATGTTTGCAGGATGTTTATGTCAGGTAGTGCTGCCAAAAACATTGGAGCCGGTGCACAGGTAGGTCATTGGCAGGGTGTTTCCCAAACACTTCTGACCATGTTTTGCAGTAGTCAATTGACTAAACCAGTGAGTAATGTAACAAGTTAATACCAAATAAATGTAAAGAGTGTTGCAGCAATCTGCCAAGCAGTTGGCTTGATTATACCTGTGACAGATGGATCCCAGGTACCAAGGCCAATATCTGACGCATGGAGGAAAACATCATCTGTTAAGGCTGCCTGTGCTTGTCATCCAATCTCCTCCTGAAGATAAGTGGCTCTGCCCAGCTCCCAGGAGACCCAAAGCCACCCTCACAGGGTTACTTTGAGCAGGACTTCCCAGCATAATCAGGAAGCGTCATCTGAAAGTGGTGAGAGAGGCACAGGTTTGATCAATACAGATTTAAACAGTTTCCAGGATTAGTAGTTCAAAATAGGGAAAAAATGAAACAAATGGAATATTAAAAGCAGGAAAAATTAATGACTGTCATTGCTTCTCCAAACTGTACATTTTCCCCTGTGAAAATGTGTCGGTTGAATCAAATGGAGTAGATTAGCTGTGGAACACTGATATGAACATATTTTCCTTTTACAACAATAAATTGCAGCTATTGCCAGTGGATCTGCCCTGGAAGCTGTATGTCTGACTGTCCTGTGCTGCACTCAGGGGGTGAAACTCTTCACCACAGCTGTGGGTGGCAGTCACACAGAATGAATCCCCTGGCCCATACAAGTCTGAGCCAAAGCAAATACTGGCAAACAGATGAAGACCGTGTGACCCGCAAAAAGAAAATACACGTATGTATTTCTAGGTGCTTTTTCACAATATAAAAAATGTTAAAGGTCTAAAGAGTTTGTCAAATTTCCAGAGCAAAAGTAATATCCATGTAATGAACCAGCTAAATCTGCTCTAACCCCGTGTCTCCCACTGAGGCAGGCATCCCTCCTGCTTTCAAGGCCAGGGTCAGCCCTCCGGGAGTTACTGCCTGCGACTGTCCCAGCCTGTGGCAGCATCGGCTGCGGTCAGCAGATGATTTTCTTGAAAATATGTTCCTCTCACGCCATCTCCTGGTCAGCTCTTTGGGATTAACTAACTGTGCTTGGGGCTGGGAGATCCTCCTCCTCCTAACCCTTCTTCCCTGGACCGCTTCCCGCAGGAGTGAATCAAGATGATGAGATGTCCTTTTTGGTGAGCTTATTGCTGTGCTCTTTCCTTCTTGTTCCTGCTGCTTTCCTCTGGCTTTTGCTGAACAGCAAACATGCTGACAGCACTTCCTTAGGAATAAATGCGTTGAAGAAAGTTGTTTGTATTAAGCATTATCTGCTCCTAACTGTACAGGCTGTACTGTGAGCTCCATGTGGATACTTAGGTCTCTTTCTTGAGGCAGGCCTTTCTGTAAAGGGTGGCAAACATTCAGAGCAAGGAGTTTAGCAAGGTAACTTGTCCGTAATTGCTTCCACAGAAGTACCGAGTAGCTTCCTGTGACTCAGCTGTCAGATGCTGCCCGTTGGATTAGACTGGTGCCTAGAGAGGCATTTTGAGCTGCTGGGGGAGAAGGGTTGAAAGTATGGAGGGGTTCTGATCTTACCATTGGGGACTGATGAGCAGCGAGCCCGTAACTGGATTGAAACAGCAAAAACAGCACCAAAGGTCTCGCATATCAGTAACAGACTGGAGCAGGGAGAAACTAAAAACAGACTAGAAATACCTTCTCCTAATCCACCCGCTTCTACATCCTCCCCTGAAGCAGTGCAGGGGAACAGGGGGAATGGGGGCTGCGGTCAGTCCCTAATGCTTAGTCTCCGCCAGCGCCTCTCGGTCCCTCCCTGCCCCTGCTCCCCGCAGGGTCCCTCCCACGGGATGCTGATGTCGGATGCCTCCTTCCCCAGCAGCCTGCGGGGGCTGCCCACAGGCAGCAGCTCTTCAGGAACTGCTCCCACATGGCTCGGTACCATGGGATCCATCCCTAAGGAATGGATTGCTCCAGCATGGGGCCTGCACAGTGGCAGCTCCTGCCACATCGCCTGCCCCTGTGTGGGCTCCTCGCCACGGGCTGCAGAGATTTGCTTTGCTGTGGTACCCCCGGGCTGCAGGGGGACAGCCTGCTCCACCGGGGGCCTCCCATGGGCTGCAGGGGAGCTGCTCTCTGGTGCCAGGAGCCTTCCTGCTGCACTGCCCTGGGGGGCTGCAGGGCTGGGTCTCTCCATTTTCTCACTCCTCTCTCCCAGCTGCTGCTGTGCAGCAGTTTTTGCCTTTCTTAAATCTGCTCTCACGGACGCTCATCCCATGTTGCTTGTTGGCTCAGGTCAGCTCAGTGGTGGGCCTCTTTTTGGAGCTGGCTCTGCTCTGCCATGGGGCAGCTGCTGGGCTCTGTGCGCAGAGGCCACCCCGCAGCCCTCCTGCTACCAAAACCTCGCCATGTAAACCTAACGCAGCATTTCAGCACTGGACACGCTGCATTGCTTTTTTGCATTTCTAGTGACATCCGCAGCAGACAGTAATGAGCAGATGAAAAGCTCTAATTAGGTCTAAAAGAATTCACTGCCTAGCTCCCATGATAGGCTATAGGCATGTGATTATTACTTTTGGTATCCAAAATATTTGTCTGTAGCTTCCCTGGTGTAAACATGGCACCCAGCGTTATTGCCTGGTGCGTGGCCGACTGCCGTTAACTTCCAGATGAGACCGAGCAGTTGCATTTCGAGCTGTGAAGTTCTCATGTGATGTGCAGGTATCAGGTAAGGGTGATAGCCTTCAAAAGGGCTATCTTCTGTGTCTCCAGAAAGTACCACATATGTCGAATCAGAATTGGATTCACAAAGGAGATTTGTGGATAAGTGAGTCTGAAGTCCAAGCGTTTGTTTTGTAGGAAGTTAACAAAGCTTTTAGGAGTCTTTCAGTTATCAGTTTGTGTGTTGTTGTGTTTTTTTTCCTTTTTTTTAATTTTCTTTCTTGGAGCCAGTGCCCAAAGCTCCAACCCCCTGAGAAATGTGCGCGGGCTTGTCTTCCACACAGTCCTTCCCCTGACGCAGGGCAGGGAGAGGCTGACTCGAGAGATTTCTTTCTGCTGAATGTGCAGTGAAGACAGACGTTCAGCGAGGTTTTGTGTGGCTACTGAGAATGTTTTTAATCAGTGCTAGAAAAGAGGACAAGAACCTGATGATGTAGTTATCACCGTACCCTTTAAACAAGAAGGAAGTTCTCCACTGCTCCTGTAGCACCTGGGCAATGCCGCTGAGACAGAGCAGGGATGTAAGAGACCCAGGTCGCAGTAAATGATGGCCAGCAGCTCAGCGTGATGGCAAAATGGGCCCTTTTGATCCTGTTCCTGAGAGCAGTGACAGGCCTCCTGGCTGCTGCTGGAGACAGATGACTGTCAGTGCTCTTCTCCCGTCCCTCTCGTAAGTTGTGCTCTGCCGAAGTAACTGCACATACAGGCACTCCCTAACCGAGTTCTGTCAGAATGAAGCATGTTTTGTGTTGGTGGTTTTTTTTTTTTTTTTTTTTTTTTTTTAATAGGGGATAAGTAGCCTCAAGGCCAGGTTCCCCCTCTCAATTCTTGTTACAATAATAGCATGCAACGTTGGTATTATGCTCTGCAGAAGTGTGTGTGATCGGCTCCTGGTTGGACTTAATGCCTCTGTAAGTAAAAGAAACACAGAACAAAAAGGCAGAGATTTCATAAGCAAATAGTTTCTCAGAAATGTGCCAGTTCCTGGAAGAGTTAACGCATTTAGAATGCTTTCTGTGAGACATATTGATGACATGGACGCGTTCGCAGCAGCTGTGGATGCTGCAGTAACAATGAGCGGAGGCAGTTTATCAGCACATCAGTTATTTTGCTGGTATAAAAAGGAGCTTTAATTGGACTAATGATGATGGTCTCGTTCTAATGTTGAAGCTATCTGGCCATCACAAAATTATCTTTCAGTGAGCTCATCTGTTTTGCAAGGAAGAAACTCATCATCTCCTAGGATGGAAGATATGCTGGCTATTTATAGGCACTGATTTTATTTGTAAGGAATATCTTGACTTCACAAGTGCAGTGCCACTGATCTCCCTGGTAAAGCACTGACCTTAATGTAAAGGGAGTTGTTTGCTACGGAGCCAGCCCCGTGCTCAAAGGGCCATTGAATGGATCTGCGGCGCTGCCTCTCGTTTGCCTGTAGAAGCAGGCGGTGATTCTGTGTCCTCTGAATGCGGAGCAGCCTGAGAGCCAGCCTGCTCGCTGAAAACGAGACAGTGAAACCGAGGAGACAATGCTCCTTCCAACGTGGCTGTGACTGGCTGAGGTGAACACGAGCGTTGGAGCAGCGAGCAGAGCGCCGCAGCCAGCTGGCAGCGGGAGGCAGGGTTCATCATCCCCGCTCAGGAGCAGGCTGCTCGTACTGCAGAAAGGGCAGGGGCAGAGGTCGCTGCTCACGTGTTTCCCGTCTGGTTCCAAACCAGCTGCTCTGGGGTTAGCTGTTGGCGTTCAGTGCTTTGGTTTCGCTTTCGGCACCTGCTCCCACGGGATGGAAGGCCCTTCCTGGTTACGTTTGTGGGGATTGCTGAGGACCATGGAGCGAGCTGGAGACATCGCCCAGGGAGCAAACCTGCTAGCAGCTGGGGCAAAGGCACCACTAGTGAATCAGAAAGCAGAGGTGGCAGAGGACTAGAGCAAAGAGGGCTCTGCAGAAAGGGATCCCGGCACCTGCATTGCCGCTCTCTACCTGGCTCTTGGCTTCCTGCCTCGCAGCTGCCATGTCCCTCAGCTATCAGCAAGCTCCTGGGCTGCTGCTGGCCCTGAAAGGATAATGTGACCCTTAGTCTGACTTCATTTTTCCTCCTCGGAGTATGCAGGAATAGAGAGGGGAGCAACGCTCCCTTTTATGTGCTCTCTTTGCTCGCTTTCAGCCTGCTCTGCTGAGGCCTTCTCTTTCCGCCCCTGGGCTCGGCGACTGCACACAGATAAGCAGATCGGTGCACAAGGTAGTACACGATAAGCTCTGACCGTGTCGGTTGAAAAGGCCAGATGTAATAGTGTTCCTTCAAAGCATAATCCTTCATGTCGTATCACACTTGGTTGTCATAGGAACCGTGACATCACCAAGATTTACAGCTCTGATCCAGCAAAACAGTAGAACATTTGCTTTTAATATAAAGTACGTGCTTAAATCGCAGTTATTTCTGTGGCACTGGTTGTGCACCTTAGACCAAAGCCTACACTGCCATTTTTTTCCTAGATGAGAGCGATGTGGCCGTAGAACCCTCTGGCTAAGTGAAATCTGCCTGCATGTGTCACAGTCTCCAAAATTACAAATTCAGGACTGGTCTAAAGATAGGACAAACACAGGATTTTTTAAGAGGATGTGTTGGAAACTGAATGCTTGATTAGCTTGCATCCCTGTTTCTGCTTCTGCAATCTGAAAAAGTATTACAGGATCACACAATCAGCTAGGTTGGGAGAGACCTCCAAGATCACCCAGTCCAACCTCTGACCTAACACTAACCATCCTCCACCAAACTGTATCACTAAGGAACTCTAAGCACTTAGAATAATCTGAGTTATCTTCATAACTACCTCCAATACTTAGGACATTGGACATTTATTGTATGAAGAGAATAGCAATTAGAAAACTCTGGAAAATGTGGAAATTTGGCTGTAATTTCAGTTTGACACAAGCACTCATACTTGCAAGTTAAATAACTTCTGATGTAGCTGCTCACAGGGTATTTTGTGCTTTTCTCTAGAGGCTCATTTTCTGGATTGTTTAAGAATTGCTATTATTATTTTAAGGTATGTTTTATCACTCAAAGTAGCTGAGAAAAGTATGAAAACATTCTTGTGTCTTCAAGAAAATAAACACAAACTGAAGGCAGCTTGTGCCAAGGAGACACGCTGCTCTGCAGATCTTCGCTAGGTGAAGGTGGCAATAACCCCGCAGTGAGGTCGTGTGTTTGTGACTGCTCCTGCCAGCAGCAAAGCACCAAGATCACAAAGGCACAGGCTTCTGTGGAAAAAAGCAGGTTAATAAACGTGGCTGAGTCACAACTCACTTCCAGCTCAGGGGATGCTTGTAGACAAATCTCTGCTGTTTACTGAGCTGCATCAGCTGGTAAATCACTGTGTGCTTCTGAAAGCTCCTCTTACCCAAAGCTCCGTTTTTGTGAATGGAAAAGGGACTTGGAAATGTTCCTGGCTTATCTCCTTCCTGGAGAGGAAGCTCTAAGCCTTTGTAGAACTCTGTGAGGGTAAACCAGTAAGTATGCTGTTCATTTTGGTGATTCCAGAGTCCCTGGACAAAAAGACAATCTTACCTCTAAAAATATGGTTGATGTGAAGAACGAGTATTCATGGTCTGCTGGCTTGGCTCACGAGGCCAAGAGCCGCACAGAGGGATAATTCCCCAGGTTAGTTGTTTGGGCTAGAATTACTGCATAAACTTCTTTAATTTAAGCCCCGATCAGCCGTCAAGAAGCTGAGGAAGAGCCAGGCAAAGGGCAGAGCAAACCACTTCTCTCTTACTTGGGTGACTCGGGGTCAGTTTGGACATAACACGGGTTTAAGACCCGTGCAGGGTTCCAGCACAATCCCTGCAGTGCTTTTTAGGCATCAGACACAATAGCACCGAGCGTCCTGAAGGCTCCTAAGTTATCTGAGAGCACTGACACAGCCACTGCCACCCTGTGTGATGCGGCCTGGGCGCTGCTGGCCCTGCAGGGTGCCTCGGGCTGCCTGCTGCGGGCGGTGCAGGGCAGTGCGGGGCGCTGGGTGGCGGTGTCAGCTCGCTGCAGAGCACCTGGGCTGCCTGCACAGCCGGCAGCCGGCCTCGCCAAGCCCAAGCCCTGCCAGGGCTGCTCATGCTGTCAGAAGCTCGCCGGAAATTGAAACCGGATTACTTGGCGGTGTGTGAGATTCACTTTTGGATGCGTCTGGCCAGAGCAGGTTTCTAAGCAGCTCTAATGGACATTCCTTGGCTACAGCTCGCCTTGTCCTGCTTGCCTTGCCACCCTGAAGCCGCAGCCTTTTCCTTTGGCCTTCCCCATCTGGCCCACATCTGGCCCCCCTTGCTGGCTGCTCTCGGGCAGCTCTGGCACACTACGGCATTGCTTCCCAGGGATTTTGTCTTCTACATCACTGCACCAGGAAGTTTGGGCCAGCATTTAGGTCGTGTTTTCTCCTTCCCAGTTTAATTTTATTGCTTAAATCCCCAGTTGTCTCTCTGTATCGATGCTAAATAATTCCTGTCTTGTCTCAGTGCTCACAGTGCTTGGAAGGCAGGACACAAATGCAGGACTGTGCGTTACATACACTTTTAGTTACGATCCAGTCATGTGCTAGTGTGGGGACGGGATGATAAAGATCTTTAAGCTGCTTCCCTCCAGCCCTTTTGCTCTCCTCCTGTCCCCATGGGAATTCGTGTAGCTGTTTAACTATCCTTTAGCAGCAGTGTTCACATGAGGCTGGTTCTTTGAGCCAGAGAGCTCTTTCTCAGACACTTTGGGGCATGTTAAGACACTTGTCTAGAGAAGAAAATCATCCCGGTGAGCATATTGCCCCACTGCGTGCTTGTAGGTGTCACACAAATGCTGTGCTGTTTCAAGGTTGTTCTGTTCTGTGCCTGCCGCTAAGGTGAGCGCAAGCCAGATCTAGGATTGGACCGTGTAACAGAGGATCTTTGTCTGCAGCCCAGGAGCTAGCGCTGGTGTTCAGCCCTTCTGAGTCACCCTTCACAGGTCTGTCCTCCAAGTCCCGCCCCTTGCTCTGGTGCTTGTTGATTTTCTGCCGAGATCACAGCGCGGTGTTCCAGGTACAGGTTTGTCTCCGTGTTTACCAAGGAGCTCTCCTTTCCCTATGCCGTGGCACTGACAAGCACCACCTGATGTTATACTGACCTTGCTCTTACTGCCTCTTGAACGTGTTGGCCTGCTTGAACTGTACTTAATATAAACATAGAGTTAAAAACACAAACTGACGTTCCACAAGCTTCCTGAAAGTCAGTGGCTGACCAGAGGAGAGAAGCCACTCCCCGCCTGGGCAATAGCAGTAGGCAAGATCAAAATCCTAGCCGAAAACACGGGACTCCCTCCGGGAGCACTGGTGCCGTACGTGGCTTTTCAGGTCGTTATTAGGGTTCGGCTCAGTGCTGTGTTAGAGCGGTGCCCTGGGAGGCCCCTGGGGCATCTCGGAGCACACTGCGGGTCACCGGGCGGCTTCCTGGGGGAGCTCGAGGGCCCTGGGGGGCCGGGGGGGGGGGGGGGGGCACTGGGAGCCCCCCCCCTGCCCCCGGGCGCACCGGGAGCCCCGTGAGGCTCCGGGGAGGGTCCTCATTGGGCCCCTGGGGCCGCCTGGAGCGCGGGGCATGCTGGGAGCTGTAGTTCTCGGGCCCTGGGCTCCCGGGCGGCCATGTTGGTGCCCGGGGAAGGCCTTGGGGCGTTCCTTGGGCTCTGAGCTCTCGGGTGACCGCGCTGAGGGCCAGGAGAGAACGGGAGGCATCACGAGGCCTCTCACGAGGCCTCCCAGAGCCTCCCGGTGCCCCCTGTCCCTTTCCAGACGTCCCCACCCCAAGTCCCACAGCTTGCCCTGGGGTACCCGCGAGGCCTCCCAGCCCCTTTCCCTGTGCCCAGTGGTGGGCTGCAGGCTCTCAGTGCCCCACAGGCACTGCAGAGTTCCCCGCAGAGCTCACAGGTCTCTCGACTGAGCTCCAGCACCTGTAAAAGCTTCACCAGGCGCTCAGCGCTTGCTCAGGGACCCTCAGTGCAGATGGCGGCTTCCACCATGACCAAGTGCCCCCTGCAGGCCTCGCAGGACACTCAGGTGAGCTCTAGGGTACCCCAAAGACCTCCTAGTACACGCAGGAGCCTACCAACACTCCTCCACTCCATCCAAGAACCTTGCAGGTCTACAGTGGAACCTCTGGAATGGCCGTGGAGGAACCTAGAGGGCCCTGGGAGGATTATAGGAGTCACTGGAACACACTGGGGAGCCCTGTGCGGTCTCTAGGGAGCGTCACAGAACACAGTGGGGAGGGAAGGGGTCAGGGGCTGAGGGAGATGCAAGGGCTGCATTCCTAACTGGGAGACACTGGGAGCCTCTAGGGAGACCCAGGGGGGCTCTACTGCTCTCTAAAGCACACTGGAAGGTAATGTGATGTATTAAGGGGACACAGGAATGTACTGGAGGATCATGGGAGGCCTGAGGCCAGCACTGGGAGGCCTCTAGGGCATCCTAGAGGACACCGGGGGTCAGTGGGAGGCTTTCCGAGGGATCTAGATGGCACTGGGTGGCGCTGGTAGAACTGCGGAGGATCTACAGTACAGTTAGGGTTAGCATTAGGGTTTGGGTTAGGGTTAAGGTTAGAGTTATTGTTAGGGTTAGGGTTAGTGTCAGGGTTAGGTTTAGGATTAGGGTTAGCTTTGCAAGGTTAGCTCTACAGGGTTAGCTCTGGATGTTTAGGGTTTGGTGTAGTTTTAGGGCTAGGGTTGGGTTAGGATTAGGGTTAGGGTTGTTAGCGTTTGGAGAGAGAGAAGGCGCTGCGTCCTGTTGTGTGTGGGGTTGCATAAGGGTTCCCAGGGGGAGTTCAGGTCTACCCTAAGGCTGACCCTAATTATGACCCTAACAGAACAGGTACGTCTCCAATTGCTCCCATCAAAAAGTGCTCCCAATGGAAGCATCTGCCTCGGGGTCAGGTGAGCGGCTGAGGTGAAGGAGCGGCTGAGAGTAACTGTCCTAGGGGTGCTGTGCCTTTTGCTGCTGGGGTTGCTTTCTCTTCTGTTTACCAGGTGCCATAGGCAAGGTGGGCTGTGATAGACTTTAGAACAGGAGCAAGGCAGGTCACTTGAATGCTTCATGGGTCCTGAGAAGGCTGTTATAGAGGAAAACAGTTGCCTGAAATGGCAGTTCCTGATGGCAGTCATATCCCATAGGTGAAGAGGTGCCTGAAGCCCCATCCTGAGTAGCCTGAGCGTGCCTCGTTGAGGATGAAGCATGCTTTCCAGCGGTCCCAAAGCCCAGCTCGAGCTGAAATGCTGTGTCTGTGTTTGAGCTGGGGTTGTGCCTCGGTGAGCGTGGGGGTAGTTTTTAAGTCGGTGCAGCAGCAGGCCAGGTTTCAGTGTCCTGCAGTGTATTTTGACCCATCAGCAAAGCCTTTTGGTTTTCAGATAGCCTACTATTGTTAGGTGTTCAGCCCTCTGAAGTCACCCTTCACAGGTCTGTCCTCCAAGTCCCGCCCCTTGCTCTGGTGCTTGTTGATTTTCTGCCGAGATCACAGCGCGGTGCTCCAGGTACAGGTTTGTCTCCGTGTTTACCAAGGAGCTCTCCTTTCCCTATGCCGTGGCACTGACAAGCACCACCTGATGTTATACTGACCTTGCTCTTACTGCCTCTTGAACGTGTTGGCCTGCTTGAACTGTACTTAATATAAACATAGAGTTAAAAACACAAACTGACGTTCCACAAACTTCCTAAAAGTCAGTGGCTGACCAGAGGAGAGAAGCCACTCCCTGCCTGGGCAATAGCAGTAGGCGCTCGGTCTTGCCCTGCAGGATCTCAAGTGCAGGATCAAGATCCTAGCCAAAACCATTGAATCTTATCTACAGAATGTTCTTTCATTAGACAGTTTGACGTAAATATGATAGGATATACATGGCAGGATGGATTCTGAAACCAGCCATAGTATCTGCTCTGTCTCACCTAGC
This sequence comes from Nettapus auritus, assembly GCA_011076525.1. Taxonomy (NCBI): domain Eukaryota; kingdom Metazoa; phylum Chordata; class Aves; order Anseriformes; family Anatidae; genus Nettapus; species Nettapus auritus. The sequence continues at coordinate 8,082,735 of CM021774.1, forward strand.
CAGAACTGATGGTGGAAGTAGGAGGAAACATGGAGAACCCTGTTCAAAGTAAGAAGTGAGAGACATGGGAGGGAACTGGGAAGGGGTGAGGGGAGTTACAGCATGACATCAAGCAAGATGCAGTGGTACGGTGGTATACAAACAGAAATGTACACGAAATCAGGAGTCGCTAGGTTTGTGGCTTACAGATGAAGGGGTTGTTTTGGTTTTTACCTTTTTTTTTTTTTTTTTGCACCTCTTCAAATTATTTTCTTGTCTTCATTTTATTCAGAATGCCTCTCTGTCATCTGCTAATTTCATTAGTCATAGTCTCTTGCAGATCACCGTGAAAGTCTTGAGATCAGCTCTAACACAGCACTACCATGATCCATTCAGAAATGATAAATACCTTTCCCTGCTCATTAATTTTCTATTTTTATTCCTTGTTCACAATTGTTAACCCAGTTCCCAAGCTGTGTGGGTGCGGTACCGAAAGAAAATTGAATCTGTGTTACTTGCGGATGGTTGTGATGCAGTCTTTCAAAATGTTTTAAAAGCCCCATCTGGAGGTTCAGCTACATCCCTTTTATTCACTGATCCTGATTCACAGACTTCAGTTCTATGGGAAGTTCCACTCTTTGTAAAGGGCAAATAAAACTACTCGTGAGTCTTCTATCCTTCATCTGCTTTAGTGGCTTTTTGTGCCTATAATTTGTTCCTAGTGGAAAAAGAGTGAGGTTTACAGAATGGCAGTTGCTAGGATCATTCTTTTCCGAGGTTTGTTCTTGCGTTTGTTTCTCTGAGACTGCTGGGCTTGTGACTTTTTCCCAGTAATCAAGTGACCTCTCATGTTGCAGGCCATCTTTGTAATGGAGAAAAGTGTCTCATCTTCCATCCTTTTACCTGTGAAGATAGGAGGATTGCTTTTTAAGATGTACTTGGCCACTTTTCTTTTTTTATGCTGTATCACCAAGCGTGTATTGACATTTGAAGGTTACTAGATGCAGAGCATGTAAGGGATCCCCTACAGCTCCTGGTAGGTCTTGACCTGTGCTCTCTGGGGCCCTGTGAACTCCAGATCAGAGCGGCTGAAGCTCTCTGGCCCAGCTCACCAGTATTTGGATTCCTATGGATGCCGTATGTCCTTGGTGAAGCATGGCCTGTCCTGTTGGGATGACGGCAAGAAAAAAGTGTCAATGAGGTGCACTTGGAGCAACCTGAGAACTGACGTGAACCCCTTCCCATAGAAACCTTCAGCGTGAGCTCTCCACCCAGCGTCCCCCGTCAGCGTTCCCAGCACACAGGGCTGGACAACACCCCCAGGAAGCACTCTGGCAGCTCTGCGGCACTTCCCCTGCTCCCCTCGAGCAAGGAGGGTGCTAGGGTAGGACTGGATATGGGCAGAGTTGCGACTGTGCGGTTGCGACTGTTCCAGGTCTGAAGCAAGGCTGTGAACAAGGCTGCTGTGGCGCAGGCCCCAGGCTTGGGGTGCCCTGCCTGTTCTCAGACAGCTGGACTCTGCTGACGGACGGCATAAGCAGGACGCATCCCAGCACTGACACCAGCTCACTGCGTAGCCTTGGGAAAGTCTTCCAAGGCTGGGTCAGAAATTAAATCAGCTGCGTTACTGCAGTGGTTAGACCGTGGTCGGCTCCGAAGACTGACTGTGCACCTGGTTCTGCAAGGACCCTGCCTCCCAAAATGTATTTGAGCTCAGTGAGGCAGGGTCACTGCCTGCTTTGGTGCAACTTTGGAGAAGTTGCACATTTAGCTATGGTTAAGATTGCATCTCAGCGCTGAGTCCTTGATCCGGGGATCTGTCCGTTTCCCTGTCTCCCCCTCCCACCAAAGTTGTTCAGCAGGACTGAGCCTGCCGCCTGACCTCTGCTCCTGTCCATCCCTTTTCAGCTTCTGTGATGACAAGGGAAGCTCAGCTTGCCGAGCCCTGTAAGGCTTAGGACTTTGTGGATCCCAAGAAGGGGTGTGAGCCCCAGGGAGTCCAGGGAAGGTGTGTTAGCATGCTCTACACAGCGCTCCCTGCAGCCACCTCTTCTCCCACCCAGCTGGGCTTTGGAAATACAGTGTCGAGTTTTCCTTTTTTCCCCAGCTTGTTCTGATCTGTTATTAAGTAGCATGCCTCAGATATGGCTGCGTGGTTCCTTATTGCCTTCATAGATGTGTTTTTAATCTGTTTTTAAGAAGCTACGTGAGCCATAAAGAAGAACACTGGTTGTGTTCCTTCACGGTGCATTTTTAAATATTTGCATGCAAAGAGTTTGGTTTCTGATGTGTTTGCACAGTGGATTTTAATCCTCATCTGCAGCACTGGAAGACTGCGGTTAATATGGCTTTGCTTTCCAGTGGCACCTTTCTGCTAATAAATGAATTCCCACAACATTCATATGGAACAAAAGCATGCCATTAACCCTGCTTTGCAGACACTAGTCAGCTTTTGACTGTTCTGGAATATACGCTGCCTGGTTATATGTATGTGTATGTATATGTCCACAGCCAGAACTACAGATCTGCAAACGGTAATGAAATCTTCCCAGAAACGTTACTGCTGTTTCCTCTCTAGATTTACAAATGCTCTTCATCGACTGAGCAAAAGCACTCTGAGGAGGGACTTATTTGACTCAGTTGCCAACAGCCACGGGGACGGACTCAGAATTGTGGCTGAAAACTCCTTCATCAGCCTCAGACCATCCTGGGTAAAACTCTGCTCCGCTGGTGGTGGTTGGTTGCTCGGTTGGCTTATGTTAAACTCCTGGCCTAGGATTTGGGAGCCTGGTGACAACTGCCTGCCACCCAGCCCTGAACATCTGGGCAACAGTGTCACTGGTTGTCCAAAGCTGCCTTAGGGTGGGTTGGCTTTTGAAATGCAATTCTGTAACTGTTGCAGTCTTTAAAAGTAAAGTGGGTATTTGAGGAGGTAAGCAACCTGAGGGTCCACTGTATACTGAGTTTCTTGACTGTATTGTCCATCAAACGCACTGACACTGTTTTTCTAAAATGCTTTGAAAGTGACTTCATTGCCAAAGCTATGACTTTGATCCTCTAAGCTCAGAAGCTGACACGAAGGCACAGCTTTGGTGACCAAGACAGCTTTGATAGCATCTTGGAAAAGCAGGATCCTCTTGACTCACTGTCTTTCTGCCTGTGCCAAGGTTCCAGGTAAGGTTTCCTGCCTTATGCTTCTCTGTGTGGGTGTATCAGCCAGTAGTTATCTTTCCTGGTCTCACGTTCTGATGCTGCCTGCGAAAACCTTAAAGTATCTGTTCAGTCCCAAGATCAGTTATTGTCAAGTTACCTAATAAATATCAGGGAAAAGAGGGAAAAGAAACAAAGAGGGTTATGAAGGTATGTTATCTTCATAGCAGAGAGGTTTGGCCAAAGTGCAGAGCCCAGGAAGAGGAAATCTAGATGTATGACATCATGGAAACCACTCTCTATTTATCAAACATCTACATGCAGGAAGAAAGGCAGAAAAAAAGTGGTGCTTGCAGGCAGTATAGATCAAGGGAACCAAAGAGCATCTGTAATTACTGGGATCTCACACAGCGCTCCTGAGGGTCTTTACCGAGATTAATTTCCTTTATTACCCAGAGATGTCAGGTCTTTCCCCACATGCATTTGTTTTGGTCTTTGGGAAATTCAGGATTTCCTGAGTCACCTTGTGACCAATGTAAGATGTCAAAGCCCTTCGGCAAGTCCCTGAAGGAAGAAATAGGAGTGAATCAGACATGATGAACGGCTCTTTGCACCTCTGCAGCAGTTTCTGTATTCCAGACAGCAAGGCATCCCTGATGTGTTCTCAAGGTCTTTCACACAGAAATGAATTCACAGGCAGAGCTGTACCCTCCCAGCTTGCACAATGCCTGCTAAACATGGAAAAGCGCAGCAGAATTTAGGGGAGTGGTGGCAGTGCAGCTGCATGTTGCTTCTTGAAGCAACAAAAAGGCAGGCTGAAGGAGCTGGGGAGTGTTCTCTACCAGACTTAAACAGCATACGGCTTGCAGGACGCACTTGGCCGATGAAGCAGTTTGTTTGGCCTGCCACACGGCCAGGAGACACCATGGTGTTTGGATCTCCGGGTGACTGAGAGAGGTGCTCGTGCCTTCCACCAGCTGGCCAGATAGCACAGCCGTGGCAGCCTCCCTGCCCCGCACACCCACACCCCGCCGCTGCCCCAACAGATGGGGGGTCGCAGGCAGAGGAGGGGCAGCACAGGAGAGAGGCAGGTGAGAATGCTGGAGGAGGACGAGGAGAATGGAAGCCTAGAGGTAAGGATAGACAGAGGCAGTTCTGGGGAGGGTACGACGAAAGGTGCGGTTTGAACTTGCTAAGCCTCCCTGCTGCTGTGAGGTGTTCTAGGCCCAAATCCTGTCACCTGAGCAAAATAGGACTGAGTCACCAAATTCGTTTCTCTGCTGTTTCACGCATCACATCACGTAATGCCTAACAGAGTCTGGTTTGTTTGGTTTTGTTTCCAGTGTTCCTAGAGAAAGGCTCTTCCAGGCCCCTTTTTAATAGGCAGACTTGTGATTTTCTGCTGTTTGTTTATAGAGTACTTGCCCTTTGCTTACATCTTCCCTTATCTCTCAGAGGTCTTCACTTTGCCCTGTGACGCACCGACAGACAGCTGTCCTATCCGCTCTCTGTCCTTGCTTTGCAGGCTATAGAGTCTGAGCCAACAAGACAGTTCAGCCCTTCTAGGGAGGCTGAGTTGCACACGCTTTACAATAGGAACCTTTCAAATGATACTTCGAAAAACAAAACAAAAAGCAGGTCTTTCAACCCTCTTTGGACTTTCTGGTATCTTTCATTCAGAGTTTTTAGCTAGTGTCAATCCTTCCTGGCTGGTTTTGCAGCAAAGTATGTTCTTTGCAGCTCTCTTTGCTGGAAGGATAGATTTCAAGCCCACAAATCAATAAGACTTCCATATGCTGCCATGTGGAGTTGGGCATGTGCATGACTGTTTTCCTGGATCAAGATGAGAGTTCTCACCACTTGAAAAGATTCAGTTTGTGGTTTGTGGAGGGCTGCCAGTTCCTCTGGAATTAAAGATTTATATAAAATATCAATGTTTTCTTTTTTAAAAAAAGGAAGCCGTTCCCCATTCTAGCTTTGTGTGTGTGCACGTGGTACCACGTTAATTAAAACTGGTTGGGAAACAAGGACGCCCTGCAACAGTGCTCCCTGCAGTACGCAGTCCCTTGGTGCTGTTCGAGCGTTGCTCCTTGTCCCCAAACGTACAACCGTCTGTGGACAAAGCAACGATGGAAAGTGACAAATGAAGGCTAGGAGGGGTGTCCCCGAGGGACAGAAATAGGGGCAGCATCGCTTGATCCCTGGACGTAGTGAGTATTCACTTGGCTTCGCTGTGCGTTTCCTCGGGTTAAACGTCCGAGCTGTTCCAGAGGCACTGGGGAGCGACGCGAGCACCTGTAGCGGGCTCGCGGTGCTACTTCGCGGCTCGCACAGGCGGACCCCGAGCGGGAGCCACCGCCGGCTGCTGGCGGGGCCGAGGGCACCGGGGGCGAGGGGAGCGGGGCAGGAGGCGGAGCGGCCCAGGTGAGCGCCGGGGGGCGAGGGCGGCGGCGGGGGCGGCCCCGGGGGAGGAGCGGGGCCCGGCCCGGCCCCGCCGCGGTCCCCGGGCAGCGGGAGGAGGCAGGGCCGGGCCGGGCCGGGGCGGGGCGGCTGGCGGGGCCGGCCCAGCCCGCCGGGGAGGGAAGGGAGGAAGGGAAGGAAGGAAGCGAGGGGGAGGCGGGGGGGGGGGGCCGGGCCGGCCGTTGCCCTTTTAAGCGAGCGAGCGGGCGCCGCAGGCTGGTACAAAGGCAGCCGCCGCCGCGCTCCCGTCTCCTCGCCGGCTGGGGCTGCCCCGGCCCCCCCGCCCGCCGCCATCTTCCGCCCCGCGGGCAGGGCCAGGGCCGGGGGCAGGGGCAGGGCCGGGCCGGGGCCGGGGCCGGCCCGGGCAGAGCAGCCGCGGGGGCGAGGCGAGGCGGCGCAGGCCCGGGCCCGGAGCCGGAGATGAGGCCAGGATGTCGGTGTCAGGGCTCAAGGCCGAGCTGAAGTTCCTCGAGTCCATCTTCGACAAGGACCACGAGCGCTTCCGCATCGTCTCCTGGAAGCTGGACGAGCTCCACTGCCAGTTCGTGCTCCTGCCGCCGCCGCCGGGCTCCGGCCCGCAGCCGCCGCCGCCGCTCACCATCCACTGCAACATCACGGTGCGGGCCGGGCAGGGGCAGGGGCAGGGGTGAGGGCCGGGGCCGGGGCCGGCCTCGCCATTGTCTGCGGGGCGCGGGCAGGGGGCGCGGGGGTGACTCAGCAGCAGGGGCCGGCCGGGGGCCTCCGCCCGCCCGGGGCCGCTTCCCCGGGGGGCTCCGCGCTGCCCGCTCCCGGCCCCGCCGCGGCGCGCACAAAAGTTGGGAGAGCCCCGGGCCCCGCTCCCCGCCCCGCCGGGCCGCCCCGGGCCGCCGACCGGAGGGGGCAGGAGCCCGGCTGGCGGCGGGGCAGCGTTCCTCCGGGCCCCGGCGGGGCCGGCCCGGCAGGCAGGCGGGGGCCGGCGCTTTGCTGAGTGCGCCACACCGCCGCGGCCTGCGGCCCCGCGGCCCGCTCCGCCCCGGGCCGGGCGGGGAAACGCGGCTGGGGGCCGGGCTTCGCTTCGCTTCCCTTCTCTCCCTTCCTTTTCCTTCCCTTCCCTCGGTTTTCAGTCCCTCAGAAGTTTAATTCTCCGCGGCGGTTCGCACGGTCCCAGCGCCCTTGCTCCCCTGCCCCGCAGCCGCCTTCTCATAATGGTGGCGGTTAAACTTGAGAGGGGGCACGGGCAGCTCTCCCCAGGCCGAGGGACCCCCATGTGTGCCTTGCTCTGGGCCTTCACTCTGTTTCTCAGACTTTCCTATAATGAGTCGGGGGGGGGGGGGCGAATAAAATGTTCAGTGTTGTTTGCTGTGGTAAAATCCTCTCGTGTTAGAAGTTACTGGTTAGGGCCGAAATCTGCCAAAGGATTTGGTTGGGTTGGTATCTGTGACTCGTAGACAGGAAAGTCCTGGAGGTTCACTTTTAATGGACTACCTCTACTTAGAGGTGAACTTAAATGCATCAGTTCTGTTCAGCCTAAAAGTACTGAAAAGTTGTGGGTGAAAATACAGTTGGTATGTTAGGGCTGCATAAGCTCGTAAGGCTCCTTTTGTCTGTAAGAGAACTAAAGTTTTAGACTGTGGGGGTGGAAACATGCACGCAAGTCTAAATAACCTGAGTACTGAAAGGTGAAAACATGCATACAGAGCAGGCACAGCTCACAATCTTGGTAGGATCCTGACTTGCCGTACAGTAAGAAATTGAAGGGGATGTGTTAAGAGAGCCATCTCATGACGACTAGCTGTGAAACCCAGAAGTCAGTTCAGTGGTAGTAGGACAGGTGTTTGTGTTAGCTGACTTCTGCAAGACGTCAGATTTTGTTAATGGTAACACGAGCAAGTTACTTTGGTGTTCTTGTTTTTAGGTATGACATATCAGACAACGGGTTGTGTGACTTTCTTTAAATATTATTTATTCAATAGAGAATGTTTACTGAGAAGTCTGGCTGTCTGCCTCCTCCTCCCCCCCTGCATGATCTATTTAATGAATATCTTCTTTAAGAATTAAATGAAACACCTGATGATTGTACACCGCCTGCAGGCATTTGATTTCAATGGGTTATGTCTTCTTGTCAAGTGACAGCTAACAGGGAAGCCCAGTAGTAAGGCCTAAAGTTTTGGTGCCTTGGATTCGTGCTGTCGTGTATTTCTGCTTCTGTTTTGTCATAAGTACTTCTGATGGTAATTCTTTCTTATTCTGCATTGAGATACGCCGGCCTGCTTGTAGGCCTTTGGTTGAGGTGTGCCAGAGCAAGCAAGAAACAGGCTTAGGTCACGGTTGGTATTATTATGTGTTGTTGAGGAAACTGGGTCTGCGGTTGGCCACTACAGTTGCTTGCCCTAAAAGTCAAGAGATCTTTTGTGTGCTATTGGAATTGTGGTCTGTGTGCTTCCAAAAAGAACAGGAAAAGAGCTGTTTCAAACCTTAGAGCCAAGGCTTCTGCTTTGAAAAGAAGCTGTACCCGAGATTCTTGTCTGTGAGCAGCTTGGTTCTTTCCAGAGTTGACTAATTTTTGGCTCTTTGAGGTGGGTGGCTATTTTCCCCCTCTGCTAAAAATAAACGGGAGAGGGCAACTTGAGATACAGAGGATGGTTCTCTTGAAACAAGTGGGAAGCTCGTGGGAGCCAAAACGAAAGAGCTGGCCTCTGGACTTCTGTCCTAGTCTTTTGATACAAGTGTTAAAGCTCAAAGTGTGAAAGAAGTTCTGTTTGTTTTTCTCCACCCCCTCCCACAAATTGAGTCTATTGGCTCTGACTCCTGATTGCCTCCAGTTTGTTTTTTTTCTGTAGGTACTGTAAATGAGAAAGGTGTAAGTCTTGTTAACTCTGCTTCATTTGGTGTGCAGAGCTTCTGGAGAGCTGAATCAAGGTACTGTGGGAACTAGAACTTCAAATGATGGTACTAAAATAAACTGGTAAGACTATAAAATAGCAGTAAAGGTTTATTTGAGGAGAGTCGCTCTCTGCCTCAGAAGCGGTTGTCCTCATGCTCTGGGTTTGTAGTGCAAATACGTAACTGGGGTTGCGTGCTGCTTCTGACTAGTTCAACCTCTACAATAATGATAAAGTCTTCAAGGATATTTCTCTTACTCAGCAAAAGCTTACGTTAGTTTAAACGTCTGGACACTCAATAATGCTATTAAGGGGAAGAAAAAACACAGGGGTGAATAATTGCTTTAATTCTTGTTGGTTTTATTTGCGCGCCTTAATATTCTAGCTAAAGTGACAGCTATCTGGCAGTATGTACAGGTGCTGAAGTTACTGGTGGAGAAAAGTCTGGTAGGGAAGGAAGCTTCCAGTAGCTTGTGCGCTAAGTCTGAAGAGATGTGATAACTAAGTTGCTCTGATCCTCACAATGGATCTCTTTCTTTTTTCCAATCTAGAGAGAGAGAGGAGGCAGAGGAAGGAGGAAACATTCTCCTGGAGAGGTGAGGGAGAATGTCTGCTTAGGAACTGTATGGATCTCCACCAGTGTCCTTGACTAAATTCCAAGGTTTGATTAGAAGTCTGCCCTGGAATTTCTACGATTCTCTGATTGTCTGCATTTGAGTTTGCAGAACTGTCAAAGTTAAGCGTTTGCTGCAGCATCCTAGGGACAGTCTACCTGTGGTACTGAGCAATGCCTCTCATTGAAGCAAGACACACTTCCCTTGATAGCTTTCTGTTTTATGAAGTGACAGGCAAGCGTTGTCTGGGTCTGTCCTTCCTTTTTTCTGGAAGTGATCTGTGTTGGAATTTAAGTGGTTAATCTGATTATTTCAAGAGGCACTGCAGGGTGGAGTCACCTCTGTCAGAAGCATTGCTTCTTATGCCTCAGAACTATCTAATTATTGAACTTGTTCAGGCTGTGTACCTTCACATTCCCGTTCTGTTATGCCAACAGCAGTGTCTCCGTTCCGGAGTTTTATTTCTGTTTTTCTCAGGCTTCCTTGTCATTCATGTAACAGCATATTCCAGTTAATCGAGTTCCATAAACTGGTGTTCTTTACAAAGTATTTTTATTTATCCTGGTCATGCATGTTTTTTGAATTAGTGTCAAATCAGTGGCTTTACTCAGAGTAGGGTGTTCTTGATTATTTAGGTAAGTGCACTCTTTTTTGGTACCTTATCAAACTTATTTACCAGTATTCCAATTTCCCTGTTACTGGGGGGCTGCGAAAGGCCACTTTGGACTCTTTAAAAAATATATGCTTTAGGGATGGGGAATGTACTCCTCTTTCACTTCTTAATCTGCAGAGAAGCTTGATGATAGTATTACATACGCAGAATTTCCATTGAAATCTGTGTCCTTCAGTACCACTTGCAAGGTAGGATAGGGTTAGTGCCAGCTCTCTGTAGGAGCAGATTTTGCCCAAACAGATGCAGGGTTCTGATGTGTAGTGATATCCCTCGTACATCTACAATTCAGTCCACGTGACATGCCTGACCCGGTATGCTCTTGCTTCCCTGCTGGAAAGAAATATCTTCTGCTTTCACTGAAAAATCCCTGCTGCTAAATCAGAGTTGAAGATCCTAAGAAGGACTTGAAAAGGGTGCTGACTACAGATCACTGCAGTTGATGGGAGGAGACTGTTGTCCCTTCTGAACCAGAACGGATGAAAACGTCTTACCTTTGAAGCTTTTGACAAGTTGGGTAGATACAGAAAGTGCGTATATTAGAGCATAGTTCTTCAAAGGCGTAAGATTTTAATATCAAACACACTCAAAGCTAATGCCTAGACAGCTGATAAACTTTTATAAAGGCTATTTATTTGTACACGGAACTAACCGCGTAGTGAATGAGGCTTCCTGTTCAAGCCACAGAGTTTTTTTTAACATCACCAGATGTTCTGTAGTGAGGTTGAGAACTTTGTCTTGCAGTCGATAGATGCAAGGATTAAATAAAAGCATGCAGAGCTCTACCTTCATAATGCATGCTCTTCTGACTCTAATTAGGTATACTTTCCGTTTTAAAAACGGCATTTGAGTAACTTCTCCAACATAACACTTAGGCAATAGAAGTTGAGAAGTTCAGTCTTGTTTTATTTATCAAAACAAAATTAAATAAAATGCGAAGAGTGAGGATGCTAACTTCCGTCTGTCCCAAGACTACGATTGGAAAAGGGATGTTGCGCAGAGGAGAAATCCTTCACCTCTGGAAGACACAGGACCTTAGTGTCTGTTTCCACAGCTTACTTGTGCTACCTGTGAAAAGCTGTAGCTAGCACTTAAGAACTTTGCAGGTCAGTTGTGCTCTTCCCTTTCTAATGTGTGAAGTGCTCCTGAAATATCCTAGAAAGCCCCAGTGGTGGGCTTCAAATATAAACGCTAGCATATGGTAAAGCTTTAATCTACAGGAAATGGCCCTTACTACAGATGGGTTGCTTACTGGAATTACTTACGTTATTGTTTCAGAACTGGGACCATTTGTGGTCCTCACGAGAGTTCTCCCTGCCTTTTGATAAGTAAGTTTTATACAAGAACTATATTCTCTTTATTCGGCATGCTGTTTGAACTGTTCTAGGAGGTTTTTGTCCAAGATTGAAAGATGCCTGGTGATTTTTCTTAATATTCGGTAACTTTAACAAAACTAAAACTGCGGGTGGGGTTACTTCATTGACTTCACAACAGTCATTTGATGTTTTGTGATGGTTGTGTTTGATTTGTGTTGTCAACGGTATTTGTCAAAATCAGTAGTTGGCATTACCTTTCTTATCCTATAGGAAGGAAGAATACACTTTAACTTTTTTTTTAAAAAAAAATGGGAGGGGGAGGTAAAATTCTGGCTCTTCTGTCAAAGCTGTCTGTCTCTGAAATAGGAGTAAGGGAGTAGTGTATGAGGTGTGTCCTGTTCTCCAAATAAGGCTGCACTTCCTAGTTCACTGTTGCAGTCTGTCTGCAGTGGGACACTGTAAGGCCAGAAGTTGTTAGTGGAGTTGATTGCTTGTGCTCGCATAAAGTAACTTCATTCTGTTGGACTAAAACTAGAATGAACTCGCAGGCATTTGGTCTGTCATATGCCTGTGGATATTGGTTATTGATGACCTGTTGGTACCCTCAAATGTGTATTAAGAATTCGGGTTGATAGGAAGAACAGAGTATGATTGGGTCCTGTGCGCTCCGTAATCCTGCTAATCCCATAACAGCAAAGGCTGTGTGCCTTGTGAGGTGGCCAGAATTGATTTTACTGGATTAAGGACCTGGCTGGCACATAAAAATTCTTTACTGGGTCATTGTTAATCTGGATCACTTCCCAGTCTGGTTCAGCATGTGGCTGCACAGACAGCTGTACCAGCACAACAGAGGGCAAAGGAATGAGCGAATGCAGGGGAACAGAGCTGCTTGCCAAGCGCTGTCTGAGTCCTCGGTGGTACTTGGGATCCATCCTGTGTGGGAAACCTGAGCTGGTGTCAATCCAGTGGGTTTACGCGGGTGTTTGCTCTGTGACAGTGACGCCTAAATTGAGAGAACCGGACTCTGACATTTGAACTGGAATTAGAGTTTACCAGTAAAATCAAATTGATTTCAGGAGAATAGAAGATGGAGACAGTTCTCTGGGTAGTGTTTGAACGGTTTTAAAAATTTCAACAAGAGTTAAAACTTGTGAATAGGAACAAATATCGGTAGAGGCTGATGAACAGAAAGAAATGCCTCTGTGGGTTACTGCGCAGTGCTATCAGGTTGTTGGCCTTTATATAGTTCTGAAAGGTTATAAGACCCTGAATTCCTGGTTGAAGCTGATTTATTTTATAGTATATTATTTTATACTATGAATACATCATTTGAAGAGACATGATTGCTTATTATTTAATAAGCACTCTGCTGTAGTTCTTCAGCTGTTAGCTCTGTGGAAGAAGTGAAAATGACCTGTCACCAGCTCACGGAAGACAGCTGGAGAACTAAATGACTGATTACAGTAAGGAGATGCTATTTAACGTTCAGATGTTATGTCAACCTGCCTGTATGCAGTGAAGCTAACAGGAACAGAAGTGTTCTCAGTTGCACTTTGCTGTAAGTGAGCATTTAGCATATGTTATGCTGGTTTCCTGTTTCCAGCTGTAATCTTTAAGTGTGGTAGTAAAGTCATGATATTACGTGTTTTGTTTCTTCTTTGTTATCTCGTGCATACAAGACATCCTGGTGTTTTAAGTAAGCGTAGAGAAGTTGGTGTGTGACTTCTCGAGATTTAGTTCGGCTATATTCTTCTTTCTCCCAGATCTCTTAACTGCTTAACCCCTCTGAGAGGGAGTGTGTTGCAGTTGCAGATTTTCCAATAGCTTCTTCACTGCGTATTCAGAAAGACCATTTGTAAAGGGAGAGGGGAAAGAGGCAAGTTGTCAAGTTGTGAGAGGGGCAAGGGCAATGTGTCTCTGATAGGTTGGGGGTGAGCTCTTTGGGTACTTGAAAGGCCTAGGTTCTCTGAAGGTAAAGAGAGCGGAGAGGAGGGAGGGAAAGCCTGTATTTTTGGGTGACAGCACAAGCAATGTCAGACTTTTCAGACTGAGGATAACTGTCTGAAGTGCTAAAGGCAAGAGCATGTCTTCTGGGGAAATCTTTCATCTGAAGGTAGATGGGGGAAGAGTATGGTGTGTTAGAACTGCTTCTAGCCTTACAAGAAGCCATTCTTGGCTACTCCAGCTTTGTGAGACTCATGTTGATGATTCCTAGAAATATATTCAGAAAAGGTGTAGTTACAGAAATAAGTGCTTAATAACTCTTGATGGTTATTAGAAGTTGATATGTTTCAAGAACCTGGAATTCCTGCAGTGACTTTCTACAGAAGAACCTGCTAATGACGAAGGAAGAATATTGAAGAATTTGATTTGCAGAGTAACTTCATCTAGCACGTGTCTAGCTACTTACTAGATAAACCATTGCCAGCCTGAATGCCTATATAACGCGTGCATTAAAGAAAAGAACCTGTGGTGGCTGAGAGCTCTAAGCCAGCCATACTCTGACTGTCAAGGTGAGAGTCCAAGCACACAGTGATGTCTTTTTGTGCATGTGTGAGAAGCAAGGTGGGTTGATCTGACTGCTGTGAGATGGTGTGTTTTAAAAAAAACACACTGGATTCGAGTCTTGGCTCTGTAACCTTCTTCCTGATAAGCAAATTACCTAATGTTAAATGATAATGCATTCTCTGCTTAATTTTCACTGTGGATTATCTGTAGCTTTTTAGTGCTGTTAATTGTACTGGAGAAGGAATGTTACTTAGCTCACTTAACTGGGTTGGTTCTCAACAACAGCTTTAATTTTTGGAGGCTGCACCATGCTGTTAGCTAAGTCACACTTAGCGTTAATGTTTAGGGCTGTATTTGAGCAGCGGTACGTTATCAGTTGGTGGATTTTACTTTGGGTCCTTACAGAAATGCTGAGTGTCCATCTTTTCTGCAAATTTCTTTTAATGGGTTGTTAGGTGGTATTTTGCATTATGATGGTGACCTGGAGAATAAAACGTTGCTTCATGATGAAGATAACTTTCCTTCTATCAGAAAAGTGGCATTTTTGTATTGAAGCTTACAGCTGGTATTTTAATTCTGTGCGGTTAGGGTATACTTGACAACATTACACCCCCTGCCTTTATTTGATAAGGGGAGTGGATGAAGTTGTGACAATTGATAAGGCAGTCTGGTAAAGCTCTTTTCCCAAATGTATTGTGCTGTTTCATGCGTCAGAGTTGACGAGTGGGACGTGTTTTGTAGGCTAAAAAGTTGGAAGAATTGACTGACTGTGAAGTCTTGACCCTAAGAAGAATAAGAACCATAATTTCACCTCTGCATTCATATTGATGACCATTTAAAGTGAGGTTTTGTGCCTTTTCTACTTGGCTTGTGTGTGTTCTGGCTTCTTCTAGGGTAATGGTGCTTGTTTGAGCTGCAAGAGAGCATGTGTGTACCTGGATGGAAACGTGGATGTAAATCACAGAAGAGTGCCTTAGGTTACTTCACGAACTTGGAGATGACTGGCCTCTTGGACGTGCCTGTTTGAAAGCAGCATTTGGTTAAGTCTTCTCTGGGAATCTTTTTTTCTCTTTTTCCTTTCCTCAGAATGTCACTTTCTCCTTTATGTTTTCAAAGTCAAAAAGATAAGGATTCTGCAGTAGTTTCAGGAGAATTGAAGGGCCTGAATTGAACAAAAGAATTTGTGCAGATGAGTCTGCAAGTTACAAGACTATTGCTTCTTGAAATAATTTTTGCACAAGTGAATTACAATTGAAATACTGGACCTCTTCTTATTTAGTCGTGCTGTGGTCGCTATCGCATGAATATTGGCAGTTTCAAATGAATTTGTGTGTTGCAAAAAGTGTTTAATTATCTAGGCTTTCAGTTCACTTAAAAATGTGCTGTAGTTCACGTGTGTTTGCACAGAGCGTGGCTGTGCGAGATGCAGAGCAGCAGACCGTTGCACACCTGTTTGTAAGAGTCTGGTGAGACGAGCGAGGGGAGCTGCTCTGCTCTGCCCTGCCCGGGAGGCCGCCTGTTGTGCAGGCTGAGGTCGTGTCCGTAACCATTCTCGTAGTGGAAAACGTTTCCTTACGGTTACCTCTGTGGTAGCCTTCTACAATCGGTAGGACGTGTTTGTACAGAGAAGTAATTTATTTTTGCTTGGAACAATTTGTGATTGCAGAGGGAAGTTTACAGGCACCGCTAGAGGTGCGGTTTGTTGTGGTCTTTCTGTTCTCTGAGGCACCTGCCTTTGACCCTGCCATCTCCAACGTGGCTGTATTTAATAACATAAACAGTTCTCGAGGAAGAAACGCTGCTCATTCCCTGGAGACTGTGTGGGAGAGGAAAACCACGACTCTGTTAGTTGTGTTGTTTTAATGTGCTCCTGAAGGTATTCGGCTGTGTGAGCGCGTTAGCAGAGGCCACACAGAACAGGATGATGGGATCCTTTCACCCGCCTCCTGCAAAGTCAAGTGCTGATTAATCTCTTGCAGTCCCTAGGGGTCTGACTGAAGCATGCAGCTTCATCTTGGCCTGGCTTGCAGTGCAGGCTGTCAATGCCAAGACAGTCGCTGAACTTGAGGGTAGGATTGCAATAATTTGCTAAGTTCAAAAGCTGGATGTATTGTAGTCAAGTGAACGAGGTTCCTTAACAAATGTGGGACCTCTAACAAGTGTTCGCACTGAACTGAGCACGTTAGGCTTTGACTTCAGGAAGATTGTAGGTAAATTAAAACTAATGTAATCTTGCTTTCTGTGGTGTAGTAGCATCTAAAGATCTCTGTTAACTCTAGTGAATAAAGTGTATCCTGCTGTTTATCTGCATTCAGCAAGCAATAGTGTGTTGTATACAGTCTTAACATCAGAAATAAAAGGTGGAAGTTTTCCCCTTATTCAGCAGGGGCATGTAAAATTGATGTTCTCTCCACAACCACCCTCCATTAAATTTGATTTTTAATGCCCCCCAATGCATGTAAGTGTTGCTCTGAAAATGAGTTTTGGTTAGTTGTCGCTGACGTAAAAACCGTGGAACTAGCTTCTGTCAGTGATGGAGGTTTTGCAAAAATCTTAGAAAATGGAATCCAATTAGAAATCCAATTCGCTGAATTATGTTCAGCCGGTGTACTAAGGAGATATAGAAAGGGGGAAAAATAAGACAATGAAAATTAAAATGAAAAACTGTCAGTGTGTAATTGCGGTTTTAAACCCTAACCCTGCAGATGTGTTTTCTGACAATTAAAGGGCTCTATTATGTGCAAGGAGATTTGGGTTACTCTATTGCCTTGTAGCAAACATCATATGCAGGTTGCTGTCATCTTAGGAAGGTGAGCAAGATGATTTATTATTTTTGGCGGGGGGGGGAGGAGGTTGTGTTGTTGTTTTTAATTTAACAATTTCTCCCTTTAAATGGCATTGTTAAAATTTAGGAATAGCTCATTCATTCAAGTCCTTTTACTAACATAAAGCAGTGTTGCTGTGGATCTATAAAGCAAGTTAAAGATTATGTAACGTGGCAAGTAGAACAGCCTTATTGCTGGGCACCTATCGCTAAGAATGAGAAAGCTGAGATGGGATGTGCTTAGATGACAGATCTGTCCACCCAGAAGCAAAATTAGTAAAATGTGAGTAGACCATCTCAGAGAAGATGGAACAGAATATCTGAACGGTGAGATCCTGTGTGTGTTCTCTGAATATGCTGTGGTTTATTAGATGACTTGATAGGTTTTTGAATTGTTCCAGTGGCAGGAGCGTGGAGCTTTTTCGTTTTGTGTGCTTGTTAGTAAGCTAAATTCTTTTGCTGTATTCTGCAACAGAAGCACCAGAAATGTTTGTGCTGAAAAAGCTGCCAGGCTGTCCTGGTCTTACACAAAGGCTCTCTAGAAGTGATGATCCCATGCATTGTAATTATCTCTAGGTTGCTGTAAACATTCAGCCTTTGTCCCCAGGCCTCAGTACACGCTAGGTGTGAGGTCATCCCCGCGTGTCACGGCCTACTGAGCGATCGCACTGCGCTCGCAGGCTGTACGGCATGCGTTCGCTTAGGAAAGCTGCCCAGATGGGAGCAGGCAGCCTTCGTCTCTTGTGGGGAATTCTTGCTTTTGCTTGTGGAGAGCAGGAACATGTTATGTTACAGCAATTGCATAAAACAGCCCAGCCACTTGGTACAGATCATGTCTGTGCAGATCAGCTAGACGCAGCGTCACCCAAGGTCAGCTATGTAGTAATAGGTCCAAAATAATGTTGTCTTTAGCCTCTGAGAAATAATAATCAGCATTTTGAACAGCAGGTATCTAGTATTGTAAAAGAAATGCTATTCTAGTCTCCTTTTATGAAATGTCAACTTTTTTTAAAATTTGTGTTTATGTAATACAACTTAAATCCATCTGTCCTCTACAGAATGCAGGTACAGAAGAAAAGGCTGACTTCCTTCTCTCAACACAGTAAGCTCTTGTGAAGTTCAGTTGTTTGACCTCACAAACCACAAGCTTAGCTCTTCATTGCACACTGTGGTATTACAAACTCATGAGCTTGTTTATATCTCAGGATCAGAATGTTTGAAGTTTGTGTGTGAATTCTGTATTTCAAAATATAGTGACTCATATCCGCGTGAAACTCAGCTGTTCTAAAAATACGGAGTTTTGATCTAGAAAAACTTGGTGCCACTTATGTTTTTAAGTTAAAAAGAACATAATTGTTGGTAAGTCTGAAGAATTGAAAAGTGTTGCAATAAGTTGAAAGGTAGACCAACTTGCATTTGGCTATTAATATTAAGCATCTCCTCCTAGAAAGTTGGAATATGAAATGAAATATCCGTATTCCAGAATTCCAAAATTTTGTCTTTTCTGCTACAGATGTGTGAATGTGCTTACACAGTGTTTAAGAAAAGCCTTTCTGATAAATGCATGGTTCCCATTCATGTTTCAAAAGCTAAAGGAGACTAAAAATAGAATGTCTAATGCATATGGGGGGGATACAGTGATTTACATGTGCTGTACATTCACAAGGCAGGCAGTATCAAAACCTAGTATGTTTTCTCTTACATGACAGGACTTGGCATTCGTTATAGAAAATAGAATGAATTGAAATGAGAGCAGAGAATGAGGAAAGGTTTTGTCATTCAATGCAAAAGGCATCAGCATGTTCAAATAGCTGCTGTAATGTATTAAAGCACATCATCAGTCCTGTGCTACCAGTCTGATGAAAGATTTGCTGCAAGTTTTTTAGAGGAGATTATTCCATAGCCCTCCAGACTGGGAATAAGTACTGAGTGCAAACCATAAACAGCTTATTCTAGGTTTGTCCATGGTCTTGTTTTGGTGGAGAAAGGAGCAACAAGCGTCTTCCTAGCACCTTTTGAAGGGCTGTCTGCTTGGCATCTTAGAGACAGAAAAATCATTTGTTGTGGATCGTGTGAGTGGTTGTTGGGCCATATTTGATCCATGGTTCTGTGTGCCCTGACCACAGTTTATTCTGGAAAATCAGGTACACTTCTAATCCTGTGAAACCACTTGATCTCACTGTCGCTAGGATTGGTGCCTGCCAAACAACTGTAGGAATCTACTGATAAAAGAAAGGTCTCTTCTGTATGCTTCCTTGATAGGGTTGTGTGCATTACATTATTTGAGAAATCCTTCAGTGAAGGTTAGTCCTTTATGAGCCTTGTTAGTACAAAGGTAAAACAGTTTTTGGCATTGTGATCTGCCTGTTAACTTGTCCTCCAAGGCAGGAGATTTGAACTGTGTTGCTTCAGTCTGAGAGCTAATGTTTGAGTAATCCTGATTAAGGAGGAAATCAGAAGATTTCAGGTTTTGTTGCTTTCACAAATACTGTTTGGAAGAATCACTATTTTCATGAGAAAAATGGGGTGGTTATAATTCTTTGACATGTACTGCTTGTGATTTTCTTTTTGTAATAACCATTTGTACTGAGTTTCTAAATGTCTTCCTCCTGCTCCACCTGCCCTCAGGGCTTTGAACTTTTTAGTACTGTCTTATGTATGTCCATTGTCTGATCAAGATGAAAATAGAACGTAATACTAGGAGAACCTGTTAGCTTGGATTTCTTTCACCTTTTGAGTTGTCTAAAATTACTGTGTTGATTTTATTCCACGTTACCTGGCTTAGAGTAGGATGAGGTGATGTTACTGTGTTGTGAAATTTTTGGTGTGATTGAGCGTTAAAAGCTTTGTGGTTTTATTTTGTTGTTTTTTAAACAGGAGTCTTACCCCTCTTCATCGCCAATATGGTTTGTAGAATCAGATGACCCAAACCTGACTTCAGTCTTGGAGCGTTTAGAAGATATTAAGAAGAGCAATACTCTGGTGAGCAAGTGTCCTGGTTGCTTTGGGTATATTTTTTTCAGTTCAGCTTTGTCGTATTAATGAGCAACTAAATTAGGTCAGTTCAGGGGATGTTTCGGGGCCTTTGTAAACATGTTTCCTCTTTAAAAAACTACATGTACCAGAAGTAATTGTAAAGATTTGAAGCAAGGAGGGAAAGATGATTTAAAAATGCTTGTTCTCTCACAGAAGTTTCATCCCCAGTAAGTTTAAGGCTTTCTGAAAATAATCAGTGAAATTCATGAGAACTTAACTACTTGTGTAACAACACTTGTAGTGTTTTCTTCACACAGAGATCAACTACAGAGGCGAGAGGACATCTAGAGGAATGTTAAATACAGATCTTAGTCTGTGACCTCTAGCCAAGAAGACACAGCACAGCATAGTAGTAGAATACATGGCCAAATCAGCTGTCTTGGGAAAATGCATTTTTTCAGAAGGTTCTCCAGCTTGCAGCTGCTGTGACTACTAGCTTCAGACTAAAACAAGGTTTTAGATAAGATGTTTCCTACTCTTAACTACCTACAGGTTTGCTTGCGTCAGGGTGGAAAGCTTTATCATAAACACGTGTGGGACTTGCTGTGCTGAATTGCAAGAGGACATAGACTACTGCTGTTTGTTGTAAGAACATCTGATATCAGGATAGTACTTGCCTATGTAAATACTGATGGGTTGATGTAAGACACCTGTGGATGGCCCATTGTCTTCTCAGGAATCCACCCCACATCACGTAATGTCAAAAATGAAGACAGATAGTAGCTGAAGAGACAAATACTTACGCTCCAAAAATCTGACTTGTTTTGTTCAAAAGTCTTGAATTTGTGGGTATTGAGTTTTTGTACCTACAGCTTTCCCCCTTACAACACCCCCATTCAAGGCAGTTGGAGTGACTTGCACACAAGTTCTTGTAGTGGGGTAGAAGGGAAAAGGAACTACTTGCAGAAATTAATCCCAGAGTCTTCTGATTTATCTCCTAAACACTAATTTAGTTCAACTTAATGGAAACTGGTTTGAAACTTAAATTTAAGTTATTGCAGCTAAAGGACCATTTTTCCCATGTTGCTCTGAAGTCATATTAGAAATATTACTGAAACAGTAAAATTTTGAATGGGAAACTGCATTGGGCTTTCTAGGAGCTCAAGTCAGCACAGCAGATATTATAAAAAGCATTTATCCTGGTCTCTGAAGTCCTTTGGTATTACTCTGTTCTTTCTGCTTGCTTTGTAACTTTTGGTGGGTAACAGTTGTTTGGGCAACTGAAGAGCATGCTCTTTGGGCATAAAAGTTAGGCAGGTATGTAAAAGCCTTTCATTTGACATGGTAGAAAGAAAACTGTTTTACCTATGTTAAAATCATGCACGTGTTTCCTGGAAAATCTTCTGTTGGTCTGAAGCGGATACTTATCTGGGTATCAGCATGGTACTTCTTTCTGTGAAAATTCCCCAGAACAAAAAAGATGGAAAAGTTTTTAAGAAGGTAGCAAGCATAGATAGCAGTGGCTTTGGAAGCTTCAGCTGTTTGACTGACTGTTCGTAGTGAATAAGATCCAGCCAGCAGATGAAGGAGCTACAGGGTCTCTCTGACCCCTGGTGTCTCCTGAGTTCATTATCAGATCCTGAAAATCAGAATTGCTGTAGTCTTGATAGGTAGTTGAAACTGACAGCCACCTTCTTGTGTTTGTGCCATGCAAAAATAACTCCTACCTCAACTTCATTGTTCTGTTAAATATAAGGAAGGTTATAGTTCCAGTAGGGCTTAAATTCATGCGACGACTAAAGCTGCCCACAATCTCCAAACCTTGAGAGCTTAAGTTTGCATGGATGATGTGAAAAGTGCAGCATGCCTGGCACAAATATGCGTACAGCTTGTCCAAGTTGTTGTCACTAGGACACTACTTCTGCAGTAAGAACTTAGATTTAGTCCCACCTGGTGGCATGTCAGGTGAGAGCTTTCAAACTAGCAGAGCAGCAGCAGCTGTTATGTATCAGGTCATAGATGCAGAAAAACACAAAGTAAAGCAAAGTTCCTTCTTGAAACTGCCCAAGGCTGCTAAAGACGTGTGGAACCAGTACTGTCACAGATAAATTGATAGCTACGTAGTGGACGTGCTCCAAGTGACACTTAGTTCTTCCCTCTCTTTCCTCATGTATCCTTCTTCAGCAGTTTTGTTCAGTGGTAGGCTAAGATTTGTGTATATACATACATGCACATGTATATATACTTGTGTAATTATATGTAGAAGAGGGTGTGTATAATTATACTGTACTCGAACCCCATGTTTTCTTGGTAATCAGAAGACAAGGTGCTTGATAACGAACCCAGCGGCACGCTAATATTCTTAAAGGTATCCTAAGGTTACTAATGCTTTCCTACTGCAATAGAAAGATCTCTTCACGTGTCAGAAGGCTTCCCGATGTATGATAGGTTTCAGAACAAATGTTGTAAGCTGTTTTCAGTTTTGTAAGTTGTTAACACAGGCAAGAAAAAAATCCAAGAGGTGTTTTGATGTTCAAAATCAGCATTGTGGTGTCCATAAGAGCTACTGCAAGTAGAATTTCTGCAAGTACTGTTATAAAAATCACAAGAAAATATAACATATATTAATTATAATGTATATATACAATTATTTATAAATTAGCTATTGTGTATAGTTACTTGAGCATTTTCATTATTAATCACGCAGACCTTTTTTACACTGCACCTTTGATACCCTGTGGGTTATGCATTTCGGTTTCTGTTTAGTTTCTGCTTTAGGCAGTTAATGTTCCGGGGAACCTATTGGTATCCTGATGGCCCACTTTTCTTAAGTAGCAGCAAAGCTTGTGCGTTAAGCATTCATTTTCCATTATTCAAGCACATGAAGTTAGCCAGGAAAAGCATTTAAATTATTCATACATGGCAGAAATCTGCTATTCCTTTTGATTCAGTCTCTGTGTGTACCACTAACAAACACCAAATCATGCTAGGCCCTGCTTAGAGCATGAGGTTGGATTGGATGACTTCCAGATGTGCCTTCTGGCCCAAATTATCCTATAATTTTTCATACATATGAGCAGAGCATAAAGGATAGTGGTGATGGTGATCCATGACAGAAGGGGCAAGGGTATGAAAGTAATTCCTTCAGGGGAAAAATATTAAAATATTAGCAGTAACAAAGACTGAAGGAACTGGCATCAAGTGCTTTGCTATAAAAATGAAACTGCACTTTGACAGTTGCATTAAACTAACCCTGAATTGTAGAGCGCTGCCAAGGAAGGGCATCCCTCCTCTCAGATGCATGTTCCTGCCTTGTCCCTTATGGTGAAAATGGGGCTTTTGTGCTGAAGCACGTTGGGAATTGATCTGTGTAGAAGCTTGTAAGTTGCTGCATGGCTGGGTGATGGCTGCCAGTGTTTCTAGTATTGTTTCTAGTGTTCTGCACTGCTGTACTCTGAAAAGGGATTCTTGATGTGGGGCATAAGGCTGTTCTTTGCAGTTTAAGACTTTGCTCTTCAAACTGGGAAACTGCAAAGTGCTAGCATGTCTTAAAAAAATACGACCATTTGATTATTTCCTAGGGATTTGTGGCTCTGAGACCTATGCCTGGATTGAATGAACCTGTGCAGATTATTCTTTTGCTTATTACTTTCTCCACTTGGCATGAGGGAATCTTCTTTGTCTTGCCTTGTCCTTGGTTTCCCATTATAACTACAGAGAAAAAGAGGTGTCTCTGTTCTAGTACCTGCAGACTTAAATGCTGGGAGAGTGCATTGACTCCCAGTGACTGGGAGTTTATACCAACATGTGAAGAAACTTGAAAATACACTGTTCTGTGGTTTGGTTTAAATAGATGCTTCCATGTTTTTTCTTGTTACAGCTTCTTCAGCAACTGAAGCGACTAATATGTGACCTCTGCAGATTGTATAATCTTCCTCAGCATCCAGATGTTGAAATGTTAGATCAGCCATTACCAGCTGGACAGGTAAATTAAAACTCAGTGAATACCTTCGTATGGAAATACTCTTTTTTCAAGTTTAAGAAAGTAGGTGGTGGGAATGATAAAAGCTTTTGTGTATGCCAGAGCTCAGATACGAAGCGGTGTTGCTTTATGGTGACCTCACTCAGTATTTTGTTTATAGAATCCATTTCAAGCTGTAATTCAGAGGTTATGTGATATTCCACAACTTTATGTGGAGTCTGTGTCACTGAAAGGTGTCTCTGTATATCAGTGCTGTTAGTTTAATTGCCTTCTAAATCCTGCTCAAGCCAACTGCTGTGCATTCCTAATGCTTCCCAAATTCATTTTTTTCCAAAACGTAGATACAGTAAAACACTGATGGTTTCTCCATGAAGCGAATGCATTTTACAGTGTACTCTTGGATGAATTTACTACTGATATATTCCTTCCTTTTCAATCCCTTCCAGAGATATAGGATATCAAGACCATATGCTGCTTTGGGCAGGGAGTATCTGTTTGAGGTGCCTGTTTACTTTTTGTGCACTTGACAAATGAAGAGTTGTGAAGGTCTGTTAAATGTTCTGGTTAACTAAAATGTGCTGAAAACAGACCTGGAAACTGACAGTGAACATGTTCTTTTTTTTGGTATTTTAATAGGATTATGATATCTGCTTTTGCTTATACATGTTAAGATGACACGATTTCTAAAAACTCTTTTAGCGTAACAGATGGTTTCCTGTGGTGACCGTACTATTGTAATGACAAATAATTTGCTTAATTTTGGTCATGTGCCAAATGGTAACTCTAGATCTCTTCTGCCTCAGCCACCCACGTAGCAGTGCAGCCACAAGGCAATAGGTCTGGAGGATTAGGAAGCAGCCTCACTAAAGAATCTTGCTTGTGCTCTGAAACTCAGAAATGAACTCATGGAAGGTTTTCTTGGCCAGAAATGTTGGATAATTTGCAAATTAAATAAGAGCGGGCCTAGTAAGTCAGATGAAAGATTGATCTAGTACACTACGCTGCATTGTCTACAGCAGTGGCATTCCTCACTTGACAGAGTAAGCAGAAGAGAAGTGTTCGTCACTGTTTCAAAATAGGATATCCTTATCTGGATCTTGAGTTTCCACCTAGAACATAATGTGAAATTAATTGTGACATTCTACTTATCTTTAGTTCGTGCAATTATTTCTTCACTGTTATATTCCAGGAAAGCATCTTTGTGTATCCTTCCCGTTAAACTTCAGTCCTTTGCAGGCCTTGATAAATGTGACTTTCATACTTGCTGCTCTCTGTTAGATAGTGGACTTCCTGACTTTTGAAAGAAAGGAGCATACATGATTTATGCAGAAACCTCATTGTTGTATTGCAGAACGGAACAACAGAAGAAGTTACGTCAGAAGAGGAGGAGGAGGAAGATATGGGTGAAGTATGTATACATACAATATTGTTGTTCTAATCTAGCATTCTGCTCTGTGGTGACAGGTTAATTATTAACCCCAAACTGTAAAATGTAATCTTCCCTAGAGTTCAACAGAAAAGATGATTAAAAAAAATGTTTACCTTAATGTCAGTTTTCACTTAAACCATCAGAACTAGTGATTTTTTTTTTCTTAAACCTAGACCTCAGCTGTGAGCTACTTGGATATAGGAATTGAACATCTGTTTGTGCTTTAGTAAAACAATACATAACATTGTATGCCAAATCGGTAGGCTTGAATTGTAAACTCCTATTTCAATCACTGTTTGAACTTGCTCTGACATGATCGAGAGTGCCTGGAAGCAGACTGAGAGTAAATCAGTTTGCTGATTTATTGGGCAGCTGAGCTGTTTTTTTAAAACTATAATACATTGAGGGAAATGGAAGGACATGTGCAATAGACCCTCTAAACTTTAAGGCTCTTATGTCAATGTCTGCCTCTTTTAATGAGCTCTTTGCTGTGTGAGAACCACCCCTTCTAATTAATTCTGCTACATTTTAGAATAGCTCCAGGATGCTTGGTTTTTAAAGCACTGTAAAGAGACTTATTATGGGAGAGCTGTTCTGACTTCTTCAGATTTAGGCTTTTTTAATGAAGAAAGTATGTTGTAAGAATATACAAGTCATTCTTTGACTAGAATGTCCTCCTTCAGAGAAGATCTAAGTGTTACCCATTCTCTGGAATGAATTTGAAGCAGCCTTCCTTAAACCATATTTAGCCTAATCCGGACCATGTTGGTTAGAGCCTGAGTCTTTGTAAAGGTAATATGAACACTACCATATCCCATTGCCACAAGGCTCTTTTTGCTTGCAGACTTGTAACCTTTTGCACTCTGTTCAGATGACTTTAGACAAAAATAATGTCCTATCTGTCGTTGTTTATAAGCAGTCAAATGTGGCACTGATTTATTCAACTCTTAATTCCAGTCCAATTGCTAAATTGAAAAGCAGTTTAGGGTTTTTTTTAGGGCTATCGCATAATTTTGAGAAACTTGAGCAGACTCCAGATGGAGTATTCTTTACAGTTGGAGGAAACAGTGTTGTCAAAGGCACTAGGTAGGTATGTTCCTTTATGTAAGACATCCTGGAATTTGCATCGATGGCCAGGCTTTCCTGCCGTGCAAACAGATGGCGCTTAAGAGTAGCCTCAGCTGTGGTGGAGCATTCTGCACATGGGAGTATAGCTGATAGTTTCGTACTCGTAGATTGCTGGTGCGGCTGCTGCAGTGCTTCCTTTTTCATCTTAAGTTATATACATCTGTCTCTTCCATTCCCCAGATAGCACTGGAAATGCCATATAGGCAGTTGTCTTAATTTTTAGAGTGTTTCTTGGCAATAGGATAACCTCTGTTTCAGAATATGGAGTGGAAGAATTTTTAGTATCTTAGCGTAGAACTCAGAACTGAGACATTGGCTCATGTGCTTGGCATACTTGACCCTATCATTTTGTCTTGTATCGCAATTCCAAAACTGCTGCATCTAATCACTGGTCAGAACATTCACCTTGAATAAAACACATGCTGCTTTGTAATATTTAACTTTCTTGGAGGGTTGCTGTAGCCCTGCCAGGTATGTTAATCACTGTTTGCCAGAAGTGTAAAATAGTGAGGCTTCTAACAGGAAAAAAAAGTCTGCTTTTAGAAAAATCTTAGAGCTGCCCTAAGTTTGTGTACTCTTGGATTCTTGATCCCTGTTCAAAATGCCTTAACTTCCTGTTTTCTGTCTACCTGTTTTAACAGGCTAATTTACTACAGACTTCACTTCTCTCAGAGGTTTGGTTAGTGCTTGTTTCTGTGACCAGAAACAGGTTGTGAATTTGCCTCTCATTTGTATTGAGGGCTCCCTACACTTTCATTGAATACTGTTGGTTCAATGAGTAAAGTCTGAACAAAACAGAAATGGCATGCAGCAAGCCCTAATACTTAGTGCCGTGCATTATGCTGACTGTATTCGTAAATGCTCTTAAAGAGTTTTTTTGAGCAAAGAGCATAAAGTTGTTTACAGTGAATCTTCCTCTATCCTACAGGACATTGAAGATCTGGATCACTATGATATGAAGGAGGAGGAACCAGTTGACGGGAAGAAATCTGAGGATGAAGGCATTGAAAAAGAGAACCTTGCAATCTTAGAAAAAATCAGAAAAAATCAAAGGCAAGATCACTTAAATGTGAGTTAATGAGATTTTTTTTTTCATTTACAGTACTTTAAAATAGCTTTAAAATAGAAATGGTTTTCAGCAAGTAGAACCCATTGCTACACGCCTAAAGATAAAATCAATCTATAAAATGTATAGGACAAAATGAGAGCTGTATAGCTCTTCATCAACATATTTAGTATATGAAGTTAGTTATCAGTCAACATACCACAGAGACAGAAAAAGTGCTTCAAAGCACTCTGCTTTCATTCAGTCTGGAAGAATGCTAGTGTAAGTTATTTTGTCAAAATGGATTAGGGTGCTATGGGCCTGCTGGATGAAGGATCCTGTAGCTTTTCATGGAAGTCAAGTCTTCAATGCAAATCCATATTTCACACTTATTTCACACGCATCTAATTCTTGTGCTTGATGCCCACGTTACGAACTGCTTGCAGTAGTTCTGATTGCAGAGTCAGTAGAAAGCATCTAGGTTTTAAGCACGACTTTTGTTGCTCAACTCTTATGTATGGGTGTCTGTTATTTTAATGAAGTGCGCTTTAAGTCATAGGTGACTTACTACATTTTGTAAACCCAGGAATTTGTGCTTAAATTGATTTTAAGAGTTTGTTTTTTTCAGTAACTTCAACTTCCACTTGGAAGCTATTGAAGCTTTTCTGCCAGATATAAAGCAAGGGGCCTTCATCTTGCCGCAGCTTTATTGTTACAATTTTCTGAGTGATCCTGCCAGGAGGCAGTTGTAGAAAAAGGGCACTTCTATACAGCAGTATCCTGAGGACATGGGTTTCCAGTATTACAGTACAACTATAAATACTGAGTTGCATGGCTTCTGTTTGTTTCCAGAGGCTTAGAAATGTCTTGTCACTAATGCCAAGTTCCAGAAAAGCTTCTGCTTCTCAAAGATGCACGTAGGGAAGAATATTGTTGTACAACCTTATTGTTATGTAGGCTGTCTTCCAAGGAAATCAAAACTTCTGTTTCACAGAGGCTTAAAATGTGTAAGGCATGAAACTCGAGATTTCTGCTTGAGTTCCAAGACCAAAGGTATGGGTTCTAAAATCTTCATGTCACCTTCAGATAGAAGGTGCTTAAATTAAATTAGTCCCCCCTCTATTTGAGCTCTTAAGGATCTTTTTTTAATGCTGTTTGGCATGTCAGCAGACATGTAGGTCTTGTCCAGACACAAAAAGTGCTTTCTCTTCAAGCTAATAGTTGAGCATGTGAGTAGTAGTAGCTAGGTGTGGGATAGCGACCTGAATGTATTTAGGGATTGGTAAGTGGGGAACACCTGGATTTTTGCCCAAGGAACCAATTTTTTAGTTCTGCTTCTTAAATTGGATGATTTCTCTAGTAAATCTTCTCTTGAACGGTTAAACTGTTCTTAAAGTTAGACTCAAGGGAGATGCTGTCATAAACCTCTTTTGATTTGTAGCAAGATCTGTATATATTGTAAGTGTTCAGTGGCAGATGAGGCAGTTCACTTTTAACACTGGATGTGCACCTAATAGCATTTTCCCTACGGGTTTATAACAACTAGATCTCCTTTAGTTAGCAGAAACTTGACTTTTGTCATGAATTACTTACCATGAAAACATTCATGTAGTATCGAAAGGACTTGTTCATCTCTTACTGACACTTAAACATGGAGAAGAGATTCAGTTTGTAGCCATCTGCTTTGCAAAGGAAATAAACCAGAAATGCTTCTCTCAGAGCTCTTCTGCTGATCTAATAGGACTTGAATGCAAACGTGTCAAAAAAAAAAAAAATTATGTTCTGCTAAAATAGGCTGTGTGTCAGCTCGCTAGAGGAGACTGCTCTTGGATTTGTGTATGAATTCAATATTTATCAAGTTGTTTGAATAGAAGTGTACAGTAATGGTCATCCCTTTCAAAAAAAACCAAAGCCCATATCTCATCAGCATTTCAGTATTTAAAAGCAGGTAGATAAAAGACTACAAACTTTGTACTGTATAAAACTGTTCTGAGACTTGACTAACCATAAGCAAAATGGACACTTAATGTTTTTGTTTAGACTTAGATGTCTCTTCAGGGTTTGAGACTGCCTACTGAGGTTGTTTATATTTCTGTATTTATAACTTGGACCTAATGGTAAAGGCTTCTTAATCATTCAGTGAATCTTCTTGCAGCCTGAAAGGCATGGTTTGCTTTCTGTCATCTAAATTGCACTAGAACTGAAGAAGGTTTTTGCAGTGTCAGTGTTCTTCTTTGGTGTAGAGAGCCCCTTAAAACTGCAGATTTTCTTTTGCTATTTCTGCTTTCCCATTTGGCAAAGCTTACCTTTCTTTTTGCTTTTTTCCCCTCCACATCTAGTGGAGCTGAGATGAACGCTGCTGTTTTTTGTTTGTTTGTTTGACAACAGCAGATTCAACTTACATAATAGCTGTTTCTCATGCCAAGGCACTCTCGTTGATGCTGGTGCATAAACAAGGTCAGCTGAGTACAGGGAACAGGGTATTCAGCTGCTGCTGAGGAACTGTGGTAATTTTGTGGGTCACTAGAAATAGCTGCTCTGGTTAAATAATTCCTCAATGGACTTGTGAGGTTCTACCCTTAGCGCTTGAGAGCTGAAAACGCTGGTTGTACTACTGACCCAGGAAAGAACTAACCTAGTAGCACCTAAATGCACTTTACTGCTGCCGAAACGGGGAACTTGTAACAGAATAGTCTCTAAGATAGCAGCAGTTTGCTCGGCATCCTAAGATAAAGCAAAGTTTAAATCTCTCCAGCCCTTCAGTGGGTTTTCTTAAAGGACAGCATCATTTTCAGGGACTGAGTGTACTACCTAAACATAGTCTGTTTTTCACTCACACTACAGCTCTTTTAGTATACTTCAGTTTGTCAGCAGAGGGAAGTAAACTAAAACCCATGCCACTTACATGCCTTTGTTGGAAGAGGGAATGAGAAGCCTGATGTAGGGCTTTGACTAATGCCAAATGCAACCAGAAGACTTAAATTTCTTTACGTGTTCTTTGGCCCAAGTCCATGGGTTGTCTTCTCACCTTGGCTGAAGAGAAGGTTGAAGATGACCAATCATACTAAGGATTTCCATAGGAGAGGGGTGCATGCAGTCCCAGTTTTGCACCCTCCTAATAGGTTAAAGACATGGTACTTTTTTTTTTTTTTTTTTAGGGTTTGTCTCTTTTATGTTCGTTAGAAGAATATGCATCTGCTGATTTTGTAAATGTGTTCTTTTCCTCGTGTTATTCTTGACAGTATCAGGAAATAACCTTTAATTTGACTTGAAGTACAGTATGCAACATGGAGCAAGCTTTAACCCTCCTCTTGACATTGTAATACCTTTAAAGAACCACTTGCTTACTGGGAATTAAAAAAGGTCTTTGAACTGGGATCATTAACTCAAATATTTAATGACTTGCTGCTGCTTGCTTTTCAGAGTTCTCTCCCCACTTAGGCATTTAGAGATTAATGTTTTTCTTATTTAGATAATGCTGTTAGCTTTTTTGATTTCCTTCTGAGGAGTTTATGCACTTTTCTTTAAAGTACAGGCATTTGAGACTTTTAATCTTTGGGCTTTATGAATTCTGAGGTGTCACTTCCATTTTCAGCTTAATCCTTGAAATATGAACCTGCTTTAACTTCCAGGAATTAATGTAGTTCTACACAAACACCGAAAATGTCAAGTAATGCTAGAAGAAACTTGTCTGCCAAAGCTCTTTTGGGTTCATTATTTTGTCGGAATTTCCTTTTTTGTTTGCTTGGTTTTTGTTTGTTTTTTATCAAGTAACTTTTGATATTGCAGCCGAGTTATCTGAAGTGTATTGAGTGAGGCATTTTACTGTGCTGTTCTGAGGTGTGCAATGTATTTCTGATCAGACAGAAAACAGGCAATCTGGTGTTGGGTTTAACACTGCAGTGAATTGCACCTTGTGCCTTGGATAACTCAAACAACAGACTGTGGTTGTGTTCTGTGGGGAGGGAAGGGACAAAAAGGAATGTGCAAAGCAGAAGAACTGAGGCTGCAGAATGCATCACTAGAGACTAAATGCAGCAGACAGCTAAAGCAGTGGCATGTGCAGTGATTTCTGCATGGTTAGGTGAGCACTACTGACCTGTGAATGCTCATCTGAAGCCCTAGCTTTCTTGGAGTTGCTTACCTATTTTAAGAGTTTTACTCAAAAGCATATGTTCGCACTAAAGCACTAGTGAAGATTCAAAACACTTCTGAAAAAAGTAATGCTTATATTGGCTTGAATGAAAGATTCTAATTTCCAATGGTGGCAGAAGCACATTCCCTTAGGGGGAAGAGTTCGAGAACAGGGCAAGCTTGTAGTGGTGCATGTGATGGGTATTTTTCATGCAAATTCCTGCACCAGGTGTATCTATCATATGCAACCCTCAGCAAATGGAATGTTGCCCATGTAACCCTTTAGCAAGGATTTCTCCAGTTATTTACCTGTTGTTCTGTAGAACCACCTCATAGGCAGCATGCTTGCACAGGACAGGATGATTGTGCGAGACTTTCTGTGCCTGTTCTTTTACTATGCAGGAAAAGAAGTCACTTGGGAGCTTATCCAGTAGTTCTTTGAAACTTTCAGCTTACAGATCAAATGGCCGTGCTTTTCTGCTCTTGTCTCTTGGCACCGATTCCACATGGATAGATACCTGTCACTTCCTGTGACTGGCCAGTTATTTCTAGGGCAACTGTAAATCTTGCTCTCATGACTGTAGAAATGGGGATTTTCTCTCCCTTGAAAACGGAAGTCACTTTTCCAGAAGGATACTCAGTTCTGTCTGAATTCAGTCTTTGAGTTTGTAACTCATACGTAGGGAGTTATTGAAGGTAATGTTTTTAATTTTAGTATAATTACAGTTGAAGCTTAATTCACTGCTCTACTATAACTTGCAATCGTGTGATGCAGGTAGTTCTCTTCTAAACAGCAGTTTAATATCAGTAATAAAAATTCCATCAAAATTATCACTGTAATGAGGACTTTGTTTCACAGCAGTGGCATTTAGCGTTAATGCTGCCATCAGGTAGAACAGTTAATCTCCCTAGGCTCCCTCTTTAGTGTCCTCCCAGAGTAGTTCAGAGCACATAAATTAAGCTCCTATGCTAAGCTTTTCTGGTTAAGCTTCCTAGACTCTTACTTGATCATATATTATTGATCTGCAGTGTATGGATTCATCAGAGAGTCAAGTCTAACTTTAATATTGCTCTATAAGGTGTGGGCAGCCCAACAGGAAACTCCTGGGAAAAAGGGTGGAGAAACTCTTACAGACAAAGTCTACTGAGGCTTGCTTAGGTGTGCACGGTGCTTCAGTAAATGGAGAAATGACTTCTCTTGAGCCCTGTCTTTACGTGGGCTTTATTTATTCGGTTGAAAGGAGTCGGCTGTTATTTGCATATTTAATTACAAATTCTTCATATCTACCCATTAAGCAAATGAGTGGAATTCCTGCGTAATAACATCCAGTGTAACATGAAAATGAATAGCCTAAAAGAGTAGTTTGCAGGTTATAGTATGAAGCTAAGCATATTATATGATGCTGCTGAACAGAGGAGACAAAGGAACATGCGGAGGCTTTAGTTTCAAGTACCTGGCTGTAGTATCAAGTAAAAATATTGATCTTTAATCCTTATTAAGAAATAATTTGTTCCTACAGTTATGAAATATATAGTATACTTTTGATTCCAGGCAAACAGGGATGGCATTTCAGGTATAAGGCAATGGTCCTATCTAATTCAGATTCCTCCCTAGTGGAGGAATATCTGACGCTTTTGTCCAAATAGGATCTGTCTGTGGATGTTTATAGTATCTGAAAGGAAACTGAGGGAACCAATCTCTTTGGATTTTTGGAGCAGAAAAACAGATTTAAACTAATCGCTCAGGACTTCATGCAGAGAGGCTGACCTTAACTTATTCTAGTTTTCTTTTTTTCTTTTTTAACGTGAAACTGTGCTGATGAGCCATATGTATTAGCTTGCATTTCAGCGGAAGTGACAGAGGTCCAAGAAGCAGCAGAGAACTACATGAATCTCAGGAAATAATCTTCCTTTGGAAAGCCTACTTCCAGTGAAAGCCAAGAAAAACAAGTGATTTTCAAGTTTCACTGGGTCAGGGTTGATAGCTCCCTTACCTTATCTGGAGTCCTCCTGCATCTTCCATGTTTTAAGTCTTGTAATGCTAATTTTTTGTCCTGCCATTATCCAAAAAATCTAGAATGTTAATTGGTATTTCAAGTGGAATATGTAAGGAGAGTCATTAGGTAACATCTAAGGTTTAGTACAAAAAATTTTTCCACTAGCTTTGAAATGGAGTTGCAGAGAGTAATCTAGGTATTTTTGATCATTGTGTTTATTCTAAATAAACACGGTAAGCTTGCAAAAGGAAAGAGTACTGACCTCCCTTCAAAGCTTGTAGAGCTGAGACAAGATGGTTAATATTCTGGTCACAGAACTGTCAGTATTGGTTACATGTGCAGAATGTATGCAATCCAGCAGTTGGCCATAGTAGTAGGCATCAGTTACTTGATAACTGGTGTGTTTGTTACTTGGTGAATTACTGGTGTTTTTTAATGCCTGTCATATTTTGTATGCCTGTTACTTGAAGGTGGTTTTTGCCTTTGGCACACCTCATCTCAGGCTGAAATACCAGGGTCAGAAATTGTATGCTCAGTTCTCGGTAATCTGAGATACAAAGAAATCCAGTACTGAGCTCTAAAAGAACTGAAGAGATTTCTGCTCTTGTTGCATAAACTGCAAAACTGTGACAAATTGTGACAATATATTAGGTATTTTAAGCTTGCTTACCTTAGTCTTCCTCTATATAGGTGTTGATTGCTTTTCTCTCTATTGCAAATAAGTGTTGGTTTTGTTCAGCATTTTCTGAATATATAGGTTGGTCTTGCCTCTTCTAGAAGCTGGTGTTCTGTAGTGGATACTTTCCAGCTCCTGTGTCTTGTTCCCATGCCACATAAAAATACACTCCTGAGAAAACAGTAAAACCTTATGCAGAAGCTTATACTTAGCAATAATCTTAGCTTTTTTTCCTTCAGTGCATAAGAGCAGAAGCTAAAAGTGAATCCCTTGTTAGAAATGTATTGCAGATCCCTCTTGAAAGTCAAAATACCAAAGAGATTGAATTCCTTTATGGAAAAATACACATCATTGTTCCTCACTTAAAAGTTTTTATGGTAATCACCTATACCATGTAGTGGTATATATTAAGGAGCTGCTATTGAGAGGACATCGTGTTTCTTTGCTCACTAGAATATGTGACTACTCAAAAATCTAATGCTAATAGAGAAATTAAAATACTCTCATTACACTCAAGATGTAATGAAGATTAATATTCTTAATACTCAACTTTGTAATGAAAATAAAGTTGTTCATCAATGTTACTTTTTGCTTATTTGGAGTCTTTCTTGTTTGTTTCAGGGTGCAGTCTCTGGGTCAGTTCAGGCTTCAGATCGACTTATGAAAGAACTCAGGGATATATATAGATCACAGAGTTATAAAACAGGTAACACGCTTCAGATTTCCCTTCTTAAAATGCACTTTAAAAGAATTCTCATGGAAATACTTCCTGTAATCCTTCTGTGTTTTGTAGTTGTGTGTATATGTGTATATATTTATAGATGTGGAAATGCACAGATATGTTATATCTAACTATATAACAATGTATTTATGGGGGAAAAAAAAAGGAAGTCAGGTTATGTATCTGCTGAAATGTTCTTCGTTTCTGTTATGTAAACCTTCATACCAGAATTAACAGGATTGATATAACTATGGGAATGCTCTTGGGGTGGATGACTACAAAGAACAACTCCTGATGACCCCTGTGGGAGTTCTTGAGTTTTCAGAACTGCCTGAAATTCAGCTCTCCAGGTACAGGGCAAAAGCTGTGAGCATGTCCTGGTGGGTGGCACTCTAACAAAGAGTATGCTTGCTGTGGAGGAATTTGTGTTCAACAGCAGAAGGTTTTGCTATTACGCAAGACTGAACCTTGATTACCCTCCTGTTAGTTGTATTATTTTGTCATGATGCTAATCTGATCCTGAGCTCCGTGTATTCCTCGGAATAAGGATACAAATGACAAAAGAAAAGAAGTTTGTCTTTTAAATTTGTTTGGTTAATGAGCATTGACTAGCTTTCTGTAGGTAGGTGGTTGGCTGTTCTCTTTGCTCCATATAAGGGCTATGTCTAAACTAGACCAGCAAAGGAAACAGCATATTGAATTATATGAGAATAATTGTGCAAGAAGTAGAAGTTACATACATTTCAGGCAAGTTGTATTCCTGTAGGTCAGCCCAATAGCCAACTCCATCACTGCAGCCAGGAATGAGAACCTGCTGGTGCAGGCCAGGATGTGAACAGGAGGAGTGCCGGATTAGAAAGTCAGTCTAAACTTTAATCCTCTATCTTGTACTTGTCTGAATTACTCCCCCAGTTTGTTTCTAGTGGGTTTAAGTCTTGTTTGGTGGCTATGGGATTTTAATTTCTGTGTAGAAAGACAGAGTTAAAGAAGCAATAGGCTTCTGTTTTGGTATGTTTACCTTTCGGGTAAATAGTTTTATGTGCTTAAATACTGTGGACAGTGATAAAATGTTTGAAGTATAAATTTGATTATGATTTACTGTTGATCTAATGTGGCCTCATACTTTCAGGTTTTATCTCAACTGAGTCCTTGCCAGTATACCCTAATCATCGTCTATTTAATAGAGAATGGATGAGTAGGGTTAAGGAAGAGCCTAGAAATAGTTTTGGGGGATGTTTAAGTCTTAGTTTAAGTCTTGAGGGATGCTTTACTGCCCGTATGTGATCATGGTTTGCTTATATGGACAGAACAGGGATTGAGTATAAAAACCTGTTTGATGAAAAACTGTACAGTGCATAATGACAGATCCTGCCAAGGGGACAGCCAGGAGCCCCTCTAACAGGTGTTTTGAAGTGAGGATTCATGTTGCTTAAATAATGCCATTTCTGGGCTTTAGATCAATTCTAAGTGTTAAGTAGTTGCAGAAGACTAAACCACTCATTAGAAAGCACACTCTAAATGGCAAGGAAAAGATTATCTTGCTCAACTGTAAAGAAAGCTGAGATACGGAAAGATGATTATGGTAACTTATTATTAGCTTATGACTCCGGAATATCTAAACAGACTGCAACTGAACACCCTGTGTGGAGTCCTGAAAAGTGTTAAAGAAGTCAAGTGAGAGAACTCCCAGGTCCAAGGAACTACCACAGCTTTCTAGATAAATTTCTAGATAAAATGCCAGTGGTGGGTCCTTCAAACAGTTTGGGTGGTGTTTTGAATCACTTCCTGAACTATTTTATTCTGTTCTTTTTTTTATTATTTTATTTTATTCTAATCTATAGGAATTTGATGTTCTTTATGATGTTCTTTGCCCTCTGGCAAAAATCTATTCATTTTTAAGGAGCTAAATGACATACTCTTTACTGTAACACAATACAATCCCATGCCACTTCCTAGCAGTCTCACAGAACAAAGTGAGACTATCTTGTAACCTCAGTCTGTCTTGTTTACCTGGAGTTTTGTAACTCCTCTTCTTCAAATCTCCCTGTATAAATAAATGCCTGATAAGAGCAGTTTCCCTGGTTAAACTGGAAATCTGAGATGGAGGTTGATACTATAAAACGGATGGTGTTTCAAAGCAGGATCACTATCCTACTGATCCACTTATTAAATTGTCAGTAAATGATGCCACTTCTTATGAAAGACACCTGGATTCATTCCTTATGGTTCACTTGGTCTTAGGGCTTCGGTGAATTAAGTATCAGTTCCTCTGCTTTGCAAACAACTCCTGCTTTTATAGCCTGGTTCTGTGTTTTGCTGTCAGACAGCTGTCACCATGTGAGCAGGGGCACGATAGATAATGAATTCTCCCCTCACCCTTGGGTTTTGATCTGAGTGCTTTCTTCCAGATCATTTTTCCCATAGTTGGAAGTTCTTGCTGTGAGCACACAAAGGGAATCACTGTGATACATCAAGGTTGTGGTAACTATTGCAAGGTTATTTAAGGCTGGTTTCAGTTTTTGTAATATTAGTCGGAAAATCAAAGGTTGCATAGGGATCATTTTATTTAGCGTCTCTGAGGTTACATACTTTCAGGATTGTCAGGGAATGTAGCAATAAGACAAGGAGTAATGGTTTTACACTAAAAAAGGGTAGATTTAGGTTAGATATTAGGTGGAAACTCTTCATCATTATGATGAGGCCCTGGCCCAGGCTGCCCAGGGAAGCTGTGGCTGCCCCATCCCTGACAGTGCCCAAGGCCAGGCTGGATGGGGCCTGGGGCAGCCTGGGCTGGTGGGAGGTGTCCCTGCCCATGGCAGAAGGGTGGAATTAGATTATCTTTAAGGTCCTTTCCAACCCAAGCCGTTCTGTCATTGACAGCAGGACAGCACTGGGACTTCTAAAATAAATCATACATTTAGTAGTAGTTCTTTAAAAAATTCTGCTCTGTTCAACTGTTGTAAAAAGCAGTGTAAGGATAGAATGAAACTGCCTAAAAACAGTGTTAAAAATAAACCTAGGGCACAGGATGGGAGGTGCAGGGCAGTCCCCATGGCCGAGGGGCAGCCTTTGTCTCTGGCAAGCCAAATGGCAGGAAGGAGACTCGAAGAGCAAGGCGAGCGGCAGGCCTCCTTGGTGTGTGAGGACAGCTGTGCATTCTGGTGAAGCACCAAGAAGGAATGCACCTGAGCAGAAGGAGACGTGTCATGGGCGGAGGGATAGCGCCGGTGGCACAAGAGACACCAGTGCCCCAGGGACCTCTGGTGCCCAGCCCACAGACACATCCAGGCGGTACCATGGGCACCGCAATGATGCGGGGAACAGGTCGGCCCCTCAAACATCCAGTGACAGGGCGCCTGGGCCTTATCATAGGAGCAGTGGTGACGTGGGGCGAAGGTAGGAGCAGAAGCATGGCCGTGGTCCGGAGCACAGTGCGGGACCCAGTAATGGCTGTAAACCAGATGGCACTGTCAGACCCGTGCATGAAAACCAAGCTGACAGTGGCATAGGACCAAGGTGTGGGACTGGACGACCCCCTCGTTTGGCACCCTGGCCTGAGAACATTCCGGACAGAAGGCATTCCGTTTGGGCAGTCCTGGGCAAGGACTGGCTTAGCCTTCTGCCCAACACCGTGGAGCCCACGGAGCTGGATCCACCAGATGTGGAGGAACGGATGGAAGTGGATCCACCTTGGCCAGAAGAGAGCTGGGACTGCTGCGTCATGTCTTTGTGCTCTGCCATCCGAGAGCACCAGCGGCATCGCAGGAGTGCCCGGCGAGCCCCCTGGTTTCTTCAGTGATTTAAATAGTGCTATTGGAGCTCAAGCAAAAGCAAAATATGGCTACAGGCTTGCAGGCAACAGGAGAGTTGCTGATCTACCTGTAAAATGTAGTTGAAGACCTACCCTTAAAAACAGAGAACCCTTCTCTCATAAACCTCACATAAGCTAACACAAGCAAAAAATATTCCAGGAAATTTAAAAGATTCTGCTGTAAGTTAAGCAGAATTTCATTAGCCTTTTGGATAATGGGAATCGCAAGTTCTCCAAAGTAAAAATTATCTGTTGTTTCCAAATACAAAACTGGAAATTTGGTTAGTTCATTAAGAATTTTTCTATAAGATCTTAACTTATTTTGGGAGGATGGGGAGGGAGGAAAAATAATTAGTTTATATTTAAGTGAAATAATATCTATTTGTGTCTTTAGTGGCTCTGTTGTTCATATCATTACTTCTATCCAAATACTGTATGTGGTTTATTTTTAGTTACAGTAAGGTTGCTGTAAGCAAGAAATGGTGTTTGTTCCCAAGGGGTTGTTCTTCATACTACCTTTTATCTCCTAATTTCTGGCTTGCTTTGTGGTTCTGTTGTGTTCTTTTTTTGTTGTTTGTTTTGTTTTAAACTTTATCTCCTCTGTGGATAGCCTCTTAGAGGAATAAAACAAACCACTGCTACCACCACAAGAACCCACATCCCTTGTGTTAAGAGTACCGTGATTCCCTTCCCCACATTGAGGGTCTATCAGGAACCAGTATGTAAATGTTTAGCAGAAATACTTATTGTGAGTAGCTCTTCTTCCTGTATTTTTTTTCTCAGTTAAGAAAAAAAAAAAACACATCTGAGATGGTTCCAAATAACATCTCTTGACTAGTTAAAAACAAAATAGCAACAACTACGGAAACCAACTATGGATAGTGCTGTTAAAAAGCTTCCATATCGAAACAGTGAGCAACCCCCTGCTGTTCAGGAGGACATATAAATACTGCTCAGGTCAACGTTTGGGTGCTTGGAAGGTTGATTAAGTGTCTTACTCTTGTGTTAAGGCTGCATTCTTGTCAGTCCTGAACGGCATGCATCTCTGAAGAACTGTTTTAGAGCTTCAGGTTTAAGCACAATCCAGCTCTGTAGGACCAGCAGAAGTTCCATCAGAGAAGCAGCTAGTGAAACACAGGGCTTCCGGTAACCCGTAGAGTTGAAGGACTAGTACACAAATGGTGGGTAACAGTCAGACAGCTGTTCTGCTGATGTATCTTTGAACTTTCCTGGCTTGTCTGGTCATCTGTTGGAAATGTTTCATCCAATGCAGTTTTGTCCTCTTGGGCCCCCACTCTGTACACTGTGTCCTGTCCTGGTCTGCCAGTAGCAGAGAGAACCTATGTGTGGACTGTGTGTTAAGTGTTTCAGAAGGGGGCTGGTCATTTACTGGGTGCAGCATTTATACCAACTACTAAGCAAGCTGCAGATACAGCTATGTAAAATTTGAAGTGGAACTGGGCTGGGGGAAGAGGGTTTAGAAGCCAGAAAAGCATGTGGATACATGTGGATTTTTTAATACATAAGTGACAGAACTTTTTTCCCTTGTAGTTGCTCAGAAGTGCTTCTGCTGTTGGAGAAAGGATGTGCCTCAGTATCTTACCCGTTGTTTACATCTACTGATAGTATTTGCACTTAAAAGCAAGGAATAGCTTATGTTAAATGTTGCCTTTTTAAAATGTTAGTGCATAGCTAATCCTGTCTGTTGTTTCCACAGGGATATATTCAGTGGAACTGGTAAATGACAGCTTGTATGAATGGCATGTTAAGCTTCTAAAGTAAGTTCTTGAACTTCTTTCATGTTCTGAAGAATCCATTTTAATATTGCTGTGGAAATCTGGTTCTGATGAATGAGAATCTCTAGCCAAAGACTAAAAAATAGTGTGCAGCTGCAGTTCTGCTATACCGAAATGCATTCAGAGATGGAAGCTGGTAATTGAGCTGGTAAGAGAAAACAACTACCAAAAAAAACCAACACTTGGCACAGTCAGCTCTGT
This sequence comes from Nettapus auritus, assembly GCA_011076525.1. Lineage (NCBI taxonomy): Eukaryota > Metazoa > Chordata > Aves > Anseriformes > Anatidae > Nettapus > Nettapus auritus. Next base: position 8,123,013 of record CM021774.1, read on the forward strand.
GTGTATCACCGTAACATTTATTACTGTCCAATTCTCCTAAAATTACTCCAAAATATGAAACCTCAAGTGGTGAACTTCTTTGTCTGGAGCTTTTTTTTTTTTTTTTTTTTTT